>VXJJ01000022.1:1200000-1705504 GCA_020272525.1 Epicoccum sorghinum | reverse complement strand
AACCCTAACCCTAACCCTAACCCTAACCCTAACCCTAACCCTAACCCTAACCCTAACCCTAACCTAACCCTAACCTAACCTAACCCTAACCCTAACCCTAACCCTAACCAACCCTAACCCTAACCCTAACCCTAACCCACACGCTCTCCCAATCCCCTCACCTCCCCTCTCACAACACCTCTTTTTCCTACCCCTTTTCTTTTCCTCCTCTTACTCCTCTTTCCCCCTTCTCTTCCCTCTCTCCTTTCTCTTCTTGCTTTTTCTAGTCTTAGTCGTAGTCTTAGTCGTAGTCTAGCCGGGGTTTGTGATTTTAAGCCTTTACGAGCGCTTGCCCTTTACTTTTACCCTCCTACTTCTTTCCCTCTCTTTTTCTTTCTGTTCCTTACGTTTACCCGCTTTCTCTCGTTGTTTCTCGTTACCCGCAGCGCTTTCTTGCTGTCCGTAGTTTGCTACTGTTTTCTCTAGCTGTCTCTCTTTCTTGATACCTTCCTTACGGGCCCACCGCCCACCCCTTTCCTTCACCTCTACCACTCCGCTCTCTGTGACACCTAACGGGCCCACCGCCGCCCCTTTCCTTCTCCTCCACCACTCCGCTTTCTGTGACACCTGACGGGCCCACCGCCCGCCCTTCACTCTCTACCTTAACTTTTCTCTCTTGATACCCTTCTTACGGGCCCACCGCCCACCCCTTTGTTTTTAACCTAAACTTCTCTCTTGTGATACCTTCCTTACGGGCCCACCACCCGCCCTTTTTCTTTACCTCCACCGCTCCGCTCTCTGTGACACCTAACGGGCCCACCGCCCGCCCTTCACTCTCTTACTACTGCTTTGCTGCTTCTTGTTTTCTTCACTTGATATATTTCATTTATACTCTACTCTGCTACACTCTGCTGCGCTCTGCTTTACTCTCCCCTTTCTCCCTCCTCTTCCCTCTCCCATCTCTCCACTACCGTTCGAATCGCCACTGCCATCGCGTTGCTAAAAACCTGTCCCCAGATCTCGCTCCCGTGCCTCTTACCAAGCCAGCTAGCATACGCCTCGTCTCCTGTCTCTCTAAAGCCCAGCTCGCTCATAGCCCTAATACCCCTCTCGTCAGCCGCGCTGCGAACGCTAGCGGTACGACTACATTCGGCCATTGACACCGCTTGTCTACCCCCTCTCGTTGCGCAGTACTTCTGACTTACCCAGCACCGTCGGCAGTTGTTCTTCACCGTCCGGTCCCGTATCTTCACTCGGAACCGATCTGCCTGCATCCCAGTTCCTCCCTCCCCCGTGCATTGCATCGCTTTGTGCCTCCTCCACTGCTCTGCCTCTGCCGTCTTAAACTCCTGCCCAACTACCCAGCAGATCGCACACCCCTCTCGCAGCTCCGTAAACGCCTCCTCTACTACCGCCCATTGCGACCACTTCTCCTGCTCTTCTATCCACACCTCTTCCCCCTCTCCGCAACGATCGCATCCGGCTCCTCCAACATCCCCGCAGCTCTGCCCCCGCTTGTCCAGATACGAGCTCATCAGCTCTCGTCGACATCCGCTGCCAATAAGAAACTGCCCCATTGCTAGCACGTCTATGTCCTCCTTCTGCTCCTCCATCGCCTTCTCCACCTCGCCGTGCTCCACAAGCACTACTACCTCAAACTGCTCGCCCCTCTTCCTCCCCGGCCGCTAGCCTGAGCAAAGTCGCTCATGCTCCACGGTGTACCAACGTGCAAGATGTACACAATCCCAGCAAAGTCTACGCCTGTCCCCAGCGCCGACGTTGCTACAATCATCCCACCTGTCTCTACCCACTCCTGCAGCCGGTCTGCGCGATCGACCTCCTCAGCGTGATAGTGAGCACACGCTAGCTCTGCGGCGAGCCGCTCGCACTGCTTCTTGCTCTTGCAATACACTACGCCCTTCTGTCGGCTCCGCCGCAGCTTCTCCGCCCACCGCTTACACATCGCTAGCGCTGTTTCCTCCAGCTTGTCGCGCTGACACCACGACACAAAGTACCGCGCGTTCGGCCGCACTGTGCTTGCCCGTATGTACGTTGCGTGACGCACTAGCATGCTCGCCTCAAGCTCTGCCTCTCGCAGCGGCGGTAGCGTTGCCGTCAGCATCACCATCGGGCTCCCAAGAAGACGCAAGTTCTTCATCGCTAACAGCTTTTCCCGCCAGTTCCTTGCTGTAAACACCAGATGACACTCGTCAATCACGATTCGGTGCAGCAGCCCTTTCGCCTTCAGCATCCGTGCATACCCCAGAAAGTTGCCGTTGCTCTTAATGTCGCCAGCTATATCAGCGCTGATAATTACCACAGATGCCGGGTTGTTCTCGCCGTGCTTCCACTCCATGCACTCAATGCCGCACTTCTGAATCCGCTCAACCAGATCCTCAATCAGCGCTCGATACGGCACTACAACCACCGTCACCCCCGGCCCCCGCAAGCCGGCAGCGTGAACAGTAAGCTCTTGCCTCCGCCAGTTGGAAGCACAACAATCAACGGCGTCTGCTTCTCCAGCACTGCGTGCAGAGCCTGCTCTTGCTCAACTGATCGGAAGCCAACGTCTTGCTTGCCCAGCACCTGCTGCAGCCCTCGATGTATTGCGTCTGCTCGCGGATCAGCTACTCGGACGTCTTTCTCCCTCGGTGCCCCAGCAAACGCCAACGGCATGCTGTCGCTCAGCGGTCTCTTTGCCGTCCTGCTCGGCTCTTCGTACCTCGCACCGCTTCCATCTACCCCTAAGAAGCGGTGCCATGCTATGCTCAACAATCGGAACGCATCAATCGATCGCACGCTCAGATGCTTAACAATATCAATCGGCACGCTGTAGTTGCCTACCCCCATTACAGTTGTGCGTGAGTTCTGCAGCTCAAGAACGTCTTCCCCGTCGTCGTCTACTTCCGCCTCTTCGATCTCGCCCACCTCGTCCTGATAGCCCTTGCCAAACGACTCCCCCACTTTGACTCGCCCGATGCCTACTGCAGTGTGCCGATAGTCGAGAGTGTGCAGCTTGACTCCAAGCCTCTTCGCCGTCTCGCGGTTGAGTACCCTCGTAAGCCGGCCAGTATCCCAAGCGCCCTGCGCGTCGTGCCACACGTAGTCGCTGTAGCTGCCCCCTAGCACCTGTAGCGTTAGATACTCCTTGAACGGCTGTATGTACACCAAGTACACGGCCATCACCTGCCCCAGCTGCGGCGGCAAGAAGCGCGGCACGATCTTCGGCTTGTCCCACTGCGACTGCGACTTGTGATAGCGGACCACTGTCATAATCTGCCCGTCTATCACGAAGATGTTGCGGTCCTGCAGTATACCGTTGCGGTGTCTAATCGTAGTAATCTCCGACCCTCTTCCCGGCTGCCCTGATGTAACGTGCACACTGCAGAGCAGCAGCTCCAAGAACCGGTCTACTTGCCTTAAGTACCGCTGCACCGTCTTAACGCTCCAATGGCCGTCGGCGCGCTTGAGCCGTAGTCCACCGTCAGTAGTCATTGCTCTCGTCAGCATCCAAGCAAGTCCGCCCTGGAGATTGTTGCTCGGCGTGTTGACAAAAGACATGCCTCGAACGTAACGTCGTCAACTACTAGATATAGCGACGCGCTCTTCGTTCTTCTCCATCCAGCACAGCTCCCACAGCTTATCTGACGTTTCTGCTATCAAGTCCTGCGCCATCTTGCAGAAGCGGCTGATCACAATCGGCCGGCCGTTGAGATAGAACGTCTGCTTGTCCTCTGACCAGTACGCGTTGCCAGAGTTGCCAGCAGTAAGACCAATAAACTTCCCGTACGCTAGCAAGCTGAGCATCTCACTCATCGGCGTAAATGTGCCGTCTGCTAAATATTTTCGCCGCATCTCTATAAAATAGTCGCGGTCTTGCTCTGTCTGTGTATCGCGTCGCGAGCCTGGAAGCAGCCTAGCTGCTCCAATCACCCGGGTGCAGTACACCATGCCAGCTAGCATGTACGAGTAGTTCTTCGCCGTCCGCAAGCGCGCCATCTCGGGATCAATCCCAAGCACCGCAAGAAACTGAATAAGACCAGTAGACAGCGGTTCTGGATGGTACGTCACGAAGACAAACGAGCTGATTGACGCTATAAGCGCCTCCATCTGAGCTCCCCTGTCATCGCCATCAAGCGTGTCCCACAGCGTGTCAGCACGTCTCCGTTGTTCTGCAGTGAATGTAAACAGCTCACGCGCGTCCTTCATCTTGTCTACTGGTCCCTGCCTGCGTATTGTGCGTTGGGACCGCAGAGCGTTGCTTCCGTCTTCGCTGTCCTCCTCGCTGTCAGAGCTGCTGTCAGAGCTGCTTTCGGCGCTGCTGTCGGAGCTGCTGTTAGATCTACTGTTGGGGAGAAGTAAGCGCTCGCCCTATTGCGCGCTTTAGTTGCTGCTCATTGTCCTCTATCACACGTAGATAGAAGCACACAAAACGAACCATGTAGCTCGCGTACACACTCTGACTTTCTGGGTTCTGCAATCGAGATAGCGGCCGGGGGTCCACCTCAGTCTGTTTTGCACTCCGCAGCCAGCGCCGTACTTCTTGCGGAAGCGTAGCCAGTCCCTTTACGCTTCTCTCCACTAGCCGCTCGGTCAGCTCAGCAGCTAGCTTGATCTTGTCTTCGCTTTGATCGGGCTTGCGGGCT
Source organism: Epicoccum sorghinum (assembly GCA_020272525.1). Taxonomy (NCBI): domain Eukaryota; kingdom Fungi; phylum Ascomycota; class Dothideomycetes; order Pleosporales; family Didymellaceae; genus Epicoccum; species Epicoccum sorghinum. The sequence goes on along the minus strand of VXJJ01000022.1, from coordinate 1,700,879 downwards.
TGATACGCTAGATGCACGAGATTTCGGTCCTTCAAGAACTCCAGCCAGCCTGTACGCTTAAACCAACCCGTTTTGTCGGTCTTCGCAGCCTCTTCAAGTGTTTGAAGCTCTTCTTCAACTTCTTGTCGTGTCAGTTTGTACTCAGCGAGCAACCCAGAAACAGTGTTCTCTACTCCCGCGTTTTCGTTAATTTGAGCATCTGCCAAATTAACAATAAAATATTTTTGCAGCCCCCGCTGCGAAAGAAGCTCTGAACTTTTACAGTGTTATAGAGCAAGCTTTTCTCTCCTACCCATGCTTGCTGGTGAATTTTATTGCAGTGCATGCGCATCTGATCTTTGTTTGTAGTAATCCACCCGCACGCCTTGCACTGCACCCCATTAAGCGGTTTCCCTAGCTCTTCTATCGGCTGCGCGGGCTCATCTGGGTTCTCAACTTCGCTTGGCGGTACAGTTTCAAAGCAGCTAAATCGTTCGATAATCTGTCGCCGCAGTGTAGCAGATACAGCGTGATATTTCCGAAGATGCGCATCAAGACTAACAACTGCTGTACAATGCTGCTTGCACACTAAGACGCTATATTCTTCAAGAAAACAGAAGAAGTCGTCGCAATTGCTAATTGTAAGCTGCCGGGGCCATTGATGAGTAGAGCTGCTGTTGCTTTTGTTGATGCTCTCAAGATCTGACTGCTGCTGAGTGGGTACCCGGCTGTCCCACACGAACTCCATTGTGGGGAAACCCTAACCCAGAAACCCTACCCCTACTTACCCTAACGGCACAACGTTTCGCGAGATAAATAAGCGAAACTTTCAGCGTCGCTGCAAGAGATACGTAAGAATCAGGTTTGTATGAGGCGTTTGTCTGTCCAGATTAAAAAAGAGTGTGACGGGGAGGTGTTAGGGTAACGCGACGGATACGCAAAAGAAGTTCAGGGGAACGGCCCAAAGCAGAGCGCTATACCTATTTCGCCACGACTCCCTGTCGCCGTCACGCCTTCATAGCGGATAGGGTTAAACTTCCTGCCTATAGCTAATTAAGGAAGAGGAGGTTCCTAATTATGCTATAAAGTAGTATACACAAACATACTCTAAGTACTAAAAAATAAGACAGTCTTATGCTACGCTTTACTAAGCGTAACACTGTCTCTAAATATCTCTAGAATCTTCAACTATATGTATAGTTAGAGAGTAGTAACTTAGCTTTCTTTAAGTTACTAATAAAGGTAGACGTAGCCCTATCTATTATACTAACTTATTCTACAGTTGCACTGCTTTATTCTATATAACTACAGTACTACTAGTATGTTAGATATATTCAACCCTTGTACATATGCTAGTATAAATCTTTTTTAACTTAGACTCCTCTAATAGTCTATATAAAATAGTAAAGAGAAAGTCTCCTATAAAGAGGGGGTTCCTAACTACACTACGCAGTAGTAAGCTAAAAGAACTAAAAATACAAAATCTAAAAGAAATACTAAGCTGCTTTACTAAGCGTTTTTCAACCTAATTAGGATCTGCCTACTATGCTATATAGTCTTTAAAGTTAGGGTTAGTGTTCCTCTAGAGCTTATTAATACGCGTCCTCTAACGTTAACGAACTCTATTACCTAAATTTAGCATCAATTTCCACGCGCAATTTATTATTATTTTACTTCAAAATTGCATACAGAATTGGAAACTGCTGGCTGCAGGTCCTGCGTAAGTTGCATTAGTATTAGAGTACTAGAACAGCGAACGATTACACTCTGAAAAAGCGAACGATTGCACTCGACTGTCCGTGCACGCGCTAAATATTTTGGTGCAAAAGCGAACGATTGCACTGTAATCGTTCGTAGAATAATGTGAGTCTAAGTCTTAGCGAATAATGTGAGGCTTCTATCCTTAGTAAAATAGGATTAAGGCAGACTAGAGCCTAATACTATCAGCTATTTAGTAGAGAGAGTACTTGAACAAGTTGATTTAGGTTAATCTAGGAGTCCTATAGAGGCTACTGCTACTTACGTTCTGCTCTAACTAATGCTACTTCTTCTCACTCCTGCTGGGTATTCAGAGCCTTGTTCTGGCTAAGGTAGTGGGCTGCCATGTACTTCTTAACCTGAGTATGACATTTCTCGTGTATCTTCATGTTGGGTTGACTGATGAATGCCATTCCACAGTGACAGCAGACATACCTCTGATCAATGATAACCCGCTCAGGATACGTAGTCTTCCTTCCATACTGGATCACACGCTTGTGGCGCACTGTCTCCTTATGCTTCCGAAGGTTTGCTGCAAATACAAAGTCGTTGCTGCATTCATGACACCACCCACTAGCTCCAGTGCGCTTTTTTGGACCATGTTCTTTGAAGTTGTGATCCCTCATCTCTGCGACGCTGGAGAACGTCATCTGGCAAGGTTCGCAGGTTGGTTGCCACTGAAGCACCTGTCGCTCAATCTCAAGCATATCCCGGCCGTAATTAAGTAGGTTCTGGTGACTCTGTGTAGATGTGTGCGCTGTAAGCTGGAACTGTGATGGAAATCCCCACTTGCAGACTGTACAGTAGAATTGTTTACTTTCCACTTTCAACCGGTTCCTCTCATTTGCTTTGTCTTTGCGGTGCTGGGTCATGAAAGCATCGTGACGCTTCTCTTTTGCCTCCATGTAGTCAGCCATAGCTGGCGTAAAAGTACGACCGTCGATACCTCTAATGCCCTCAGTGATAGCGAGACGATAGCACAGTCCCTCGTACTCCTGAGATGCTATCTTCCAACGACGTAAGCGAGGTGCCTTCTCAACTCCCGCAGCTGGATTGGGTACCATGGTCCAGAACGACAAAGCCAGGACAGTTTCCATCGCAAGGAACAAAGCCCGGTAGAGATAAATGCGACCCGGTTTTGCTGCTGGGGCCCAGCACAACAATCGCTGCTTAGTGACAGTAAAGCCTTCGTTCATAGCTGCAAGGACGTGTGGCGGTACTGAGTCAAGCGCCTTGTAGTCTCGAAGCCGCTTCAGTCCTCCCATGCCATGGAACGCTGTGCCACTTCCAATGTAGACCTTTGGGCGTACACCAATCTTCTCCAGCACAATCAGGTAAACAATCCATTGCTTCCGTGCTGCAGCAAGAGGCAGGGCAGAGAAGTCTTGCAGGGTAGGTGGAGACTCGGATTCTAGCAGAGCTAGAAGGTCGGGGGCAAAGCAGACTTGTGCCTCAGTAAGTACAGCAGTAAACACATCTTTGCTAGGAAAAAGCTTGGCGTACAGAGCGTTCTTGTACTTTGCAGGAACATCGGAAAGTAGCAGCCAGCTCATATCAGCAACGTGAAGCGCAATAGCGGATAGGCCTGTGTCTCCTAGTAGCTCCTGGTTTGTATCGTAAGAATCGACATCGCTGTCCTCTTCTGTGTAGAAGCAATCAGGGAGAGAGTTATCCTTAGCTTTAACACAAGACACTTCAGTATCGGGGTTGTTTGGTTGCTGACTGGACTGGTCTTCGTCATCTGCGCTGACAAGCAGAGCTGGCGGCGCTAGCTGTATAAGTTGCTGGCCCTTTGCTGATCGCCTGGACTTCTCTTGTACGGCAAGATTGCTGCATAAGCCAACATAGTCTAGCTCTTCCAAGTCCCAAAGACAAAATTGAGATGCGTTGATCTTCTTGCTGTCTGGAACCATCATTCCGAGCGCCAATGTAAGAACTGTCTCCAGAACGACTAGCATAGATCGACAGCGCTCAGCATCAGCATCGTTGGAACCAGGGATGGAAATTCGGCACAACGTGCCTACACGCGTGATTCTCCAACCACTAATAACAGCAGCTGCAACTCGCTTTGACAGTCCTACCAGTGAAGGTTGTGAAGAGGCTGACTTAGTGTAACAACGGAACCGCTCCCCAGCGCCATAGTCCCGGGATAGAGTGCAACTGCCGACATAGCCGTAAGGTCGCTCGCCTGCTTTCTCGAGAACAAGGATATAGACTACCCAGTTGCTGTATCCATATCTGGGAAGGGCCTTCAACTCAGCTACTGTTGGCGGATTGTCTGACTGGAGGACAGCTGGCAGGCTTGGACTGAATTGAAGTTGCGAATGCTCCATTGTTGCAACCAAGTCTGCTTTGGACGAGAAATGATTTCGGTGGGTAGGGTTGCATGTAAGCAAAGCGTCTGATAACAGCTCCCAGCCCATAGAGGCCAGATTATCGACCAAGGCTGCACTGTTATCGGCACTGCTAGAAACAGTATCGCCGTACTGGTAAGCAGCTGCCACATCAGTGGAGAGTGACGATAAGTTTGATTGGGCCTGCATGTCTGCCATTGCCGCTTCTTGAGTGGTAGACTTAGTCTGCTGCGTTTTATTAGCAATATGGCAAGTTGACGGTTGAAGATGGTTATCTACTGGGTCCGAGGCATCCGATGTACTGGATAGAGAGCGTTTGACGTTGAAATACTGGCTGATCAAATTCTGCCGCTTAGGTGGCGGCATTTTCGATGTGCGTAGGCGCAAGGCGTAGGTTGGTTGAGTTGAAGTTGGGTTGAGTCGAAGTGGGTTGGTTGAGTTGAGGTTGGGTTGTGAGAAGAAAGATTGATCGTCACTAGGTTTGGTATAAGGAGATTTATAAGCGCACTAGTCTTATACATAAAAGTGAAGGGATTTGGACTGAGTGAAAGAACAGATTGCAGTGAAATCGCAGTCTAAGTATTGCGCCTTACTACCTTATCCGGTACTACAGGTATCTCTCTCAACTAAACCAAGTTGAGACGATTAGAAATCAACCTACGAATAATGTCTTCAACCTTTGGCCTTCAACAACCAGGTAACACCTCATTGCTATTCTCTCCGAGTTACATTACGAATACTAAATATCTTTAGCTTGGACCTTTGGCCCTAGTTACTCTCAGCCACTGGACCCAGAATTTGACTTTTCCCCAACTGAGTTCAAGCAGTTGGCTGATTGGGCAGCAGAAATGGTCAACGCAATGCCAATCATCCGCAATGAGTTTCATCCCCCAGTCAAGCTAACGCCAGTTGGCCACATTCTTTGCTACTCTACTGCTGCTGCTAAGGGCTGCGAAATTCAGAGGGCTGGCAATGACCCTAGTGGCGTAGAAGATGCCAAGGTAGGATCAGTCTGGAGCACTATTGCTCTAGAGTGGCCTGCAGGCACCCCTGTTGTTGGTATAGTTGCCTCTCCAATGAACAACGCTTCTGAACGGGGCCGTAAGAAGAACGCATTGAATGAGTGGCATGCTGTAGCTGTGGCTAGGGATGGAAATGATCTGTGGGTTCATGACTCTAGTTACTACCCTAGTAATACTGTGTCTTCAGGTCACCCACAGTTGAGGAATCTTGCAGGCCATTCGATGGTGAGGTACCTTGCTAAGCAGAAGGGTATCACCGGGGTTTGGGTCCAAGGGCCACCTCCTGCGTTTGCTAGAGACCAGCAGCAATGCATGGGAAGATCAGCTTTGTGGGTCTTTCAGACTCTTAAAGGTGATCTGCCCTGGCCTCCCAACTCTCCTGGCTCAGGTGGTAAATGGACCTACCACTCTACGAGCTAGTTGTTGCTGTTTGAATTTGAGAAGAAGTTGGCACAGCTAAGCTTTTAGGGTTGCTATAAGGCCCAAATGTTAAGTTAAAGAAAATCCGAGCGCAGCATTAGAAAGCCGCGTCTTTGCTCTATTACCACTTGGATTGTGCAGCGATTCCTACTACTCTACCGTACTGCTTTTTGTCACTTCTCTTTGCTAGCTCTACTGAGGCAGCGGCGGTGAAAGCAGGGCTAAACTAATACCCAAACTGTTCTTAACTATTAATACAATAGCTTCTTGTACAGTAGCACAGACTATAGGATAGGGTTCAACTTAAGGTTTTGGTTGGTTCGGGTACAGTACCCGAGGCGCTACTAGGAGGAACACCAACTATACTGCGCTTCTACCTGCAGCAATCTACACGTCCCTCCTCCCAAGCGTACAGTAAGCAGCACATATAGCTGGCGCTCTTCTCGTCTATCTTTGTCTTCTGCCCTAGCCATGCTTTAAGTCTCTCGCTGTAGTCTTGCCCTGCTACAGCATATTTCTGTAGCTGTTGCTCTAGCCACAACAGACACGCCTGCTTCTGCAACGCAAGCAACGCAGCTACTGCATACTGCAAGACTCTGTCCCACTGACAGAGCGCGTTGCGTCGTCTCTGATACTCGTCGGCACTGCTGCTCTCTTCCCACCGGTTGCATATGGCCTGTGGCGCCCAGCAGTAATTGCATCGGGCAAAAGCAGCCCATTTGATGCTGTGCGTCCACTTTATGCTCTCTTCTACAGCGCGTATTTGCGACTTGCTGGCTTTGGGGCAAGCCGTCCATTCGTGACTAGCTGGCCTAGCTTCAATAGCCATGCAGATAATGCATACGCCTCTCCAGCGACCAAAGTGCTGCTGGAGTCTATCTAAACTGTATTGAGCCTCTTCTCTGCGGCGACGGAGTTGGATCTCTACCCTCTGCTCCTCAGCAGCTACTAACATCTTGAAGCGGGCTTGCTCGGCTTCTGCTGCGGCTGCAGCCGTCAACAGCTGGACAGGGCCCTCCTTCTCCACCTTCCGCTTTGTGCCGCGCGGATGCTGCTCGCACAGGTCACACTTTGCCTCGCCAGCTTCACACCTCTCTCGATCCTGTCGGCCGTCCATGTGCCTGTCTATAGATATTCTTCTGCATGCATTAGTTGACAGAAACTCCTCTGCAGGTGACTTCAGCTTGTTCCCCAGCGACTTTTCTTCCTGCCTGCTCTTGTTCTGCCAACGCTCCCTTAAGACTATAGCCTCGCTAGGTGCACCAGTACGCCCTGCTCGGCCACTTTCTTGGACAAAATGTATCATCTGACGGCACATAGAGACGTGAATAACTACCCTCAGCATAGGCGCGTCTATTCCAAGACTGAGCATGCTTGTAGCTGTACACAGCTTTTCTCTGCCAGACGTAAAGCTGCGAACCATGCGGGCCTTTTCGTCGTCTGTAGCCATCTCGCTGTAGTACGCCGAGCAACCAAGGTACTTAGCCAACCGCTTAGTGTCGTCTTTCCTTATGCAGAAGACAAGAATCTGCGCTTCAAGGCCATACTTGTCTCTCTTAGCAGCGACCAGAGCCGCAAGCGTGTCTGTAAGCGTACCGCGCTCATAATCCTGCACCTGGTACGATATGTTGGTGCGTGTAGTGCACTCGTCACGGCAGATTGTCAGCGTCCTCTGGTCAAGCGCGGCAGCGTGCAAGAAGGCTGGCTGCAGTGTAGGCGGCAGCGTTGCAGTAAGGTAGATTAGCTGTATGCCCTTCTCCGTCATTTCCGCCAGCTTCAGCACGCCTGGCCGCCAGGTAGCGCTGGACTCAAGCAGGACGTGGCACTCGTCTATTACGATTCGATCCAGCTGCTGCAGCATTCTCTTCTCGTCTATGAACCTGCCAAAGGACTTCTTGACAGCGCTCTCTGGCGTAACCAGCACGATGCGAGCCCAATATGGCGGTCTCTTCCCGTCCCATTTTGCGCAGGGGATGCCTAGCTCATCGCAGCGGTCTTGTAGGCTGTCTCGAAGAGCATTCAGGGGTGCAATCACAACTGTTACGCCGCCTGGTGTGACGGACGCTGGCAACATAAACAACATGCTCTTGCCAGTCCCTGTCCCCATAATAGCCAGCACGCGCAGCTTCCGCTGGACAATGGCTTGCAGACACTCCTCCTGTTTGCCCCGATACTCGGCGTCTGGGTATCCAGTAAGTCGCTGAAACTCTGGCTTTAAATCAACTGCTGCAAGCGTTGCCCAGCGTTGGAGCGACTGTTTCTCTTGCTGCGCTATTAACGCTGCACGCACGCCAGGGTGCAAATGGCCGTCTCTCCAGGCAGAGGCAAACTCTAGCACGCGGTGCCAGTCTATACTGACCCGTCGGAAGTTCTCTCGTTCTGCTATAGTCTGGAAGGGCGACTCCTTCATCGAGCGGCCGTAGTACATCTCCTCAGTGAACAGCGTGTGGCCTGACTGTCGCGCCTGTGCGTCGTCAACCACAACCTCCTTGTTAAAGTAAAGGGCCTCGATAAAGTCGCGCGCCTGTCCGTCCTTGACCTGATCTCGATGGATGGCAGGATAGGCCTGTCGCCAGCTGCTGATGCCAAGCGCAGCGCCCATGTAGCGGAGAGTCTGTTCGCGCAGGACGCGGCGTCTACGGTCAGCGCCCCAGCATCCGTCAGGATTGGCTGGCTTGGGCTTTGTCCGGCGGGATGCCTCTTTGCTGTTGCTGCTGCTGTCGCTATTGCTGCTGCTGTGCTCAGCCTGACTCTCGCTATCCTCCCCCCACTCCTCCTCAGGCGCAGGCTCCCAGAGGAAAGCTGTGCTGTAGACAACGCCATTGTGCAGCCTTTGTAAGGCGTTAACAAACGGCCGACCCAGCCCCAAAAAGTAGATAACTAGCTTGCCTACTTCTTGTGGCACGTAGCGGTGGACAGTCTTTACTTTCACGCTGTGGCTGTACCCTTTGTGGTAGGTAGTGGTGAAGGAAACTAGGCCGCCTTCAACAAAGACGCCCCGGTAGCCTATGCCATCTGCGCTGTTTTCACATTGGACTGAAGTAATCTCGGTACCACGAGCAGGCCCTCCGCCGCTCAGATGGACGAGCGCAAAGAGCGTTTCTTTAAATCTGCGTACCCCCCTCATGTACTCACACACAGCGTTATCGCGCCACAGCATCCTAGCTGGATCCTGCGTGTGGTCAATGCCGCTGATAAATCTGTCCCGCAGCGGTGCCTCTGTCCAGATGCGGTCCCTAAGCCACGTCTGCCAGCCGTCTAGATTGTTGCTGGGATCCTTCAGGAAGCTCCAGCCTGTGGCTAGCTCAGCAGGTTGGTCGACTAGCTTCTCTACGCACAGCTCTGGCAGCGGAGTTGTGCCTGGACGAACGACGTCTCTCTCATCTAGGTCTAGGAGCAGGACGTCCTTGAGCAGCTGCAGCCGCGCTGTCTCGCACAGCCCCTTCACCGCAGACCGCAGGTCAGCCAGCGTAAAGCCCTGCCCGTCAATAAGAAGACGGTCCCCGTCCCAAGAAACAGTGCCAGGGTTAGCGTGCTTCTTTCCCTCTGTCCGAGCTAGAGTACGCAGACGCAGCATCCGGTTCATAGGACTTGGCGCAGCCCTGCTGTAGTCGCAAAGCGTCAAGAACTGCTCTGACATCTCCCGTACCAGCTCATACATACTAGGTGCTGTCTCTGCGTGTTTAAGGAGCGCCTCCTCTCGCTGGAGGTGTGCATAGTAGACGACCATCACCTTAGAGGTAGTTACAAGAGCAGACATTGTAGATGAAAACTCATGTGCTTGCGCCCATCCACCACCGTAACTGTCCTCCTTTAGACCAAGGACAGCAATACTGCTTAGCAAAGCGCTCTCGTGCTCGTTGCCTAACAGCTGATGATCAAGAAGGGCGATCCACAGACGCAGACAGGCTACTTCTAGCTTCTTGCTCCTCCCAGCATCTTGTAAACGTGCTTTGTGCTGGAGGGAACACAGGCGCGCATCCTGCCGGCCAGTTAATTTATAAGGTGGCCGATCTGCCTCCTTATGCGTCCGCCACAGGTAGCAGAGGATCTGGGCCAGCCTCCGGCTGTACTTTCTAATCGTAGCTACCTTGTGTCCTGCGTAAAAAGGCCGCTGGTTGGAATCCGCACCTGTCTCGCGACGCTCAATAATTTCCCGCACAGGCCTGCTGGCAAGCTTGCTGCTCTTAAATGCCTTGCACACGACTCTCTGCATAGCCTTGCACGCATCTGATAACGCAAGCTCAGAAGGCTCCTTCTCTTTCCCACTACGTGCATCTTCTGTCTCTTCTGGCAGCCGCCTAGCGTTCAGGAGCGATACCCTAGAGCAACCCTCTAGGTGAGGAATCCACTCGGTTAGCTCTAACCACGGATTGGCTTGCTGGCGAATAGACGCTGTAATCACCCTCTGCGCTGCTGCTGCCTTCTCTTCCTCCTCTATACGCAAGAAGTCGGCCGCGTATACCTTAGGACCGTCTTCTATACTTTGGCTAGGGGTACAGTCTTGTACCGCAATATAGGCAGGCCAACCAACAGCTCTAAACAGGCGCTGACAGGGCTGGCTGTGTTTCCACATTCGATTGCTTGTGTGTACGCTCTTCTGCCTCATATCTCCTCCTCGCTTCTGCTGGTTTCCCCAATTATGCTTCTCCTTGCAGTGCTCTTGCATAGTCCGCACAGCTGTACACACGTACCAGCACCTGTCCTCTGCGCACAGCAATCCATCTTTGTTGTACGTGAGGTTGGGTAGTCGCTCCTTCGCTATCTTAGGAACGCGTACCTCTGCTGGCGTCCAGGCAAGGTCTGACAGCGTGCGTGCAGCAGCAGCGACATCTTTTCGACTTATCGCAGGCACCTTTGGGTGCCGCTCCCTAAGGTGCGTGCGGATCTGTGCTGGGGGTATAGCAATTCCACAAGGCTTGCATATAATAACTTGAAGTGTAGGGTAGTGGCTAAACAGTTGCACGAAAATGTCCATTGTGAGTAGACAAGTCTAGGAGAGCGTAGCTGCAACATCCGCACATATTACTTTTCTAGGTGTCCCTTCTAATTAAATAAGTTTATTGCTTTTCCGCCTTTGCTGGCGCCGATTGGTGCGATAGCAGGGTAGGCCAGTCTACGGTTTGACTTTCGGTCTAACTTTGAACGTTTCTCAGGGGCTGGACCCCTAACCTCCTCTATGCCTTCTCTTGCACAAGCTTTTGTCCTTAATCTATACTTCTAACACAACACCTATTTCATATGCACTGGTCTACGTTGTTGTACAGCGCTGCTGACAGCAGCGACGGCGGACCCCGAAGCTTTCCTATTGCTAACGAGGCTGATGTAGTCAGGAAGTATGGCTACGCGCCGCCTAACGAAGACTATGAGAAGCTCTTCTTCCGCAGAGCAACCATTTCTCGCTCACAGCGCGATGAGGACGCCCCTCGGAGCAGCGCAGGATGGCTGGTCCCTGGTCCCAACGATGACGACAGCTGCGCCTTGTGCAAGCCTATTTTCATTGCGAACTCACTCCTGTCAGCAATTTGGCTGCTGCGTGAAACGCTCCCAGAGGGCACTCTCTCTAACGACGGTTGGAGCTGCCTTGTTGATGGGGCTCAGGTAGTTGCGGATGAAGGCGTACTAGCAGCGCCGCCGTCTGCACAACAGTCTGCTATCTCTTCTCTGTTGGAGCATAGGAAGCGGCAGACATCCTCTCCAGCGCCACGTTCCTCTAAGCGCGCGCGCGCAGAGGAGGCTAAGAACCCTACTGCTAGTCAATTACTACCCGATAATGATAGTGTGCCAGAAGCTCAACCAGCAGAGCGGATAACCACCATCACCAACCACAACCGACGCGCTGAGCGAGACCGATGTCGGAAGCTGGAGTTGTCCTGCAGCAAGAAGCGCCATAAGCTTGGCCTAGTAGAGCCTGGAGAAAAAGTCTCCGCGCAGGAGCGTGCAGCCTACAATTCTATTCTGCAGCACGATGAGCTGGCTATTGCCTGGATCATTAAGCAGCCAGTCTCTGATGACTCTGGCGAAAGCTTCTACAGTGCTGCTCGAACCCCCTATTATACTGCGTGCACACTCTTAGAGAGAGCGCGCGCTCTTGGCAATCAATCGTCTCGATACCACGCTGCACAGTTCCTGCAGTCCTGGCGGCAGCGTGGCTCACTGTTCAGAGACCAGGCTACCTCGAATCAAAGCCAGAGCAGCTTTATAAACGACAGAGATGCAAGGGGTACGCAGCTGGTAGCTGCCTTTGAGCCTCAAGCAGTTGATGCCGCCTTTAGCTTTGCCTGGGATATGTGCAATCGGTCAGAGGGAGAGATGGCGGCTGTTCACATTGAATATCGATGGGCAGCAGCACTTCTGGGCCAGGCGTACGTCCAGAAGGTAGCACAGATTAGAGCAAACGATATTGAGACTAGTAGCGCTCGGGGCGCAACCGCTACGGTAAAGGAAATGTCCGGAAAGAAGCGCTTATTAGTTTATTGCAGCTAGTCTGCCCACACCCTTCAGACAAAGACAGGTTAGTCTTTAGGAAGCGGCTTGCTAAAGCAATGCGGTGGTATAATGTCACTCAAGAGTTGGGATGGGGCAGCCTTACCCTGATGCCGCACGACCAGATACCAAACTCGTGGATTGAGTCAACTCTCAAGGTTGGAGAATTGAATGTCTGGGCTCAACTGGTTGAGAGAGAGAATCCAGACGTTTACAGTGCGAGCTTAGCACTAGACGCCTGGCTTGGACCAGAGGGCATTGCTGGTGGGTCAATCCGTGACAAGGAGACGCTGAGCATTGAGAACGAGGCTACGGCTACAATCTATGAGTTAGAGGAGATTGAAGATAGTGAGGGTGACGATATTGGAGAAGACCTAGAGCCTTCCCAGGTGCAGAGAGTCTTAGCAACTCCTTCGCCTGCAAGATCGTTGCGTCAGCGAACGTTGCTTGAGCTGTTCCGTCCTGTGTAGCTATAAAGATACTCTAAATAGACATTCTTTGTCTGCCTGTTGTGCTGTACAGTCTTTAGGGTTAGGGTTAGTGTTAGTGTTAGTGGTCCTCTAGAGCTTATCGATACGCGTCCTCCAACATCAACGAACTCCATCACCTAAACTTTAGCATCAATTTCTACGCGCAATCTATCATTTTTTTGCCTCAAAATTGCACACAGAATTGGAAACTGCTGGCTACAGGCTCTGCGTAAGTTGCATCAGTATTAGAGTACGGGAACAGCGAACGATTACACTCTGAAAAAGCGAACGATTACACTCGACTGTCCGTGCACGCGCTAAATATTTTGGTGCAAAAGCGAACGATTGCACTGTAATCGTTCGTAGAATAATGTGAGAGAAATACCTACTTAAATAGATATTTCGTGTTTTACAAGCAATTAAGCTTTTTGAGCAAGTAAGCTACCCTACCGACTTTATAACGTCTATAAACTCTAAAAAAATATAACTAAATTTAAGTTATAATTAACTCTAATTTAAAAAAATCAGTAAAAGAACCACTTAAGTAGCTTACTAATATCTAGGCTAATTGAACAGGTAGAGATACCCTCTTGTAGGTAGGGGTTAGGTTAGGGGTCGCACAGACCTTCCATGCGTCTCGCAGGTCCTCCCATGTTGCAAGAAGCTCCGAAACTTGACACGGCAACAAGTTCTTGCACTTATGGCCTCAGCATCTTACACGGTTATTCTATTGGCTATTATCCCTTAGATGAGCGTTTTGTCACGGAGTGTTGCAAGCCGTTGACTTTTCGATCGCTCGTTCTTTTTCGCCCTCTTAACCGCAGCGGCTTTATACCCTTAACCCCAGCGTCATGATTGGAGGCGAATTGCTAGCTGGAAATAAAGTAAAGTAACATGTCGATTAAAGAGCATACTTGGAAAATTTAAGAGCAATTTTACTTTGAAGAGGTATGTTCCGGATGGTCCGTAGATAGAGCGTGATTCTGGGATTCAGCTGCTACTCCACTGCTGTAGCCCACGTCAACGCGGGAACTACACTTGATGTATACGTTGGAATCAATGAATAGAGCTATAATAAGAAATAGGAGGACTTGTACTGAGTACAAGGTAAGTGCGCATCGATCAATGGCGGCTGAGTTGCGACATAGTAGGTGTACATACGGAACTTCAATGCTTGTGTCGCTCGGTCCGAACATGCATAGAAACTTGATTTCTGTGTTCAATACGGACTATTGAGCTTCACAACTATTAGGCATAATGGGGCAACATAATGCACCGAGTATGACAGTCTCAAAAGCAGATTGTGCTTTCTGCTTCCTATACAGGTACTCCTAAACGGAAGAAGGCTGAGGAACCATAAGTGAGATTCAAGCCCGCCGAGTTTCAATCTGTACTATTGTCCCAAATTCGTCTACTCTGCAACTTGGACCGAGCTTCAAAAAAAGCCTTGATTGACGTTAGGTAACAATCTTTACGGAATCGTAACAGTTCAGACCTCTGTAGATTCTCTGAACAGCTCCTCTGAGTGTCTGTTGATCATATGCACAGCGTCCGCACCAAGCTGCCTTGACGAAGTCAGGACGAAACGGTACAAAATTGAGGGTTCTGAAATTCGCCTTGGGGATCTGAAAAAAGTCTACATTCTTCCAAGTCCCACTTCCGGCACGACAGTCAACTCGATGTTCGGAAATCAAGTTGTCGTCGACCCAATCGTAGGAGCTTTCTTTGACTTCTGGGAACTCAAGTTTGGCCTCACTCATGCACTCATGCCAGTCGTTGAGGGTCAGGATTACCGGTGATCTCATTTCGTCATCAATGTTAAGGTCCTGCTGATAGGAATTGAGGACTTCCATTTCCTGTTCTGCTTTGCAATAGTCTACTTCAATGCCACAGACAACTTGCAGGGCAGAACATCAGCATCAGTATATATATTACAGATAGCGCCACTTAGTTTTTCAACTCTAATTCCCCATCTATTTTTCATATGTAACCCATGTAGGGTTTTTAGTTGACTTCGCTTCTTTACGCTGAAACGCGCAACACGACGTCACGAGTGTGAATCACAAACGAGAAATCGTAGGACTAGCTTAGCTGGAAAGACAGAGGTAAGTAGCGATAATCTGCATGTAGAAGGTTCTTGAAAGCGTCTGATTTGGAAGATAACTATGTACATGAAGACGTAGTATATAATCAGGGTACCGACATATCTTTCTAAGCCAACTGCTTCTGGATGTACGACGCGCCAAGATTCTGTGTAGGTGCATCGTTGGGGTACTGAAGGTGCTGTGCATTAATACCCGAACCGTGAGTAGTATCACAGACACCATCGCCGTAGATGCAGACATCAAGCGTCTTACTGACCCAATTGCTAGGTACTCCACCACCGAATCCGGCAGAGAGACCGTTCACGTTACGTGTCGTAGTGCCCCCGTTGTTGTCGACGTTGCAGGTCAGGCCTGCCTTATGCTCTGGGTCACCGATCAGAAACACACCCTTGACAGCGTTGAAATTGGCGCCTGTGAGCTTTGATAGAGCATTAACAGTAGCTGCAGCGCCTTGTGAATAGCCCTCAAGGATAAAGCACTCTTGAGGGGAGGTACGAAGTGTGCTGGTGATCTTGTTGATGATGTCCTGAGTGCCAGCGGCGGAATTCTGGGAATAGTCGGCTGCGTAGACCGTGTTGTAGATCTTGCCGCCGCTGATGGCAGAGGTCACGCGCGAGTTCATTGTTCTGAAGCCAGCTGATGGGCCTTGGGGTTCGCCTGTTCCGCGGGTGTTGATGATAGTGTATGATGGACAGGACGTGGACACAGCACGTTTTTCCTCCACTGGGGCGGCGGAACCCCATGCGAGGAGTGGAACGACAGCAAGAAGAGTTGAAGCATGCATATTGAGAATGACCAACACAAGGCCTCTGCGTCTGGGATGTATCTAGGATGAGAAGTTGAGTACCAAACGATGGAGGGCTGCAGAGACGACAAAACCGATGCTCGTAGGACTTTTCGCATTTATATTGTCCACAACATGCCGCGGGGAAAACAATATGCTCTCAGATACAAAGTAAGTTTAGCTACTTGAACCGAGTACGCTTGTTCAATGATCGACGTCTTGCTGGGATCTATTGCGCCTGTAAATCGTAGGCCTAAGTCAATAGGTACATACACTACCTTTGCAGATCGCATTGACATAGCGTAAATACAAGAGCCAAATCCCAGCCTGTTAGTTCGTTTCTCAAGACTGCATCTAATATGTACCGAATCACTTGCCGCGATGCCTGCTACAGGGGTTGGCAACCTCGGATCGTGCCGGCCGGTCCAGTTTTACAGGTACCAAAGCTTTGAAATCAACCAGTCAGCCTAAGAAGCAATGCCTATTTGCTACAAGAGTTATGAAACTAGCTATGCACGAATTGATGCGACCAACCCTATGGGAACGCGAAACTACACAAAAATGATAACAGCGGACAAGAGACTTAACACTCGCGTCTGCATCAATGCATTGAATCTTTTGAACCTACCCAAGATCTCGTGTGGCTTCACACCGAGGCTACCTACTGGCACACTCGCATCTGGCACACTTCTCACTCGACCAGCGACCGGCCTCGGAGCACTAGCCGATGGCTTTAACACGCGGACGGTGCTAGTGCATATCGCGATCTGCAGACATGAAGCGGTACCGGTGGGATTAATCGCTTTTAAGGAATCATTGTCGAGGCAAAGAGAGGGAATCTCGTGCAGATCATGCTGTGTAGACTGTAGTGTGCAGCCACAGAACGTAATAAGCCTGTCAAGTCTGTCAGTCAAATCAACTGCCGAGAAGAGGCTGACCTGGCGACCTCGGCAGCGTAAAGTACAAGCATGCCGATTAAATGTTCTGACTCTCCCTCGACAGGTGAAGGAAACAACGGTTAGGAGCACGAAAATCTTAGGGAACATCAGTACTCCTATTGCGACTGAATGTAAGAGTATTCCTACAGTGACTGTATGTGTGCAACGCGCCGAAGTTTCCCGATGCGCCCCCGCTGGGGAAAATATAATGATACAAAATCGATGGGTGCATATAATAGGTATTATTACATCGAATTCCGCGGCTTACTTGGTAGGCAACCAAAGTAATTCTACATCGAGCCAAATTATTATCCAAATTCGTTGCTATGCCACGCGTGAAGGTGCAGCATACTTCAGTAGTAGATCTGCCAAGAGGTGTGCCTCTCTAGCCCGAGACTAGCCTTGCATCCGATGCCTAGCAACCCTCGGGAGGCAAGCCAGTAATAGCAAAGTTGGATGCATGGTTGCGATCTGGATGGGCTTCAGAGTAAGCCAGCGAGCTGCAAATTCGAGCGGCATCCCTTGATAGTAGAGGCTATTCTTTATCGATAAGTCCAAATGCTATTGGTATACATTGTCATGTGCGTGGTCCAACGTTGCTGCGCAATGAAGCTATGAAATTTTTTGTGTCAATTGAGAAATACCAGATGCAATAACACGGTTTCTCGAGAACAAAAGCCGTACTGTAGACGCCGTGATCAAGACTCCAATTGCTACCGGTCCCTGTTTGCTTATCTTCTTCCGAAACGTCCGCAACATGTACCCTTCTATCTCTCGTTGCAGATTGAGTGCTGTGTAAATTGTTTCAGTAAATGTAGCATAAGGTCTTCCCTTGAGTGTTGAGCAGATCCTCCAAAGTTGCATTACCAGCAAGCTTACCCATGTTGATTTCAAAGCTGAGAGTTACGTTAGTGCCGCTATAATGAAACGGTATCATCGGCCCCCGAACTTGACGGAGTCGAGTCCTGAGATCCATTTGTTGCCATGTCCATAGCACGCCATCGAGATTCGCATGATGTAGGAAGAATAACGGGTCTACCGTACGTTAGTGACTCTGTATCATGAATATCATGCTTACATACCTCCAGGACTATTTGTGGCGTTACCTATGGTACCGAGAACGCCACCAACGCCGAAGTGCCCACTGCCATGTATGTTCGGTTGATCGAATGTTGGCACTCTCTGAATAGCTCGCGCGAAGCTGGTATAATCTTCCTGCATCAACGCATGCCCCTCAAGTTCTGATGTCAGGAGTTTACTTTGCACTTGGACTTACTGAGACAGACGATACGGCTCAGACCTCGGTTAGGGTTATAATACTCATACCTACCTTGAAACATTGGTCTGCTTACCAGAAGGTCTATCCATGGTGTCTATTCTTTGTGAAGGCTAGCATTCTAGCTTTGTATCACCGGATATTCAGGCAAACTGGCTTTCGATTCGCGGTCTACATTGTGGCTGCATTTGGCACTTCTGGTCAATGTAAGTCACAACTATTTCATGGGTATATCTGGCTGAGAAGCTATAGGCGTTTGAATACAAAAGTGACTTCAAACAAGCCTGGTCGACCACCTTTCCTCAAGGCTGCAATAGTCTACCAGCAACCTATTTTACGACATCGGCAATCAGCATCGTCACCGACGTCACAATACTGGTAATGCCTATGCGTATATTCTCAAAGCTACGTATGAATGGACGAAAGCGCTGTGAGTTTTAGCAAGACAGACGAGTCTATTTGCTGATATATCAAGGGGCGCTGCTGGGGGTATTCAAGGTCGGTGGGATCGCCGTTGTGGCCTCAATTTTGCGTCTATACGCACTCTGGATATACACAGTTACGAGTGACGTGTCCTACGACGCGATCTATGTAAGAACCGATTGTCTATGCTCACATACGCTGACAGAGTGCAAGGTCCTCCTCTTATGCAAAATTGAGGTCAATAAGGTCGTTATATCGTCATCCGCTCCCACTTTAAAGCCTTTATTTCGCAAAGCGACATTCGCACTATATACAACCATTCCGATATACTGGTACCTGAGCATGCTGCAGGAGATTTCTCAGCCCAGGTATTTGGTAGTGACTGCCAGAAGAGATCAAAAAGATAGAGAGATTTTGACCTCCATCGGATACACAGTCCGCTTGACCATGAGACGAGTAAACATAGCAGACGAAGCAGTGCCAGCCAAGCAAGTCAGGAACTCATACTAAGCAGCGAAGCCCGCATAAGAGAATGTTGCCTATTGGTGGTGAACAATTCAATATTCCATTATGAACAGGACCTTGTAAGATCTCCCACAAAACACTGTTAGAGTTATCTCGAAGCAATAAAAGATCGAGAGTCGCCCAAATCTTGTCCTGCGATTCCTGGAAGTTCCTCTAAGGCCCTTGGGCTTAACAATACTTCACAATGACGGCACCGACGGCAGCTATCTGAAAAGTGGCGCCATGGTAGACAGTTACAACACCATCTGCCTGTCACATAATCATGTTCTTCTAGCTGACAACAAACTCACCGTCAATCGGCTCCTGCTTAAGGGCTACATTTTGGTTGCTCTGCGTCGCTGAGCGCTCCGAATACGCTATACGAACATTATTTCTATTTGCTCTGGTCAGAGGTCTGTAATGTAAGGTCTAAGAATTGCAGATTTTGCGCAATAGACCTTGCGAAAGGCATACCTGTTCACGTCTCCGCCCTACCAAAAGCAGACCGGGAAAGTTCTCCTGAAGCCAAAATTCGCCCACTGACTGTGCCAAAATATCGCAGGTGCGAATAATGTTGCATTATCCGTCGAAGATGCAGGTACAGATATGAGAAGTCCACTCTAAAGGAAGTCCTACTACTAAAAAAAATCGGAATCTGGCCAGGATTATAACTAAGTGCAAACACAGACATGTCTACGTGTGTCCAAAGCAATCGCTCAAAATCTCAAACATCCTGCCGTATCTCCGGAATGGACGCATGGACCTTGTTCGCAGCTCAGATATATCGCATGGAGTAAATCCCGACAAGGTCTTTGCATTTGTCCAATGCTGATTTAATTAAGAGACATGGTTCCCGATCCAGTACCATGAAGCTAGGGTATGCCCATCAACGCGATAGGACGTTGGCCATAGCAAGTTGTACGGCTTTCGGATTGCTGGAAGTCTCAACCGTGGGTATTAGCACAGCCATTCTTTCTTTTCTCCTCATCGCTGTAGATGTCTTGATGACATCTAGAAGACAACCATAAGTTAAAGATTCGACTGTATGAGACGCCAGCTCCATACTAACAAGCTCAGAGACCAGCTTCGCTATGATGACAACAATAGGTTGACCCCAGAGACCACTGACGCAAAGTGCGCTCTTTTTACGTCAACGTTTGTCTGTGTTGAAAGGCGCGTGTATGTAACGTGTAAAACCTAATAGCGTGCAGGCCAAAAACCTTGCGGCGTTTCAAGGTCTGTGTAAAAGTGGGGCATAACGGTACAAACCTGTCAAAGGCTGTGATGCCGTAAAGCAGCGGCATCTTTACTTTTGTCACTGCTGGAACCCGCTAGTAAGACAACCAATGTGGCACTGAAGCCTCTGGCCGGACGAAAAGAAGGCCTATACAAGTACCTCAGTCGTGATTAAGAGCACCTGAGGAAGGTATCGAGCCGAAGAGTCTTCATTCGAGATATGTCAAGCCCTGATTGGGGTATCGTGTGGTTGTGGCACAAATTTGGAAGGAGTCTCTCGTTGTGTAGGGCGCCGTGAGGATAGATTCGGCTCTACTTTGCTTGGAGCTGCATCAAGAAATTGAGGCATGTGAGAAGATGTTGATTCGGCAGGGCACGCATAAGTGACTAACTGGCTGCAAAGAACTCCGAAGGTAGCCTCATGTAGCAGTACAAACGTTCACAGCGCGATCTGCGACGTTCTCATAAGAGCTTGCATAGAGTTGTACAAGCGTCGCACGTGAACAGCTCACACTTCGATTGCGGCAGATAAGCGAAGTCTGCAACGATTGGATGGCACGCGATCCCGAAAGTTAAAGTTCGGTGTGAATATGATTGGTCGGACCCAGCCTACCACTGAAAGACACCACTGACATATGTTTATCCTCTCAACCTGATTACAGACGCTTGTAGATCCCACATGACGGTTTAGGCTGACTTTTAGGATGCAAACAGAACAGTCTGGGTGCTCAGTCCAGATGCTCCAAAAAAGGTCTGTCCATTCTCATGAACGTATCTTCAAAGTTACCAGCGTAACTCACGCATGTTAAATTGGCGGGTCGGCTCTCAATTTGTCTGCAATGACTATTCTAAATTCCGGACGGATCAGCATAGGCGCATATTTGCCTGCGTATACATAAATGTCGCTGTACCGTGTGCCATGATTACGTCTTCCGTTATTCCAAGTTAAGGTTACCTCTATCCTCTGGACTGTCAGACTTTCCCAGCATCGTAAATCGACACTATCTTCCCGGAGCACGTTTCGAAGCCTGCCGAGGGACGGTCACATGATGAATTTCCCAGATCATACTACAATAGTTTGTGCCAACTGTACAGCATCAAACCAGATGCTCTGCTATCAAACTGGTCTTGGGGAATATTGCATGGGAAGCACATGCCTACAAAACGGCTACAACACTTTTCCAATGTGCTCGTTTTCGACCTTCTTTGATGCCCGCTCTTTCTTCGGCGAATCAATGGCGTCACAACAAACAACTCCAGACCTCTCACCGGATATTCCAAGCGGTATTGACCAAGCATCGCAGACAGGGTTCCATTCCAAATCAGACGCTACGCCACCTTCTAGTCATAACCCCGACATCTCTGTCCCATTAACGCGTATTGTCCCAAACGGAAACTGTACATACGCGTTGTCCAGTGGTAGCGACACCAACAGAACAATCGTCTCGCTAGACGAATCAAAGCACCAGTGGCCTACGCTTCCAAAGGAATGCCAAAGAGAATCTACATCGCAGCGCTCGCCGCGCAAACGAGGACGACCGCGTCTAGATCGCAGTGTTGAGAAAGAGCTCCACTTGGCTTCTTCGGCAAAGCTATACAAACAAAGTCGCAGCCGAGTGCCACACAATCAGGTCGAGCGCAAGTACCGGGAGGGTCTGAACTCGGAGATCGAGAAATTGCGGCGCGCGGTACCAACATTGCCTCAAAGTAACGATATCGGTGTCATAGGACAGCCCAAGCCAAGCAAGGCTGTCGTTTTAGCCGCCGCTGTGGACTATATCAAGAGTACGGAGAAGGAGAGAGACGAGCTGAAGACGTCAATCAAAGACTTAAGGGGCAGCTTAAAGAGATTGTGACGGCACAATTCAATGGCTCGATTTCAAAAAGAAACAATGATGCAAATCTAGCAAAACCTTGTCACATTGGAAACCATACTACATACTATGTTGTGTCTTTTATTAGTCCATTGCATGGAATATTTAGAAAAGTATCGATCAGCTTCTAGTTCATAAGATCCGAGACTAGGCAACTTACAGTCAATTTATTGAAGATGTGTTAACGGCAGAAGCCCTCTCATGCGATAACATAAGCACATCCGCTCCTCAGATCAAGTTTATATACGGGCTAGTTACAATTTCACTACTTGATTCCTGCGATGGACAAATTAAATTCGGAGTTGCATCATGCCCGTCAGCTAGCATGAGCTTGTCGCTGCATCTGAACAGTATGATTCAGCAGTGGTGACCGAACAAGGGAGATCATATTTGCCATATCCCAGATGACTCACATCTGATAAAGCTATGCTCTCAAAGAACGCTAATACATGTGCATCATAAGGGCCGACCCAGAGATCGGCTGGCTCTATCTCCTCTGTGGGCTTCGGGTCGAAGCCGCAGTATCCCAACATCTGCTCTGGCAGAACAACTACTTTGTCCATGTCTTCATCTGACTAGCGTACGTCTCTGCTACGTACATATCATCAATTTGGCACATATCAGCCCCATTTAACTAGGTATGATGGGTGTTTCAATATGCAAGATTGAATTGAGCCTGGCTGCAAGCTTCGTCAATGAATCAAAGTGGGAAGTGGAATGCGAACGAAGGGATTCAATCCGAAGGGCATTCTGACAGTCCCTGGATGTAACACGTATGTCTTCCAGGGACTAGGTATATTCTTGGGCAATAAACAGAGCACTAATTTCACAAAAGCCTTTCGACTGGAACGTCGATTACGTGCATTGATCCGCTCAACTTCAGCGGATATTGTCGCGCAAGGACGACCCGACCAACAAAAAGTGATTCCAGAGGCAGGTATGTGCCTAGTGCTGACCGTGAGGTGCAAACACTGATTGGCGAAGAGCATTATTTATCAAGTCTGCGCTTGATTGAAAATGACATGCTGATTACTTTTCGGTGTTCCTGCGTGGAAGAGTAACGTGTCTCAGGTCATGTCAGGAACAGGCTCAGGTACAGACTCACATCGAGATTCTACAATAGACGCAATCAATCTGAATTATGATTCGGTGACACCTGTCAGTCTGCATGCAATGTAATCACGTGAAGATCTTGCGGAGAGCCCAGATTGGCGATAGGACGTTGCCACATCAAGCTAGCGAATCCCGACACAAGGGTACACGGCAAGCGATAGTTTGTAGCACGCCAGTAGAACTAAATGCCGCTTCAGCTTCGGGTATTATCATCCGCCAGTTGACACGGTTTAGGCATTGCTGCGATTACTCTATGAATCATTTCTTTGTCCCATTTGACGGTGCTTCTCCCGGTGATCTTCTAGCAGCAGCTTTGCCGTGAATACAGTGTTCCAGTCACCGTGACCTGGTCACGAGACGATCAAGGAGACCGTTGGCTTGCCGCTCTAAGGGACGTTTGCATGTATTACCACACTCTCAGGGGTTTGGGCTATTTGACCGAGCATGGGCCTACGTCAGTTTACAGAGGGGCAACGGGTCAACAGTTCCGCCCGTAAGATGGAAGAAAGGAGTCGGACCGCAGCGCGCGAGCTAAGCACAATTGAGCTGATCAACTCAACAGCTTGGTCCTGTCTTTAGGTCTACTACGTTAAAAGCTACTCCTGCGCACGTTAAGAAAGGTCTCAGCTCACGCTATATGGGGACAGTAATCAAGGGATCGGAATCAATAGAAGTTCGATAGGATCAGTCGTGCTAAATGCTACGATGAACAATCTTGTAGACGGAATCAAATTGAAAGAATAAAATATGGGGGCCTCACCCTTGCTCTAACTCACTGTAAGTGGGCTAAACAGGAACCACTAGAAAGTGTAGGCGTAGAGATATCTTTTCTATTCTCTCATTGTCACCTCGTACGGAATATTTATTTGTGATGTGCTGGAGCTCAAAAACAGTAGACCTCGAAAATGCCGATTCCAAAGCCCCACTTTTACGCATTCGAGGGATGGAGATATGTCTCGGCCCATTTTCCAAAGACTCAACTGACTCCGTGCTCAGCCAATTCAGTCTCTCCAGCCGGATGGGCTCGGGGCCTTCTCTTATCGACAGAACCGTACTTTTGATGAGTCGGGTCCCTCCAACTTGCGCTCGAGATTGGATTGACGTGAAGAACATACATCGTATCAATCTCTTCCAGGGATCGACCTTTTGTTTCGATGACGAAGAAATATACGATGAAGAAGAGTGCAAAACAGCATCCACCAAATACCAGTCCATACAAGTAATCGATCTTGTTCGCAATCATTGTTGAAAAGAAGGATATAAGGAAATTGAAGAGCCAGTTGCTTGCCGTCGCCAGTGCCATGCAGATGGCGCGATAACGTGCAGGGTAGAGCTCTCCAACCATTGTCCACACTAAAGGACCCCATGTGGTTGCAAATGCAGCGATGAAGAGACATGTGAAGACAATCATGACGTTTCCAGCCGCAGGCGTCCGCTGGGGGTTGTTTTGGTCAAGTTGAAAGTGGCCAACGAAAGCATAGATGAACAAACAGACACCCATCCAAGCAGCACCACACATCATGGCCTTGCGACGTCCGACGTTTTCAACAATCCATAGTCCGATCACAGTAGCAGCAACGTTTACTGTCCCCAAGATGATTGAGGTAACATAGGAGTCGTCGAGTCCGGTGGCGGTAAATATGGTTGTCCCGAAATAGAAAAAGTAATTCGCGCCCGTGAGCTGTTGACCTGCTTGTAGAACCATCCCGAGTAGAGTACGGTAAAGCATGCGAGGTCCGGTGAAAATCTCATACCAGTGATGTACAGTGACCCCGGACTCAGCATCAAGCTTTTCTTGTATTTCGCGGATCTCGCTGTCAACATAAGCGCTATGTGAGCTGACTCCTTCCAAACGAGCCATATTAAGTCGCGCTTCATCAACGCGGCCTTTTCGGTAAGCAAAACGAGGTGATTCCGGGAGGAGAAGAATTGTGCTGCCCAGGATAATAGCCCAAAGAGCTGATAAGCCAACAGTTATTCGCCATTGTGCGCTGTTATTGTAGCCTCTCACCGTGCCATAGTTGATCATGTAAGCTGTCCAGATACCAAGAGTGATGAACAACTGGTAGGAACTAACGGCAGCTGCGCGTATCCGTTTCGGAATTGATTCGGATTGATACATGGGCACAACGGTCGAAAGAGCGCCTATCCCAAGGCCAGCTGTGAATCTCCCCATGGCAAATTGGACCCAGACTGTATCACTAGTTATTTCTATAATGACTCCCACAATATAGAAGAACGCAGATCCCGAGATAGTGAGGCGGCGACCAAAGGTATCGGCAAGTGGCGCTGAACATAGGCATCCACACAAGGTACCGATGCTGTGACTGTGTCAGAAAGTCTGCCTTGTCTGATAGGAAAACGACTTACGCAAGCATGCCAACAATTGTTCCTTGACGCACGGCGGAAAACCCTCCGTTATGACCGAACCGATCGATAAAGTCAGACATTGCGAGAAAGCCCGAAATTTGCCCAGATTCATAACCAAATATGAACCCTCCAATACTAGCAACTGCTCCTAAGATAATTGCTATCACTGGAACACGTCCTTGCGGTACGTCATCTTCTGTAGTTATAGCTCCACCCCTTGGGGGAGTTTCTGTAGAGATGCTGTTGTTCATTGTTCCCAGCCGACAGCGACAACGGTTTGATGGTGATCAGGAGGTAAAAGCACCGAGGATGAAAGGGTACTGAATGTTGAAGGTTGTGGGTGTCCTTCACGCGGTTATCGATAGATTCAGGGACTTGGATTGAAACGAGTCTGCTCTGAACGTTGTTAAGCCAATTATACTGAGTTACCTTGACGTAGCATAGCTACACCGAATACAAACTGCACTTGTTTGGCTGACCCGCAAACAAATGTTAGTGTAGTATTTGTGACGTAAGACCCTTTATTGATAACGTGGACACGGCCTAATGTATACCAATCGGCAGCAAAGGAACTGTGAAGCGGAAGGTGGTGCCACCTACGCTGACATGTCACTTCCCGATCATTGGTACGGGGCTTGCACCCAGTCACCTACTGCACTGCCGCATACTGTAGACCTCTCGAGGATATTAGGTAGCATGATATTCGAAGATCTGCCCGTCCGACAAACGGATGATTGAGGAAATTGGGCATTGGGCCTCATCCCATCGTACTGCCACAATCAAGCGCCTGATGTATTAGCTAGTGGCCCTCAGCACCTGCTTGTCTACTCTTACGCTAATGACGGAACGCCCTGCTAGCTTCACCTATGTTGTTTTCCTGCACTTTCACTGTGTTTGGGTTCTGGGATGACATGTCACTTAGCAATCAACAAGGTTATCAGGATTGTCAAGCCTCTTCCTCCTGTGGTACAACACATCCGAGTTCTCGATCTATGGCAATGTTCAAAATGGTTTCCACGGGTTAGTCTCAGCTTGAGTCTCATGGATATTCCCGTCATAGCACTTGAGCTTTCGTGGTGTGTCAAGCGACTGCTAAACCGTTTCCGGGGTACAGACGCGTTAGGTAAGTACCTACGTCAGCGCCATGAACACGCTATGCCGCCAGAGCAATGAACAAGTGTGCGCCCTGCAGATGGATAGCCATCATAACTGGCCAGTGAAGAGAGGACACCTAAAGGAACTGAAGATCCCGATATGAGAGTCCTTCCAAAAACCCGTGTCTCATGGTCGCACAATTTTGATCGCGCCATGGCGCAGCCGAAATCTCACCACGAAGCAAACCCCTCTACGTCCGCTGAGACGTACTAAGATTGAGATCTCTACCACGTGCTTTGGCCAGTAAGGATTTTTTCTGTCAGATCTAGCCTGAGCCGTAAACGTTTCCCGAGTGGTTCGACCATAATTATTTACTGTGGTGTGATGTGGGGCGCAACATCATCGCATAGGCGGCTTGCAACGTCGAGAAAAACCGCTCAATAATTTGCCAAAGGGAAAGTCCCTTGTTCCTGCATGGGAAGATCTTCATTTTCGTAAGGTCTGTGGAATATAGAGTGTGTGGGTTTGCGGCTAGACTCTTCAAACATGCTGCATGGTCCCCCGAAAACTAAAAAAATCTCATCCAGTCGTCTAGAACACAGTAATTTGAAAAATAGTGAGAATATCTTGTTATTGTGACATATCTCGCAACATAAACCAAATGAATTATGTTGTGTACAACGAGGTCTGGGCCGCAGAGTCGAGCCGCTGAGAGCAAGAACCACATGCACTGAAGTGAATTACGATTGAGACCATAATCGTTTCGTGTGGATAATTCAGTACCAGGTCATTGCATTGAAATTAAACTCTTTACCGAAATACATTACTAAAAGTAAACGCAGGTATCAAAAAGCGTCATTACGTCAATCTATAGAAGTAAACAAGTTAATCTTGATCACGTCCTTCTTGTCGATATCAGATTCGGACTCGTCACCACTGTGGCCAATTTTTTCCGGCTTCAGCGTCCTTCATGCGAGGTCAGACAATGCTTGAATATCTCTGTATACCCGAGAGAGTATTAAACTCATGTTATACCGTTATCCATCGTCGAACAATGTGTAGGATTCATCAGGAATAGGGCTAACTCTAAACAACAGCTTGAAAAGGCTTCAGTAGATCGATGGATCTTCTTTCTTTGTCTTCTTTTCGCCCAGGGTCAGTAGTCTCAACGAGGCTAAAGTGGCAGCGGAGCAAAGGTCACGTGACTCTATTTTTTGAGCCAGGGGCATGGCGCCGAAAATGGGGCTGAACTTAAAGAGTACTGTCGCTGTGTCGCAGTCTTATTATGCACTTCAGGCTTAAACGATGCACCAGTAAATGTATATTCATTCTCTTCTCTGCGCTTCTCTCCTGTATCTGCAATCTTACCTCATAATCACGTAACGAGAGCCATGAAATCATGCTTGCAATGTTAAAACAACACACATTCAGACAATACTTGATACTTAAGAGTCATTCTTCTCTGGGCTATTATCGAGTAAATCAAAATTTCGCACAATGGTATCCCAGTCACTTGCCTTGTTTCGACCTAACAGGAGCAAAGATCTTCACGATATAGCACAAGAGCATCTGGATCATGAGTGAGTCCAATTGAATCTCCCCATGATCAGCGAAGCCTTACGAGATATAGTCTTGAGCTCAAAGACCGGGAAGTACTGAATCGAGCTGGTCGCAAGCTCACGACACATGTTGGATTGGGTTCTCTAGTCGGCATTGGTCTCGGTCTCTATGGCGCATACAAATTGCGTACGATGCGTGTCGCGTACTTCAACGCTTTCAAAGTAGCCACTCCAGTTCCTGAATTTCATACAGAGCTAACGCGCTACCAGGCAATGGAGAAGCCGACCGAGATCCGCTTCGCAGATGGTCGTACAGGTATGTAAAATTGGCTGCTTTTCAGGCTCGCGAAGGTCCAGTTCATTGATACAAACCGTCACAGAGAAGATTCCAGATCTCACAGATAAGCTCGCTCCATCGAGATGGGGAGATGCGGCAACGTTCTTCCTGTTCTCGGTGGGAGGCCTGATGCTGGGGGGAGAGGTTGGATTACTCACGGGCAGTGCTTCTGCATCGCGAACGCTTATGAAAGACCCTGCTAGCAGGGACAGGATTGAAAAAGCCATTAAGAATTACAGGGTTGATGTGTTGAAGCGAGAGATAGAGGAAACACGACGTGCGAAGCTGCCGACAATCCTGTAAAGTCGACATGAGCTTTCGTCCTGGAGGAAGCCACAGAGGAAATAAGCACAAGAGAAGAGCTGGAACACAATAGTGGCACGAATGTATGAAATGACTCAACCTTCTTTGGAAAACCATTATGACCTTGTTGAATGTCTCTTATGCATCTAAAATTTCTGATCAGCGCAGAGGATTCGCCCGTGGATGTGCAGCTGATTATGCATACGTTTGCTGATCCAGTTTTGTCGTCATTATTACCTACGTTCTGAAACACAATGCCGAACCTACACGATAGTTCCCACAGGCCCTGCAAGGGGGTTTGGAACACACTACAATTCTCCATCATAACAAAAAGGCTACTCTATGTCTACTATATCACGATCTCGCCTTCATCTCTCATATCTCTACTACTCGCTCCCAACCAAACTTTATAGGCTCCCTTCTGCAACTCCCACTTTTGCGCAACCACATTCCACACACTTAGGTCACGCCTATCAAGGGCGAACTCAACGAATTGGCTTTCGCCAGGCTGCAAAATACCCGTACGCGAAAATCCTCTCAATTGTCGTTCTGGTGCTTCGGGAATGCCCAGATACAATTGGACCACTTCGCGACCAGCTACATCTCCCGTGTTGGTCACATTGGCCTGCACTCGGTACAGCACTTGCCAAAGCTCTGGATGGCCACCCTGCACGATCGGAACTGATTCAGATGGAAAACTAGAAAAGGACGCATTGGTCACAATCTCAATACTCAGATCGCTGTGCTCAAACGTTGTGTAAGAAAGACCATATCCGAATTCATACCTCGGCGTGATGTTCCTCTGGTCGAATGCACGGTAGTCAATGTAGAGTCCTTCAGTAAAGTTGCTCTGCAAGAAAGCCGGATGTTCCGGGTCAACGGTGGAGTTCAGGAGGTGTCCGTAGTCCGACTCGTTTCTTGCCACCGTGTAGGGAAGACGGCCAGAAGGGTTGACATCGCCGTACAGAACATCGACGAGAGCGTTTCCGCTCTCTTGTCCTGGGACTCCAGCAAAGATAACTGCAGTCACATTGGGGTGATCGATCCATGAATCAACGACGCGAATGCCAGCATTGTGCAGGATGACAATGGTGTTGCTACAATTCTTGGCGACATTACTGACAAGCTGATCACTGAAGCTATCAGTCAGACTAGTGCGATCAAAGCTCTCTGAGGCGTATGCATTGATGAACACGAGGCAAGCTTCCGCGTTGGCATACACTGTTGGGTTGACTCCAAAGAAATCCCACCGTAGAGTGCCACGGTCAGCAATGATGCGGTCTTGAATCGCCTTGAAGGGACTTATAACGTATGGTGGTGTGCTGGACCCTGAGCCACCAGCGGTGATCAGTGTTCCATTGAGAGTATTCCATCCGAAGTTTTCTTCGTATCCACCACCGAACCTAGAAGGATTGTTCCAGGGCTGTGCCTTAACTTCAGCGTCGTAGCCGTAAATGTTCAAAAAGCGTGGGTTCTTGAGAGGGAGGGTGTTGTTGACATTCTTGACAAGGACGGTGCCAGCAGCGCCGATTTCTCTGATGAGAGAGGCATGGTCTTCGCGAACGTCAACAATCGGATGGATGACGTTGTATGGATATACAGCGTTCTCAGGAAAGTCCCTGTCTTGGTTCAGGTAGAAGTGAGCGGCAAGCAGTCGCGTATTCATGTCATTGAGTCTCTCAATGGAGACTGAGCCATTTGTAACGGCTTCGGTCAGATTGTTACCCCAGAATTTTGCGACGGGCATAACGACGTCAAGACCTGCGTTGGCGGATCCAACGCCTGAATGTTGCGCGTCCCAGTCGGAGACTACGAATCCCTCAAAGCCGAGTTCAGTCTTGAGGATCCCGTTGAGCAACTTGCTATTCTGACATCCGTAGCTGTTGTTCGTTCGCTGGTACGAGCACATCAGGGATGCCGCACCTTCTCTGAGTGCATCCATAAAAGGCCAGGCATACAATTCGTGAGTTGTGCGGTCATCTACATTGGAAGACACGGATTCACCTTCGGATCCGGGCATACGTCTGTACTCTTGCTCTTGGAAAAGCCAGTGCTATGGTCTGGTTAGCGAAAAGTTTATCAGACTGGAACTATGTTCAGCTCACTTTTGGAGTGGCAATGACACCTTCTGCTTGTGTGCCTCGTGTGATCAAACCGCCACCAACACCTGCCAGATAAGGGTCAGCCCCCAAACCCTCCCAATTCCTTCCGCCTCGTGCAACACGTCCTATTGGGCCAATGAAAGGTCCAAGCGCAACATGGATACCTTTTCCACGGTACTCGCGCCCAAGAGCATGGCCATATCTCAGCATGAGATCGCGGTCAAATGTCGCTCCGAGATGAATCCCAGAGGGAAACGAAGAGACGAACTCCTGGCCGCGCACGCCCGCTGGGGCATCTGCGAAGCACAATTCTGGTATGTTCAGTCGAGGAACAGCACCAGTCTGCCCTACGCATGGACCAGTAACACCGTGCGTAAGGTTAGATTTCTCCTCTAGAGTAAGCTGCGCAACGAGCTCCTGAGCACGAGCGTATGCGTCCGCCCATAATGATGAGGTCGTACCATTGCCAGTCGCTAAATTTGGTCAGAGCATGCAATGCGACTCTAGATCTAAACATACGGCTTGGATAGACAGGGGGGCTCAACCCATACAGCGGCACTTCTGACTGATTGGTGTAGCCTTGCGAGAACGCATGGTCTGCGTACAGTGCAACACTCAGCGCAATGAAGTTCGAAGACTTCATTTCTGTGCTTGGTTGGCCTTGTAGAGGCGATGATCACCTTGTGAGCTTGTGCGGTATATTGGGTTTATATATATCGGCGAAGCTACAGAATTCAAAATTGCATCATCGAAAGATGCCCACAGTTGAACCATGCGAGTGCCTCGTGACGAGCTCCCCCATGTTTGCCGTTGTTCACCCCGCGCTTTGGCTTAGTGGAGAGGGGAAGTGGATGGACGTTGCATTGAACACCGCAGCAAAGTTGGCTGCCCAGGCGCCATGTCAAGAAAACTGCATTTCGGCAAGAATGCCGAACCGTCGAACCAGAATGGCTTGACCGTGACCAAGGCTCCCTGGAAGCTTCCCCCTGCTTAGTCTTGTTACTTGTGCAGGTGAGTTCCAGGCAAAGCTTATCCGCTCAGATCTTTGCTCTGCGGAGACAGTGGACGGTGCGGCTCATTCTGCTTGGCGCAATGACGAATTCGCGGTTGGTTGAGATGAGGGGCCGACTTCGGAGAAGCTTTCGGCATTGCACTGAAGCGTCGGCAACTTCGAGGAAAATTACATGAAACATCAGACATACCTCAAACCTGTGATACTTATTGTTCAAGTCTGTTGTTCTCATTGGAATAGGTTACTTACCAGGCTTGTTATTTCTATCTAACGCTGAAGAGACATCCTGCTGGATTTCTTCTGATTTGATCCTCCACCTATATTCGTGTGGCGCGTCTCGAAGTTTGATTTTGTGTAGAAGATTAATACCTGCTAGGTATAAGCTATATAGTTTATTAGCTCTCTTACTACTACTAGAATACTTCGTCTCGAAGTTTGATTTTGTTCTCTGAACAGACGATACGCTTGCTACAGCATCGATCCGTCAAATATCGTGGGCTGATCTTCTGATGGTGTCCGCATAGTTTTTGTAGTCTCTCCAACCAGCAAGGCCGGCAACGCAAGCATGGTCTACCACCTTCCTTTCGAAGATGACCTCGTAATGTGGACTCATCAGCTTACAAATACCATCCTCGTATCGAAGTTTGTTCGGGATGTTGGTCCAGCTGTCGATTGACTCAGCATCTATCTGTACGCAGATGTAGAGCCGCTTGAGCCTGCCAGAGAGAGCACATAGTGCGCTCGTCAACCGACCTTCAACAACGTCGTTACCCAGGCTCGAATTCGATTCGCAAGTCAAGACGCGAATGGTTCTGAGATAGGGTATCTCAAAAAGCATGGACTGACCATTGCCGGCGAAAGACATCGTGCTGTGACTGGTCTCTGCAACAGATGGCGTGCTGGGCGACGACTTTGTGGACGATAGCAAGAGCCGAGAGCAAACTCGTCGCAGCGAGAGCTGTGGGTTTTACACGGTCATATGTCAGCGCTTCACATATACGAGACACAAGTGCCGCTGTACAGTTAACCGGGAAATAGTCACAATCCTCATGATCATATTCCAGACAATCCACTAATGATGAGAAAGGAGTTGTTCGTTGCTAGTCCACTTCCTGTGCAAATAGTCACAGGCAGTGATATTATCTTCAGCCACCAATTCATTTCGCGTCGCCAGACCCAGTTGAACGCCGCGAACCTGTTCCCTCGACTCTGTACTCTCGTAAAAGTCATCACCGAGCGAAAGTTCACCGTGAGAAGAGCCAAGAAATGACTTGGACTCGCCGCTCAGTTACTCCGGTCTCTCTATGCATTTCAATACATTTTCTATGGTGTGCTTTTGAGTCACCAGGATGAGATTCCCTACAAGACGCTGTATGAACTTATCCGCTCCTTCCTCATCGCTCGCCGTGCTGAGGTGAATTGTTAGTGCGCTGTTTGTCATCACTCTCACTTCGGCCCCATCTTAACATGACGCTTCCATTCATTCTATTTTCTGCTCAACACAACCTCAAAGATCAGATCACGCCCGCTTCTTACTCACTAAAAACGCTTTGCGCACCATGCAACCTCCAGCTAGTGAACAAGATGGCGATACCTTCAATGACAGCACGTAAGTGGGCTTCTTCACCCTCTTTACAAGCAAGCTGACAGCAATGCAGCCCTGTCAAAACCCGAGAGAGACTTCCAGAGAGCGGCGCACCTGCAGGTATAGCGGCACCCATCTCGAACACTGCTCAGGACGCTATGTAAGTGGCACTACCTTCTTCAATGATAGCTCTAACAGCGGTCCAGCACTATGCGCAACCAAGAAGAGTCGCCACTTCTGCAACTTCCTGCCGAGCTGCGCTACCGCATTTGGACTTATGCGCTGTCTTTACCTATCCTCCGCATGGGCTTCACCAAGAAAGGTGTTGCTAAAATCTCCGACGCTCAAACTCACCGCCGAGTCAAGAAGACACTCCGTATAACCGCTATATGTCGCCAAATCAGGGCCGAGACGCGACTGCTCTTCTTCGGCCTGCAGACTTTCCGCTTCGGCTCTGGTCTGCTCAAGCAGCGTCTGAAAGGCTTTGGGACTTTTGAGCTGTGGATGATGCGATTCGGAAAGGAGCAACGATCTGCAATTCGCTGCATCTGCGTGTGTCAACCGCAGTATATCGCAGGCTACAGGGATGTTTACTGGGGACTAGACTTCTGGAACATCGTCGCTACGCTGCATGGACTGGAGAAGTTTGTGCTGCTCACTCGAGGTAAAGTCAATCGAAGGACCATGAATGTATGCAGGCATAAGCTGAACCGCGCACTCGGAGACAAAGTCGAGTTGGTCATTGAGCGTGATTACTGATGTTTTGTCTCGTAAAACCTTACAATGCCACTGAATAGTGTGACTGGAGGTATGGAGGGGAATCAAATAGCAAGATTGATGTATGTGCGCTCCGTAATAGGCAATGAAAACCCTTCTGAGCAGTCAGCAAGTGATCACTTTCCATCGCTATTCGTGCAAGTCGTGGATGAAAATCCTTAGAGCAGAGTTTCGCAGCGCTTTGCGTATTGTACGCGTGCATGAAGCGGATAATACCGGTCACATCAGGTTCTGGAAAGATGTTGCGAAGCTGGATGGTCTGGAGAAATTCGTGCTCTTTGTCAAATTTCGAGAGCATACTGCACGTTGCCAGCTCCGACGAGACACTCAACACTTTTGAAGGATTCAACGATGGAAAAGCAAATACTTAGCAAACTCAATCAGCAGCGTAGTCATCATAAAGAGCCTTGCATTTGTTTAAATCGCGCCAGTCAGAGCTGAAGTCCTCCGATAAGATGCGTTTTCTGCATTTTCTGCATTTTGCCAAGTGTCTCATCAGAGCTGGCAAGGTGCAGTACGTTGGAGAGTGGATAAACGGAGGACGAGTTGAGCGAGAGACTGAACGCAGCGATTGGACACGAGGTTCAGTTCGAGGTTATTGAGCGTGAGTTTATGATAGGCATTGAGGATATTTTACTATAGCAGACTGTAGTAAGGCTTGATCAGCAGTTAGCCGAAAGGTCACAGTTCGTAGTATCAGGGTCATAGAGTGCGGCTTCTACATATCAAAATTGGATTTTCATCAATTCAAGAATTATAATGACCTATAGACCACCACAGTCCGCCGCTCATTCCTAGTCATGCCTCGAAACCAACTCAACCTTTATCTGCGCCCCAAATTTCTCCTCAATCTGCTTTTTCCTCCTCAAGTAAGTCCTTATGAAACACATGTGGCCCACGTGGCAACAACGTACACAATCGTCCAAGTCCTCATACTCGAAGACGACCTTCCTCAGTCCCTTGTAGCCTTCCAAAGCGGCAACAAACCCATCATTTTCATGCGCGATCCAATTGCTGTGTTCCCCTGAATGGTGCACTGACAGTTCGCGCACCACAGCCTGCTGTGCGGCAGAGGGCAGACGCAAATCTATTGTCACAGCACGAACCTCAACCACGAGGGCGTTGAGACTGAAGGGCAGCAATGCGGTCTCTGAATAGAGCTGGCGGCAGACGGTGCTGAGGGCGAAGAAATTCTCCTCCCCAGGGTAGTAGATTGGGCGGAGCTGATCGAGCTCAAGAAAGAAGAAAGGATTTCTCTGATAGATTCGGAAGTAGAGCTTCTCCCTGTTGTTGAGTGCACAGTAGTTGTAGATCTTGTTGCGCAGCTCGGCGGGGAGACGAAGCAGTGGGGACTGTGCCTGGTTGCGAACGGCGCTGCTGATATTAGTATGTTTATTCATCAGGGCTGGTCAAACTCACATGGCATCTCTGCGATGAGTCACATCTTTGGGAGCTGCGATATCAACAGGATCAAGATTAATGAAATCTTCGGTCTCTTCAGGGCTCCCGAGCTCGTTGAGACGTGAGCTGTTGTCAGACTGTGCGTCATTGTGGGAACCTCCGACATCGTCAAGACAAATAAACGACGTCTTCGAGGTCTCTGCCTGGCGCGGGGATTTTGATTTCACCAATGCCCGCACCTTCGAGAACATTCGAGAGCCTTTTCCTGTGGGTGCGATTTTGCTAATGTTGAAACACATTTCGCGCTACTTTGGTGGTTGTTTGGGGGAAGTAGATGATAGTAGGCGGGTAGTAGTGGGAAAGGAAACATTTGGCTGGGCGGAAGTCGGTACCGTGCGCGCTTTGAGCGATGGTTTGGAGTGTATTGAAGCTGAAAGTAAAGGTGGGCTTGCTGGCAACCTATCACCTGACGCGCACTGCCCGTCATTCACTTCGCCAGCTGATATACAAGGCACACTACATGAGATGCTAGCCTCCCCACTGCTTTCCCCATCCTTTCACAACATCAGTTGTTCGACGTCAATTCCTCCCACCAGTTCGAAGATGCTGCGCTCAAATCTTCCCTCGCCCGCACATCCTCACAATGCCATGTGCGTTCTTCAGCTTCCTTCACTCTCACGCGCTGACGCCAGCACCAGTACTCTTCGCAATCAGAAGCAATCGCCACTCCTCCAGCTCCCGTCCGAACTGCGCAACAAAATCTACGACAATGTGCTCGGCAATGACAAGATCTGGATGAGTCGCGAAGGGTTCGGACGCTGCGCTTCAGAACACAACTACCCATTCTATATCTCATCCCTGCGCCGTCCCATGATCCTAAGCGGTATCTGTCGCCAATTGTACTACGAGACTGCACTTCTTCCTTTCCACTTGAACAGATTCATTTTTGCATGCAGTTCACTATTCTCCGTGTATCTGCGACGCCTTACGCATGAGCAGAAAGCTGCAATTCGCGAAATATCAGTCGCATGCGCGTGCTCTAATGAATGTATCGACAAGTCCATTGGGGCTTTGGAAGGATGCTTGGGGGTGAAGAAAGTTCTCCTTCGGCGTTTTTCTCCTGAGTGCAGGACGATGTGCAGGTTCGGGAACATGCGAGGTGACCTGTGCAGGCATGTTGGGGACTTCATACTGGCGACGGAGAAACGGATCAGAATGGTGCTCGGGGCTCATGTTCAGGTCGAGTTCAGGGAGGGTTGGCACTAAGAATCGCGGAAGGGGTCCCCACTGTGGCATGGGTCGAGCGTTAGTACCCGGCACGGTGGCTTAAATATGAGTTCGAGGCAGGATGTGGTTCTTTCAGACGTTTCTTTCGAAGCAAGATAGTGGCGAGTCTGGAATGAGTAATTGAGACATTGCTTTCCTGCCACTTTCTCATCATGCAAGACTATAGTAAGAACTATAGCTGGCAAACGATTTTCTCAGTTCAGATCTATTTATTGACTTAAAACTTATCATTGCCTATCCTATCACTTACCCTCTGAGCATGTCTGTCACTAGACTCGGTCTCTTTGTGACCTTTCTTTCACTCTCTTTCCAAGAGCCAGCGCATACAATACCGACTTCCACCTGCTATTTTAACCTCTATCTCTCTCTCTAACCTCTATCCACCAACATCCTTCCACTACCTCAGAAGATGGCGTCCTCAACCCACTTCCCGACCGATTATCCCAACAATGCTATGTGAGTCCACTGGCCCTCGATACGGCATATACTGACGGCTATAGCACTCTCCAGAACCAGAAGCAGTCACCGTTGCTTCGCCTCCCAGGCGAGCTGCGCAACAAGATCTACGAATATGTCTTTAGCGACTACGTCATCCGCATAGATTGCTCCAGACACCACATCGTGGGGAAACAACCTCGCCTGTGGAGACCAGCAGGGAGCCAGCTCGTCGCAATGAGCGCCGTCTGCCGCCAGCTACACAACGAGACCGCGTTTCTCCCTTTCCGCCTGAACACGTTTCATATCGCAGGCTGTGGAGTTTCTATGCGAGGACTGCGTCTTATCTCGCCTGAGCAACTAGCTGCGATTCGCGAGATGACCGTAGGATGTGACGCTTTTTGCCATTATAGTGACCGCGCGTACAGGAGCGAGTTTCTGACGATCTTCGGCCGCTGCTCGGGGCTGGAGAAAGTCACTCTTGTTTATGATCCTCCTGAATACTGCCAGTGCACTTTCCAGGGCAGTCTATCCTGTTATTTGTGTAAGGATACCTGGAATTCCTACTATATGAGGGAGTCGCAGATCTTGAATGAGGTTGGGGCACATGTCCAGGTCAAGCTAGTAACGCTTGTACGGCCGGAAAGTGATATCGAAGCGGCGCCCTGATTAAAGGTATTGAACCGGAAGGCTTTCTCTTTCATCGGATGCTGCCTTGAAGTTGGTCTCAAAGGCGTCCTGCTATGCGCGAGGGCGTTAGCTACTGTTCCCTTGAAGTCAGAGAGATGAAAGTCCCTCTGGAATTCCTATGATATATCATAGCAAGAATTACAAGTAGTGAGCGTCTCCTCTGCCGCAACACCACCAAATGCAAATTGGGTATCTCAGCTGCTATACTTCCATCTATGCCACCACCCCCACCGACTATCTAGTCCCTCCCTTCGGCCATCAACTTCGTAATCTTCTCCTCGATCATCTTCACATCATCCCCAACAACCTTCACATTCCCCTTCAACACCTCCTCATGCTTCTTGACATCCTGCTCCACCATGTCCAACTGCTTCTCCCAATTTCTAATCTCCTCTTCCTGCTTGCTCTGCCGCGCCTCCAGCTCACTCAGCACCTCGTCTGCTGCCGCTGCGCTCGTGTGTACCAGCCGCAGGGAGCGCAGGCGCTCGAGCACGAGAGGAAGTGCGGGAGCGAGCTTTTCGATCGAGGGAAGAGTCCCGTACAGCGCGTTGATCTTCGACTCCTGCTCCGAGGGCGGTGCTGCATCACCAGACTCCTCTGCCTCCAGCCGCGCCTGTTTCAAGGCCTCAGCATCTGCAATCAAGCTCTTGACGTGCTGGCTTGCATCGGCGAGATTATTGCCCGCGGCAGACCCGATAGCAATGAGTGTCTGGTCGAGCCGGTCCAGCGTGCTGAGCACAGGATGTGTGCTGCCCTCGCCCATTTCGGGCAGCGCCGCGCCGCTCAGGCCCAGGCTGAGCTCCATCTGCGCGATCCTCGCATCAAAGTCGGCGGCCTGCGCCAACACGCGCTCGAGCTGGCTCGTCTGAATCTGGGTGCCGGGCAGCGGGGGCTGATTCGCGATGGCGGCCGCGATGGTCTTGCTCTGCCCAAATGGCTCATAGCCATTAAACTTCTGTATTGTGCGGTCGAGCAGCGGCTCTGCGCCAGCCCCTCCCCTCCTCGCGGCATAGACCTTGTCCACCTTATCTGAAATCAGCTCCATGACCTCCCTGGCGTCGCGCTCCTCGATCTGTGTCTTGTCCCCCGCCTGCTTGCGCTGCTCATACTCGTCTTCCAGCTCCTGCGCCTCGCGCTTCAGCCGCATGAGCTTGCGCGCGAAGCTCTCGCGCTCTTCGTCGCTGTCCTCGTCGCCCAGAAGCTCGCCCCGTCGGCGCTGCCGTGTGTATGTGCGGTACGCCTGCTTCTGGGCTATGTTGTCGGAGAAGTCGACGCCGTTGGCATCCACCCGTGTGGGCTCGAAGTGCGACCGTGCGGCGTCAGTCTGTAGGCGGCGATGGTTCACGGCTGAGCTGTCTGGGTCGGCGTCCGAGTAGTCGGACTCGGAGAGCGCGGTCGAGGCGGGAAGGGTAGAGACATCCTCAGCGAGATCGGGCGTTTCATAGACGTCAGGCTCGGTGTCGATGCCGGGGAGGCTGTCGAATTTGAGGCGGGACGGTGCTTCGGAGGACATGATTTTTTTGTTGTGTAGGGGAGAGGGGGTTGTGTGGTTGTTTGTTGCGGGGTGCGAATCAAAGTAAACTTGGGGAACGGGGACGCGTCGGGAAGGCGCGTCGTCCGTGCACTCAGCACATGGCAGTTGAGCCGCATTGCTGGAGGCACTTCCAAGGTATCAACTTTCCTGGCCAAGTTTCACGATATTGATTTTAGTGCATGGTCGTTTGATTTTGGTCCAACAGGTCTTATCATCCATACATATCACTACATCTCTTGATGCGCACTTATGCCTGTACCCTAAATGTACGGCCGCTAGCTGTCTTGCGCTCCTTCTCCTCCGCCTCGGGCCTTGCTCTCCGGAGCACTGTCGAACAATTAGCAATTGGCTCATCAAAAGGGCTATACCCTGGTACATACCCTGGAGGAAGTCTGCAGTCCTCTTGCGCATCCTCGAGTGGATGAAGGCCTTGGAGGCCTTGATGTGGTAGTGGAAGTAGTCGCGGAAAGTCTGAATGTGGGAGATGACCTCGTCTCGTCGTGCAGCGGTCAAATGGCGAGGGAAAAGAACAAATGTGATGTAGCCAATGTCAGCAGAGCCAGACGTGTCGACGCCTGGGATGCCCTGCAGCTCGAGCGGGGGGTCGTTGCGGAACAGCACCTGGGGCGCGTTCTGAATAGCTCTCCGCCTAGCGTCGACAAACTCCTGCAGGAAGACCTTGCCGAAGATCCTATCTGTCTCTTCCCGGAA
The DNA here is from genome assembly GCA_020272525.1 of Epicoccum sorghinum. Taxonomy (NCBI): domain Eukaryota; kingdom Fungi; phylum Ascomycota; class Dothideomycetes; order Pleosporales; family Didymellaceae; genus Epicoccum; species Epicoccum sorghinum. Next base: position 1,660,939 of record VXJJ01000022.1, on the reverse strand, counting down.
GACGGTGGAGAAGATGACTGTGACACGGTCGAAGCTGGCCTTGATGTAAATGGCCTCCTCCTCGCGGTAGTGTATCGCGCGCACCTCACCGCCCTCCTTGACGCCCTGCGGCGCAGACTCGGATGTGTACTTGGAGGCTTCCTCCTGCAGCTGTGCGAACTCGTCGAAGGCTTGCTCGAAGGGGGCGGCCATGGCGTTGCGCTTGAGCAGGGAGATGCGTCTGATGAGATCATCACAGCCCTCTGAGACATGTCAGCAACCACCATAGCCCAATTGAGTGCGACGTGCAACACCTACCCTTGTCCTCTGGCAGGTTCTCCAGGTCTACCAGCACAGAGAAGTCGTAGCCGGACTCGGGGGCCACAATGTAGGGGCCATACTCGCGCTCGAGGACGGCCTGGGCGCCGTACTGGACTAGCTCGGCGAAGCACTTGATCTGCAGCGAGACCAGGATCTTGGTCTTGCTCTCGGGGGTGGAGATGTGGAAGGTGACGCCGTCGAAGTCGGAGACGACCTGGTCGATGTTGGCGGGAGCTCCTCTGTGTGCGGTCAGTCTGGCAGGCGGCGGGGCAGGAGGCGGCAGGGCGGAGCGCACCCAGAGAAGCGGTCTTTCAGCAGAGACTCGATGAGCACGTTTTGATAGTCGAGGAGAAGCATTGTGGCGGTTGCGGTGTGGGCGGTGGTGCAGCTGCGTAGGGCGGGGAGCTCAGCTCTATGCGGAGGCCGGAGGTGCCTGGCAGCGTTGGCGTAGCGTAGTTGCTCAGTGTCGTCGTTGGCCTCAGCCACACGTCTGTGGCGTGTGCAGCGTTAGGGCGGGTCTGAATCGCAACTCCCAAAAAGTTTCAAGAGCTGCCGCCGAGAAACGCCCACCAACGCTCGCGCGGGCAGCCACCACCACCAGCGCAAATCTCCTGCAGTAATGACCTGAGTGCTGAACCAGACCATTCTCGCTTTCGTCTGATTTCCTCTTGATACCCTCGAAATTCACTAGCGGCGCACCATGGTGAAGTCTTACAGGTATGCACGCAGGCGCAAGCGGGCTCGACCTCCTACTGATCTCTTCACAGCAAGTACGAGCAGAGCGACGCCTTTGGCGTTGTCGCGACTGCCACCTCCAACATCGTCTGGGCCGCCGAGGCCACCCAGCCAGGGTCCAAGTCGTCGGGAGCCGGACGCGCATACGCCGCCGCCAACGAAGAGGTCCTCTGCTGGGATGTGAAGAAGGGCGAGCTGCTGAGCAGGTGGCGCGATGCCAGCTGCACCGACGAGGTCACAGTCATTTGCCGGAGCGAGGTCGATCCCGACGTCTTCGCTGTGGGCTATGCAGATGGAAGCATTCGAATCTGGGACGCAAGAACGTCCACCGCCATTATCAGCTTCAATGGTCACAAGTCGGCCGTTACCACACTAGCATTCGATCAGAGTGGGGTGCGATTGGCCAGTGGCGCCAAGGACACAGACATCGTCATCTGGGACCTGGTTTCTGAGACCGGTCTTTTCAAGCTGCGAGGACACAAGGGACAGATCACGGGGCTGCACTTTCTTCACCCCGGAGCGGCTCCCCAGGAAGATGGAGAGGAGATGGAGACGGACACAGAACAGGCTTTCCTGCTGTCGACAAGCAAGGATGCCTTGATCAAGATCTGGGACATCAGCACACAGCACTGCATCGAGACGCACATTGCGCAGACCAACGGCGAGTGCTGGGCATTGGGCGTCTCACCGGACGGCAGCGGCTGTATCACAGCAGGAAACGACGGCGAGCTTAAAGTATGGGCCATCGATTTGCCTGGTCTCCGCGAGGCCGGAACAGCCGTCGGTGAAGCTACTGAGCAGCGTTATCTGACCGCGCGGGGCGTTCTCTACCGATCCGGCAAGGACCGCACCCAAGGCATCTCCTTCCACCCCAAGTCGAATTACGTCGCAGTACACGGAACAGAGAAGGCAGTTGAGATTTGGCGGATACGCACAGAAGAGGAGGTCAAGAAGAGCTTGGCCAGGAAGAGGAGAAGAAGACGCGAGAAGGGCAAGAACGACGGCGACGCGCAAGAGGAGGAGACAGAAGACAAGATCAACGTCGCAGACGCCGAGATTGGCGATGTCATCACCTCGTACGTTACTGTGCGAACCGCAGGAAAGGTCCGATCTGCTGCTTGGATGAAGACCAGAGGGTCGAAGAAGATGCAATTGCTCATCGGCACTAACAACAACCTCATCGACGTATACGACATCCCTACGAAGAGCAAGTCAAAGACCGACGAAGTTCCGGACTACACTCGCACCCTGTCGGTCGAGCTTGCCGGCCACAGGAACGATGTTCGCGCGCTGGCGCTCAGCTCCGACGACCGCATGCTGGCATCTGCTTCGAGCGGCGGCCTTAAGATCTGGAACATTAAGACCCAGAACTGTTTGCGCACATTGGAATGTGGCTACGCCCTGTGTTGTGCCTTCCTGCCTGGTGACAAGATTGTCGTGGTGGGAACGAAGGAAGGGCATCTCGAGTTGTACGATATCGCAGCCTCTTCGCTGCTCGACAAGATTGAGGCGCACGAAGGCGCTGTCTGGACTCTGCAAGTCCACCCTGACGGCAAATCTCTCGTCTCTGGTAGTGCGGACAAGTCGGTCAAGTTCTGGAACTTTGAGATCGTTCAGGAAGAGATCCCCGGTACCAAGCGCACAATGCCTCGCCTCAAGCTCGTCCAATCGCGCATCCTCAAGCTCAACGACGACGTCCTCAGCGTGCAGATCTCCCCTGACTCCCGACTGTTGGCCGTAGCAACGCTCGACAACACAGTCAAGGTCTTCTTCGTTGATTCGCTCAAGCTCTTCCTCAACCTGTACGGCCACAAACTTCCGGTGCTCAACATGTCTATATCGAGCGACAGCAAGCTGATTGCAACCTGCTCCGCCGACAAGAACATCCGCATCTGGGGTCTTGACTTTGGTGACTGCCACAAAGCGCTCTTCGGGCACGAAGACAGCATCATGCAGATCTCTTTCATCCCGCACCCCGTCGACGGCGATGACAAGCACATCATCTTCAGCGCGAGTAAGGACAAGACAGTCAAGAGCTGGGACGGCGACAAGTTCGTGCAAATTCAGAAGATCCGCGGTCATCATGGCGAAATATGGGCCATGACTATGGCACGTACAGGCGACTTCATCGTCACTGCCTCTCACGACAAGAGCATCAGAATCTGGAACAAGTCTGACGAGCCCATCTTCCTCGAAGAAGAGCGCGAGCGCGAGCTCGAAGAGCTCTACGAAAGCACCCTTGCCCACTCGCTCGAAGATGAGGAGAACCCCAACGGCGAGCGTGCCGAAGCCGTCGACGCCTCGAAGCAAACCATCAGCTCCTTGACCGCCGGTGAACGCATCCAGGAAGCCCTCGATCTAGGCGTTGCTGACCTCGAGCTTGTCCGCGCGTGGCAAGCCCAGAAGCGACTGAACCCCAAGATCGCCCCGCCCCAGCGCAACCCGCTGTTCATGGCACTGGGCAACATCTCCGCCGAGCGCCACGTTCTCAACACCATGGCCAAGATTCCCGCCGCCCAGCTCCAGGACGCCCTGCTCGTGCTGCCCTTTGCCTCGCTCCCCGCCCTCTTCACCTTCCTCAGCATTTGGGTACGCAACCAGTGGAACACTACTCTGACATGCCGCGTGCTCTTCTTCATGCTCAAGACGCATCAAAAGCAGATTGTCGCCAGTCGCGAGCTGAAAACCGTGCTCGAGAATATGCGCACCGATCTGAGGCAGAGCTTGGGCGGGAACAAGGATTTGATTGGATTTAATGTGGCTGCGTTAAGGTTTGTGGGTGAGAGGGTGGATGAGCAGAGGATTGTGAGGTTGGAGGATGTGGAGAGGGTGGAGGAAGAGAGTAAGCAGAGGAAGAAGAGAGGGTTTGTGGACGTTGCATAAAAGTATTTTTGTCGACTATATGGATGAGGTGCATTGGGCGGTGTTTGGGGGCTTTTTTGTCTAGACGTATATGTATAGCTGTCTATGAAGATACTTTAGTTGAGCATACATCAATTTCATGTAACTCCCACACTATCTAGCCTGTCCCTTGAGGAAATATAAAAGCCTATCCACACACTTCGACCCCAGTGTATAGCCTAAGGGAGATCATGCGAACTCCCATATATCTCGTATGATCAGGGGCTTGTTTCTGTTTTGCGTACTGCACTGAACTGTGCTCCAATCACCCATAATATCTGTAGAGTCTGCCGTAGTCCGCACAAGAATATACATGGGTGCATACCCGATGGCCAGCTCGAGATTGCTATTCACACACGCAGCTATCCGTATCTTACGCCTTCGTCTACAAACCCTCCTGGAACCCAGATCTAAGAGCCACATTTTCTGCTACATCAATATGAAGTTCGCGAACATATCCACACACGTAGCCAGCCCCGACGTATGTGAAGGAAGAGGACATGGCATACGTTTGAGACCTCGTCAAGATCTCCCTTACAAAGGTTCAACCTCATGTACTTGGCACAACACTTGTAAAAGGGAAAGGAAACATACCGTGCATCACGGCATCCTAGGAGGAAAAGAGGAAAAGCAAGCAAATACCTACGAGAGCAAGAGCCCTCCACAACATGTGCACACGAATCAACAACCCCGTACATCTTAATCAGACCCTACTACAAAACAAACGGAAAGAAATCACCCCTCTCCACTCCATGCAGCAAACTTTCTTCTACCATACCCGGACCCAGCAGGCAGTTCGAGCTAGACCCATCTGTCTCACACTACACTTTGCAGCTTCTTCATACGCACTCGCTTCCACCTACCTAAGAAAGTCAAGAAACCTTAAGATCTCCACACCCAAACACCCTCATCTATCTAAATACCTACCCATCTACGAATTTCCAGATTACTCATCCTCCGCCTGCCCAACTACCAACCAACCCAACAGCATTAGCACATCACTACGCGTACGCTCTCCAACTCATACATCTATCCCAACAAGCCCAGCCCCTGCTCCACCCTATTCCCGTACCTGCACCTGCACCTGCACCTAGCCTCTCTCGAACTCCATAGCCCAAAAACCGCCAGCCCGCTTCAACCTGTCCTATCCCCATCCTACCCTGCACCCTGCCTGCACCCTACCTGCACCCTGCCTGCACCCCACCTGCACCATTCCGTACCATCCCCAAACCACAGCCACAGCTACACAGCACAGCTGCAACGGCCGCATCTCCGAGATCTCGCTGATCCTCAGATCCCCTGATCAGGTAGGTCATTGGTAGGCCGCATCGGAAACCAACCCCCCAGAGGCTTAGGGAGCCACAAGTGAGGCTTGCGAGAGGCTTGCGACGGTGCCCGGGGGTCGCCAGATGCGACGCGCCTGTCTGTATATAGCAAAGCCCGTAGATCTGGCGCTGCGCTGATCTTGGCGATCTTGAACAGCGGTATCTCCGAGAAATACCATGGCTTGTCCTTGTCTTCGTCTACATAATGCTTGTCATTATTTGTGGGAATTTGACATTTGACATTGACAGGTCGTTGGGCGTGTCGATCCGCTAAGTCCTTCCCTGTTTTTGTGCCTGCATAACGAGTCTTCTTGGATCCGGACAATTGTCCCGGAGTCAGGTATTTGAAAACATGTGGGCGATCACACCCAATCCTTGGTATGCTGGGTGTCATAGAGAATCATACGATTGATTGGCTTCGTTGTTCTAGCTGGTCTGACCCATGCTTTATGCACGCATACCAAGCAACAGGGTTGTCAATAAACCCAACGTCCATGCAGGGAGGCTGTCCTGCGCAAACGTGGGGACCAAGGTCCTAACAACAATGAAATCTCCTTCTGACGTTACAGTAACACACGACCATGCTCAGAGCGAACACTTAGGTCGTTTTCCGTGACGACTCTTCCGAATACAATCACGTTGACATGTAGGATACACATGTATCATACTTTTGCTGCGATCCCAAGATCAAACAAAAACCGTAAATCCGTCCGACTGATATATTAGTCCCCCCGACCTTTAACATGTCCCAGAAGAGCGCGATACGATGCGAAAAGCAAGCAGAAAAAGAAGACAGCGGCCGGGGTATCCCGCTGAATGTAGCCAAAGCGTCTGACGGGAGTCGCTAGGAGCATAGCGACAACTCGAATGCCTGTTGTGGCACCCAGCGCAGGCCACCGTCATAGAATAATATAGAGGAGAGAGCCAGGAAGGCCATGCAGCAGAACCGAAATTGGCGGTGCAACGGCAGCCACCTAGGTTTTTGAAAAAATGGAAAACTGTATGTAATAACGCCTGTGATCCGTGAATGTCAAGATGGTAATGTACAGCAGGTCTTCGGGACAATTCTCGCAACCGAGTCTGCGTGTGGCAGTGTGTTCAGCGATGCTGAGTGTGCTCGTAAGGCCGCATGCCGCCAAACTCGACACCTTGCATCGCTGTAGGCGCCGGTGCGTTCCACTGAGGCTGTTGTGGTGGAGGCTGTGCCTGAGGTTGTTGCTGCTGCTGTTGTTGCAAAGGCGGCAGCACATTGTTGGTTGAGGCTGGTGTATTGCCTTGCTGTTGTGCGAGCATGCCCGTCATACTTCCATAGATGTGCGGGTTGTTAGGGTCAAGTCGACGCAAGGTGGTCCAGATGGCAGTCAGTTCGTTTTTCAAGAGCTCGTTCTCCTCTTGCGCTCTGCGAGAGTAGTCTGCTTCTGGCCGCAATCGTGCATTCTCGGCTCGAGCGGCATCATGTGCTCTACCCAGATTCTTAATATACTCGATAGCTATGACGGCATTAGTTGGTGCGGGTCATGATCGCAATTACACGTACACTTTGTGAGGATCTCCCATTTACTAGATTTACTTCCTGGCGAGTTGGGGAGGATCTGATTCAGCTCGTCGAACAGATTCTTCATCTCGCTACGACGCTTTCTCTCGGCCATCTTGTGGCTGATGCGGAGCTCTGGGGTGCGACTGTAGTTCCCGCTGCTCTGTGCCATGGATCCCGGGTCAAGACCTTGGAGGCTGGTCACGCTGCGGTGCTGCATCGAGTGGTGGTGCGTTGTGGAGATATCTGTAGAACGTCAGGAATGATTTTGAAGAATGCATTGGATGAGCGTGCCATTATCTAGTCGCTTCTGACCTGTGGGAAGTTGGGAGTCTGTAGTATAGATACTGCTGTTGATGGACGTAGCAAAGGAGTTCTGGCGCGAGGGAATGTGGGAGTTCCCTGCGCTAGACTCACCACTGCTTGACTGCCGTCGCTCATCAGGCTCAAACTCGGCCGGAAAAGCCCATGCGTAACCCTTTGTGGGCGCCGCAGCCATGGGGTCCGGCATGCCAGACACGCTACGAGGGTTCGGATTAATGACGGGAGCTCGCCGGGGTGGGTTGTTGGCACGGATACTATTGCTGCGGACCTGTGGTGATAGCGGAGATGCGCCATTCATGCGTGCGTCCGGACTGGTGATACCTCGCTGCTGATTCAGAGCCGACACCAGCGAGACGCGCGATGTGTTGTTGCTGTCATAGGGGGAGGCGCTGATTTGAAGATGGGTCATTCCCTGATTCATACGGCTGTCCACACTGCTGCGTCGCGAATCGAAATGGGAACTCGCATCGATGCTCAGGCGGTTGTCCCCAAAGCCCTGGTTGAGGGAGGGAAATGGCGCATTCTGCTGCTCTCTTGTCAGCGTGAATGAGATGAGGCTGCGAGCAACGTACCTGTTGAGCATGGGCGGCCGGGTGCCTGGCAGAGGATGGTGTGTCGGGCACATTGCGTGTAGGCGAGTCCTCGGCGTTGAGGATCGTCTGCAGTTGGAGGCCCATGTTGTTGGAAACGGTTGACGAGTCTATGAACAGTCAGCAATGGCAGATCAAAGAGCAAGTGGCGAAGAGCACTCACGTTTGCTCTGAGAGATGGACCAGTTACCAGAATCACGAGCTTCGCGGGACTCAGATTGCTGTCTGAATCGAACTGGGCTTTGCTCTGACGGCGAAAGACTGCTAGTGAGAGAGGCGATGGATGGCAGAGCTTGAGGGTGAGACCCGTTGCTGGGTGCAGTTTGCCGTTGTTGAGAGACAGACTCCATGGCGATGGCAAGGAGCGAGGGCTGGTTCCTTTTGCACTACCTGAGGCCAGGAGGCAAATCCGGGGAGGGCTGCTGTGGGTGGGTGGGTGGTGATGCAGAGCGCCAGTGGTGGAGCGTTGGCCAATGAGGAGCAAGCTAGCGAGGCCGAGAAGGGAGCGTTTAGATGCGGCGGAATTCCCGTCGCAGTGGGTTGCTGGACCGGGACGATGGGAATAATGAGCAGTCGATGAATGAGATGGAGAGTGGCAGCAGCGTGGAGGAGCAAAACCTGCAGGGAGAGCTCGGTGCTTTTCGTGCAGGCTGGGAAGAAGGAAGGTAAGGTCGAGGGTTGAAGGCTTAGGCTTCGGCGCACGGTAACGTGGTTGCTCCTACCCTTTGTGGCCAAGCAGAGACAGAAGGGTCGGCGGGGCAGGGCAGGGCAGGGCAGCAGAACGAAATATTCCTTTCGGAGGATGCGCCAAGCCAGTGCTCTGCTTCGTCGCTGCTGCTGAGGCCAGGTGAGGTCAGGCAGGCGCGGTCAAGTGAGTCTGCGGCCTACCGTCCGTCTACACGCGACTTTAGGGTTGGAGGTCGCAGGTACTTGCAGTCGCAGCCAGTGAGCGATGACGCTGCCGAGACGCCCTTCTTTTGGCGGGCAGCAGCAACACCAGGCTAAACGAGTGATAGTCGCGCCGACCTCGACGGACCATGAAGCTCTCACGAACCCTCGTAGCCAAATTGGACGTGGCTGCAGTGCAATCCTTGGCGGGTCTGCGTTGCAGCAAGGTCAATTGCAGAACCAATCTTGCTTGGCGCCCTGCTGGTACACAGCGTCGTGAAGGCGGGATCTCAAATCTACGCGATGACTGGCGTCCGGACGATCCAATGCAACGTGCAGGCGTCCTGCAAAGCGCGCCAGAGGCTGCGAGTGAGCTTTGGCCGGTTCCAGGAGCCTATGGAGCCTGAGGACCAGCTGGAGGGTGGCGCCTGGAGGTTGCACACGTCGAGCGCGCTCAAGCTGGACGTCCCGAACAGAACAGGGGCGGCGAAAACAAAGTCAGTACCGGCGCAGCGCAGCACTTTGTGGAATCAAATGGCAGGAGGATAAAATAGAGTGGAGAGTCCGCTTCAGCAGTCATCCATGGGTGCTGGGGAGGGTGAGGTTGAACGTGAGGGTGAGGGGGGCAGCAGCTGTCGTTCGCGAGCGATGATTCAATGAGCGCAGCGTGCCTTGCATGGACGGGATCTGTTCAGTTCCAAGGGCGCGGAGGGCACACAACGGACCGGATGGAGACGCGGGCAAGCAGCGCGCAGCCGGTGGTCTGGACGTGTGTGCGACCCGCGGGAGGATTTGAAGTGGAGGAGCTCACAGCAGGGTGGAAAGCCAACAGGCACGGATTCGATCAGCAAGGGCAGCTCTGGGAGGGACCAATTAATGAAGATACAGACGCCCAGAACAAAGCCGGCCGCACGTGGGAATCGTTCAATCGAGGCCTCGTGTATCTAAACAAGCCCGTCTAGCGGCGGCAAGTCGCGACTAAAATGGCCCTCCCTGGCTCCGCGCGCGAACTGCTGCGTTGCTTCTGGGTCAGATGGCGGTGCAGATGACGCCCAGCAGCACGACATTTGCCGGGCGTGCAGCCCCGCCGACTGCGAGTGCGTACCGTCATCCAGCATTCCAGCGACGACGCATGCGTGGGCAGGGCATGAGCAGTGGGAGCAGCAGCTTCGCCGTACCGTGGTAGATACGAGCCCAGCATTGCACCTGAGCCGCGAAGGCGCGGATTGGCGAAGCCGTCCGCAGTAATAGCACCGCCCGCCACGAGGGCCGTTCTCCACGTCTCCTGCCCAACCGGCGCGTTCGCCGGGAAAAGCAAAGTCTGCAATCACTGGCGATCCCCATGGCCGACACCACGCCGAGTCGTGCATGCCGCATTTGATAATGCTGGCCCTTGTGTCGCAGTCGGCTTGTTTGGGCACAGCCAGTGTTTTCATCGGGCTATTACTATGGTAAGCGCTCTCCAGCAGCGTGCGTGTACTGCATGTATGTGTGGATATTCTACACAAGTGGGGGGCCACGCTAATCAGTACAGTAGGTACTGTACTCCAACCATGGCAGAAGAGACGTCCAAAACCAAGCAAGAGGAGGCGCACATGCCCATGACCGCACGCGCCTGGCAATCAGTGAAGCCTACGAGTAGAAAGCACATCATCATGCGTGGCATCTACCAAAGAAAGTCGACCCCGTGTTGTATGTTCCTAAGCTATGCTGCTCTCCTGCCTACCTTGGATCTTGAGCCCTGCATCCTTGCTACGGGTCCCACACCCTTACGGAAGGAGACGATCAATAATGCCAGACCCACCTCCGTCTCGTGAGCAGCGACATATCAGGTGGGGAACATCAGTCCTTTTGTTCTTTCTTCGTTAGACCTCGACTCGAGGGTTCTGTTCCTTGTCGTCTGAGGGCAAATATCGTCCAAACTTTCACGTGCCTGCGCTGATCGACTAGGGCAGTTACACGGCATCGTCATGGTCACCTTGCCTGCGCATCTCGTTGACGCAAGTCACTGATCGAGGACAAGGCTGGTCCTGCGTGGTCACTGCGGGCCAGGTGCGTCAACTACCCATGTGCTCTCGAAGCCGTCTGCCAGTGATGTAGGCCTCAGCACTTTGTGGCTGCAATGTTTCAAGGCATTCACTCATCGGGACTCCATGCGGTAGCCTAGACCAACGATGGCCATCCTTACAATGACAATGGCCAGGCGACGGTGGAGCGTAGAAGTCATGGAGTGTTCCGGCATACCTGCCTTCCTACTGAGACAAACAATGAAGATCAATCAGGTTGCGGTTTGGTCACAGGGTAGCACAAATGGACGGCTGAATCCCTATGTTACCACAGCCTCGAAGCAGTTTCCGGTTAAGTACGGCCAGCTCGTTTCCCCATCCTGCAACTCTGGTCGTTTTCGAGCATCCTCGCTTTGGGTACTGAGTAGGTTCGAGGTTGGTGTCAAGCCCACCACCGCATGTGCGCCTCTACTGCTTGCGACCTGGACTGTGCAACCGCACGTAGAACCGACAACCAGGTTTCGAGGATAACGGCTTTCGTGTCAGGCGCCAATGCATGCTCTGTACACATCACTGCCCTCCGCATGGACCATGAGTCACGACGTTGTTGCGCTGCTATTGGCTTCACCTAGATGAGGAGATGTTGTCTTTCCTTGTCTAGACGTAACATGAAAGAGGTGTCATGACGAATTCAAGAACCTGTCGAGTGCTAGACCTCGCCCTGCGTCAACTCACAGTTTTTGAAACTTCAGGATACACGACAATTCCTGGCCGTGGACTATCTACTATAGCGAAGATGATATATGTCAGCCTTGCATTGGTCGTATGACACACCCACTTCAGGCAACTGCTTGCACGGCAGCCTGCATAGCTGCGAGGCACGGTGCGGTGGACCTGCGGAATTTTGCTTTGTTATAGCCAGCTCACGATGTTCAACAACGCGTCGTTGCCGTCCGATCAGAGCCACCTGTGGGCTTGCAGAATCTGGACAGCCACCGTGTTGCCGGAGGACAACACGTTGCTAGGACAGACTCAAGCCGAAACACACAGACTGAGATCTCATGTTGTGCAGTGAGCCTGGTAAGTGAGCAAGAAGCAGCCGTTCCTAGGTGGAACTGTTGGGACTCTGGCCGTCGCACAGATGCGAATGGTCTATGGCTGGCGGGTTGCACAGCGGTCGACAGCGGTTGACAAGGCGCAGCAGTTGCCGGCAGTTGGAAATGAGCCGTGGAGATACTCCAAAGTGACATTCATTCCAGCAGTGTAATTTCGGGCGGACAGTCGCGAGATTGCTCTCTCGGCTCACTTTTGTACATGATCGACACGAGAGATACCAAAAGGTCATACATCCGACTCTAACAACCACGTTCGTAAACCTCCCGGAATCAGCTTCCGGCGGTTAAGTACATACCTAGTCTGCTATAGCAGTGGTGACTGGGCGCACTGCTGCACAACACATAGCGTGTCTTCCAAAAGCAATCTACATCTTACATGCAGTGGCAGTGGACGGCGCTGTGCCCGTTGGTCTGCGAGCACCGCCTTCAGTATTTCGTTCTGTCAATGGCCGCCGAACGAAGTACCTAGCGGCAGCTTGGCCAGATGTGGTGGAGGTTCTTCGGCTTCGGTCAAGACCGAAATACGACTGCGACGTGAAATGCCATCATTCGATCCTTCACTCAGGGGCCCGTGGAAGGCGAGCGAAAAACATTACCTCAACGGCGTGGGCCAGTGTCGACCATGGTAACGCAGTTGTGTTCCGCACTCGACTCCGTGGAAAAGCTGTCAATGGTCGCAGGTCGCGTAAAGTTGCGCAGGCACTTGTCGATCATGTGTAGAACAGGCCTATGGACTGCCAGTGCCAGTGCTAACACGTTCAGCAGACAAAGGGCTCCTCACGCCGGCCCGCGCAGCGCCGTCGATCCTTCGCTCCTGCCCAAATCAGAGATCTGCTCGGTTGCAGGGATGTGCCGCCTCCGCCTTATCGCCTATCACGTTGAATGGCGTAGTGGGCTTGCGGGGAGCACTTCCGCAAACACGAGATACGACAGGTCTCCAACAATTGGGAGGAACGAGGTATGATGGCAACCACTGTGCCTGCGGCGCCGGTGCCACCTGCGGTTGATGTTGATGCAGATGCAGGTCACGAACACTGTGCTTCACACCTGCCGTTCTTGCAGCTCCCACGCGAGCTGCGCGATCAGGTAAGAGCGTCCGTCGTCCTAGGCTACCACTTGTACTGCTATACACTATCCGAACACTCCACTCACCAACAGCCAGATATACAACCATGTCCTCGATATCCCCGACAAGCGCAGCGACCGCGCCCTCCGCATTGAGCGCCGCAACCTGAAGCACTTTCGCCCCAGCGCCGCCGCGCTCCTCCTAATCCTGCACCACGAGTACTTCCTCCTCAACCGCCAAGTAGCGCTGGAGGCCCTCGAGGCCCTCTTCAAACACCATACTGTGTTCCTCAGCTGCGGCCCGTTTGTACTCAAGTCGCTTCTTGAGACTGTCCAACAACACGGCCCTGGCGCGCAATGGCTCTCATGGCTCAAAGCCATCGAGCTAGACTGGGTCACGTTCCCAGACCTGCGCATGTATCCGCCGGACCGCACATACGGGCGCGATGAATGGTGGTTTGAAACGGCTGATAACGGGTATGATGGAGTAGAAATTGATGTCGACTACGTGCGGGGCGCAGCGTACAGCGGCCATTATGACGAGCATGACTACACAGGTGGCTACTACGACGACAACTTCTACGACCCCAGCGATCCCGCCCTCTATCCCGCCTACACACACAACGCTCCTGCAGTAAATCCACAAGCTGCCGCAGACGACATCTCTATGCTTTTCGACCATAATCCCTTCAACGACGCCGAGGAAACGTATCACCCTGCAGCCACCACATCGCATCCGAGCGCCGACGACATCAGCACCAAACTTGACCTCCTAGTGGACATGGAAGTCGCTCCACTCTTCGCCCACCTGTCGTCCACCACATTCTTCCCTTCTCTAACTTCAATCACACTTCCCCTCTACTTCATCTCCCGCGAATCGCTTGCGCACCGCCGCGCCGCTCGTCCAGATTACGCACTCCCTCTCAAAGTTCGCTTCTGGGTGCACGTTGCCGCGCATGCATTATCCATGCTCCTTTCAACATCATCCGCCCTGACAACAATCGTTGTGCGCTACGTGCCCTGGGATATCTGGGCCAGTATGGACAGCGTTGATGATCTGAATCGTATCGTGAGGGAGGGCGTGTGGTTTGATGATTCAGAAAGGGACGGGGAGGGTGGTGAGCGCGAGGGGGAAGGCGAAGCGTTTCGGGCTATGTGGAGAATTTTGGAGGAGAGAGGGCTTTGGGGAGGAAACGAAGGGGGAGAGGTCAGAGCGCGCAGGGGTCTGAGGTCAGCGAGCAGGCTCGTCAAATGGGATGGCCAGATGGACAGTCATCGGGTTGGAGACGAGCTGGAGGTCGTCTTCACAAAGGTGGACAAATTGAGAACGAGCTTGAATGCTGATCGAGAGTGGGAGTGAGTGGATGAGTGAGCGGCTCAGAGCACACTGGTAGTTCTCTCAAAGACGTCTCATACCACGTGGTATCTTGACGAGTGCCATCCGTCACGACCTTTCGCTGTCTCTTGAAAGATACCAGGGTGACGGTGAGAGTGAAGGTGAGGGTCCCACGCATTTAAAAGCGCAGAATTCCACCAAACTTTCTTCACCAACCTTCCTTCTCCAATCTTTCTTCACTGATCTTTCCTCGCCAACCTTTCTTTACCAACCGTCCAACACTCAATTATTGAAAACCCTAGTCCGAACACTATGGTTTACGATAACAGAAATCCTCGGGCGATACTGCGAGAGGACCAAAAGCAAGCAGAGGACCGAGGAATGAAACATGGCTTCGAAACGACGGTCACCGTCACATTCAAAAATGCCCCCGTTGCCGAAAAAGAGGGTAAACGCCCGACCCGCATATACAGTTCCAACGCATCTACTGTTCGCTCCCGCAAGCAACTGCAGAATCAAACAGGGGACAAGAAGATCTCGTACAATGCTGAAGAAGCCGACAGGACCGTACGTTGACGTGTGTTTTAGCGAGCGTGACTAATAGCAGACAGGCATTCTCTCGGGCGAACACCAAGATGTTTGCCATTGAGAACGTCAAGGAGTGCCTAGTGTTTCTCCAGAAGAAGGATCCTGAACGTTCTCAGCAGCTGCGCAACGGTCTTACAGCGCAGGCTAGGAATGCAGAGGTAGCGCGCCGGTAAGTGAAGTAATAGACAGTAATAGACTACCACCCCTAACTTCGGCAAGGATCAAGGACGGCTCACTGGCCCCTATTACTCTAAAGCCAAAGGCATCGATTACCCAGAAGCAGTCGATTCTTACTGGCGTGCACAAGAAGTGGCCTATGACGTTGGAGATGTAAAGCAGATGCCGCCGCAGTGGATCTGGGATGCGGCGAAGGAATGGGTTGAAGTGGAACCTAGATCCCTCAGAAACATCCGCGCATCCACTGTCTCCAAACTGCAGGAGGTAGCAGAGCCTGGTAAGACCAGGTAATAGATTGTAATGACGGTCCTAACAGAGCATAGAGGACAAGTCCGACTTGGGCTCCACAGACCCAGAAGGGAGCGTTCGGAACCTTCACTCGCAATCGAACTGGAACATCACCAAGGCGTATTGGAGTATCGCTTTCATTGTGATTGTGGTCGCGGTGTGCGGTGTGGTGATGTACGGCAGCGACGGAAGATTGGCAATGAGTGGCGAGATTGTTGTTATTGTCACTGGGGTTGAGCGCCGTAACTGAGAAGCTTCAGTGCGAAGATGGTAGCAGTCAATGTAGGAAGATGGACACTTGTCGCTGGAACATGATGCTGAAAACTGACGCTTCTGGTGCCCGCGCTCCAGTACGCGATATACATTTATGAGAGGATATCCTTGAAGACAGAAAAAATTATGCCAACCCAAACGCTCAATACTCCGCGCTAAGAAATAGTCATATGCCAAATGCTATCCAAACAGTCTTCAATATCCCCAACTCTCGCCAATCTACTTCATGTATTGCTCCCGCTGAAGACAGTCTAGGCACCAAGAATCCCTGTCCTGGCCCACCTCTGCAGTGCACTCTCTGCAAACCTTCTTCCCACAGCCCCCAAAACATTCCCTTGCACAGATATAACATGTCCGACCAACGCAACGCTTACAGTCCATGTAGTTCTCGAGGTCGCTTTTCCGCTTCGGGGCCGTCTTGCACGCATGGCATGCGCGCAGGTCTGTCACGGCATGCGGCTGAACCGGGCCGTTGTTGAACTGTACCGGTGGGGCGACGCCGGCATCGGTGTCCATGTCCATGAGGTGAGACGGGGACTTAACGAGGGCAAGCTTCGGGGAAATTCGTTTGATTTGTTTATTTGGACGGTAATCTGCCGTTGTGTATGGTTGCTCGCTATTGGGAGGCAAGGTGGAGCTGTGATGTGGACGATGTGCTCGGCTGGCGCTTGCTCCGTCGCCGTCTTGTGTTCTTTTCCGCTTGCCCAGACTTGCCGCATCGTGTGGCGCTTCGGCCATGTTGTGTCGGTGGTGGAAGTGCGGGTGGGCGCGAGGGTTGACAGGACCGAAGAGGTCTGATGTGATGAAGACCATGGCGGCGGCCTCAGGGTAGGTAAAGACTGGCGAAGACGGATTGTTTGCGCGTGCAGCGGCACGGCGGTGAAAGACACCAAAGGAGAGACCCGGTCGAGCGAGACGGTGAGTGAGACGCAAGTGACTTTGTCGCAGAAACACAAATGCTGGAGAAAATATGGCAGGAACGAGTGGAGGATGGCGACAACAACAACAGTTGCAGTGAGGACCTTGGTGAGCTTGGATCAGATCAGATGTTATGTTTGATCAAGGATCGCCTTAGCGCAAGGCAGCTAGCAGGCTAGTGATGCAGGAGAAAAGACCGCGGTCCCCACATAACACGCCCCACGTGCCACCAGCACGCCCAAGCTGCGTGCCCGCCGTACATAGACGGCCTGGCCCCCCCGTCCGTCTCGTCGAGGGAGCAACTTGCGACGCGTACATTGCTTTTGGAGACCGACACAGCATGTCCTGGCAGCTTGCGCGGTAGTTGTTGTGCTGTGGCAACCCTCGCGACCGGAAACTGCAACTGCCCTCTTCCACCATTTACAACTGCGTCCCTGAGCCATGGACAGCGTCAATGTCTCCGAGCTAGTTGCTCGCTTGGGAGCCGAGGAGGAGTCGACCAAGAAGATGGCCGCGTTCAAGCTGCAGACGGCCATCGGCGACCCCTCCTTTGCAGACGTCTTTATATACGAAGGAGGCCTGCCAAAGCTCAGGTATCTGGCTCTACATGCGACAGGAAACACTCTGGCTTACGGCCTTACATCGCTGGCACGCCTGCTTGAGCTAGATAAGGGCTGGGATCATGTCACGGATGATCTGATAGCAAGGGTGCGTGCTGGAGTGGGCGAAGTCTACGCGTAGAGAAGGCTGACGGAGCGGTTACAGATAGTCGATCTCGTAGTAGCCCAACCGCTCGTCAATGTCAACCGAGGTGCCATGTCAGTGCTGGCAGCCATTGTTGGGCACCCCCTCCACCGAACCTCCCAATCTGGCGTCACGGGCTACCAGCGGCTCAAACCAGCTGTAGACACCCAGCCGCAGTTCCTGCCCGCGCTCGTCGAGAAGATCACCTCCGCCGACCATGCCCTCTGCGCAAACTCGCTGCAGCTGATCAATGCCCTGATGCGTGATGCCATCGCACACGACGCCGATTTCGAAGCCCCCAAATTCATAAAGCAGCTGCAAACGCTTGGAGTCATTAAGAGCGTCTACGTGCTGATGCAGAGCTCTGCGATACATGACTTGGCTCACCCCTTGCTCGACTTCCAAACGCTGACCAAGATCCTGCTCCGCAACTGGCGAGAGGAGAAGGTTGATCTGGAAAAGCCAGACCATCGAAGGGCCATCCGTGGCTTGCATACGGCCAGTGGGGCGGAGAAGGGAGAGGCCAAAGGCAGCAAGAAGCTGAAGTGGAAGCGCTTGGGATTTGACACTGAGTCGCCAGCATGGGAGTTTGAGGCCACGGGGTTTCTTGGTCTTATGGACTTTACCGATTATGTCTACAAGAACGAAGACGGTTTCCAGAAGTTGCTATTGGAACAATCTGCAGAGCCTGTTGAGCAACGTTGTCCTATTGCTCGAGCCAGTCTGTCGGTAACCTCCATACTTTACGAACACTTCGAGGTGGATCGGGCAGACGATCTCGATTCGCAACGGTACACAATTCTGGAATCCCGCGCGAACTTCGACCGCTCCTTCAGACCCTTACTCCTGCACTGGTCCAGGATCCACACGAGTGGTTTGAATGCCTTTATCCGCTTATGGAAGACTGCAGGAGCCCAGACCGAGGACTTCGAGAAGATCGAGGAACTGGTACGGATATTGATTGAGCAGGTTGTGGGCCAGGCGCCCCGTACACGGGACGTCAAGGATGTTGAGGAAGAACTAGCCGAGTTCGATATACAACGGCTGCGAGCACTGCAGATGGAGTTACTTGAACTCACATATGAGGATGCATGGGGCCATCATTTACGGTACGTTCGTCGGCGGCTCCGCTGTTGGCGTCGAGACTGACCTTTACGCAGCCAGGTCCGTGAGGAGCTCAACCACGAGGCCCTTCAATTCGTCAAAGAGCAGAGGATTAGGTGCTTACTTCAGGGCGGCTGGTTCCCAAGCGGGCTCGATTACGGTTCGGGTGCGGGGCCAGTCACAAGCAAGACTCTCAGCCGTGCGGTCCCCTCAGCGTGGCGCTTTGTACGACTATCACACAACCGACGATATCTGCATTACGCCGACTTTGACGCGAAGACAACGACAGAACCGAGATTGGACGCCTTGCAGGAGAAAAGTGAGTAATACCGATCGCCCACGGGCGCATGCCTCCGTATGGTAAACGCTCTGGCTGACATGCATTGACAGTCGATCTCTCCATTGTGTCCTCTGTCGTGAGCAATGTCTCGGCAGAAGCACCGTCTTCGTCCTCGTCCGACAGCACGGTCAAGAGCCTTCCGCACGAGCGGGCGACCACGTCCACCAAGATCACGATCCACGGCTACCTACCAGCTGGTAGCCACTCGCGGCAGGCGTCGAGTGGCTCAGGCACAGCCCGCAAGGAGTCGATTCTGTTGCAGCTGCATCCTCAAAGCCACACGCTTGCGTCAGAGTGGCTTGACGGGTTGCTTATGCTTCTGAACCAACAGCCTATTACGGCAGACACCAATAAGCTTGTGAACTTCATCGGCGGCTACGGGCTGAAGATCCGCCTTCTGAACGTGCGTTTCGAAGACGTGGGCTTGGAGGAGCCGATCTTACCAAGTCGCGAAGGATTGGACGACGAGTATTATTACGACATCGCCGGGGCTTGAGGCTTAGTGTAGCTGTTTCTCTCGGCAGCACAAGTTGTCTCTTACGCGCACGCAGACTTCTGCCAGACGTGAGCTTTATAAACTGGCCCAGTACCGGGCCGAGGGTCCATGAGAAACTCTAATGGCATCGGCCGGAACTCTGTTGAGTGTGACATGGCGCTACCTACCATTGCTCGGGTAGGTTCTCTGTTCTGCAGGTACAAGGAGACCTTATTAGTGGGGATTCTGGAAGTTCTCTAGGTTCAATTGTGGATAGCATTTAGGGGGCGACATTTTCCATGTCGGGTGTTGGTTGAGATACCCTTGCTTGTACGATGATACTTCATAGCAATCATCATTGTTGATTATTGGCAATGCTTCCGCGACATGGCTCCTGCACCTCGGCGTAAAATGCAAATAGATCATGGACAATTTCGAACGATGTCTGCAGTCATCCCTTGGGAGCTCGCATATTGGGACCGTATGTAAGAGGCAAGGCCTATTAGCATCAGCATTCCAGCTTCGAGACCGCCTCGTCGTTGAGGAACTGTCTGAAGGCCTCCCAGATCTGCCGTCGGCGTACGCCTCATTGGCGCATGCCTTGAGAGCACGAGAGCATGGATCGAGCATGTCCTTCAGCTCTTTTGCCGTCACACAACGCATGCTTCAAGGGAACACAGAGAAACCTGTGCAACGCCCGGCTGCCTCCAATGAGACGGACACGAGCCAGGAAGACTCTCCAGGCTGAGGCATGCCATGGAGCCCACAAAACAAACAATGACGACACCGACGTGAACGACAGCCCTCTTGGTGGCTGTTCCCAGCTCGAACTCACAAGGCCCAACCCACAGTGCTGTCCACAAGTTGGGAACTTTTGGGGGAGCTAACCGGTGTGTTGCAGACTAGTGCATAGCGGCGGTATTGGCCTGAAACAGCGGACGGAACAAAGTGGAGAGCGGGGACGTGTGCTACGGCCATGCGGCGGTGCGCAGGGCATCCCGGCAGCCTGGAGCGTCGTGCTGTGGTGTTTTGGCGGGCTGTGCCTCCGTTGCAAAGTTCTGAATACCTCTTTTTAGGGCCTTTCGGGGTGCCTGATCCGTTCACCGACTTGCGACGGATGCCCGGCTCTCTGATTGACTCGCTTCCAAACCACTGAGGGCCTCCAGGTCCAGAGATGGGGGTTGCGTGTCCACGTACATGCTTAGCGTCTGTGTAGCTGCAGCGTGGCTGCCCCGACACCGACACTGCATACCAAACCAATATGTCAGTCGTGCTGCCCTCACATCGTCTTCTGCTCATTCCAACTCTGTTCCACTCCTTCATTTTTTTCCAACATCTCTTCATCGATTCACCTCACCGCCTGTTGGTCGTCTGCTGCTGCTGCTAGACAGCCCCTTCCGCACACCAAACCAGCCGACACGGACTGTCTCCCGCGGCCTTGTCAACACGCGGCGGCAAGGGTCTGATTCCTTTGCAGTAGCCGCAGCCCCCGTCTATGTACCTGAATTGGGCCCATCCTGCGCAGCCGAAGCCATGAGGAAGACAAAGGCAATAACTCCGCAGCTCGAGCATGCCATTGGCTATGAGTATGAAGCCTTGCCGTTATCCATTCAGTATGTGTTTTCCATTCGTCGCTAGACGTGTGATAGTGCGGCCCCGCGTGCATGAGCTGCGCTATCGCTTGTGTACCTTGCAGCCCGGCTTGCGACTAACCATGCTGAACAGGCGCAAGTTCTTTAGCTCTCACGAAAAACTTATATTGGAAAAGAGAGCCGTTGCCGATCAAACATGTGAGCTGGCATCCGGCTCCTCTTCGCGCGCTGGCACAGGCTCCTCAATACCTGCATCTGCACTGGCACCCTTCAGACATCTCCACTCACGGCGACGGGCATGCACCGTCGACACTCAGCCCCAGGAGCCCCATTTTACCCAAGCAGAAGCTGCATTTTTCCTCTCATTACCCGACAAGGTACGGAAGCAGCTATACTCCCGCGAAGAGCAGGTGGTCATTTTAGCCAAGGCCGAGCAAGCCCTGGAGGAGGCTGCTGCGATTGAGCAACGACTACACGAATTCAGCTTCCCGTGGTCCACCACCAATAATCCTGAAACCACAACAAAAGCTGAGCGCCGCCGCTCCTCATTTTCTACATTCAGTCCCCGTCGCCCTTCGTTCGGCTTCTACCCCAAGTCCAAGAAAGAGCGTGACGCAGAGAGCAGTGTATTCTTTCTCGACTCCATGGATTCGCCGTCGATCAGGAAGTCGCGACCAGCAGGATGCCGCCGAACCATGTCTTTGGGCGGCCCACCCAGCCGTCACTCGACCTGCTCTGCAGCAACTGGGCCGACTTCCCCGCTGTTTGTCTTTCCTGCCGAGTACCAGTCTCAACATCAGCGATCGCAGTCGTCAGCGGTTCCTGCCCGGCGTTCGTCACTTACGCCGCAAGTCCCAACCTTTGACCCAGAAGCCAAGTACTACCAAGACCCTGAAACCAGGACTAAGTTGCGGACCTACCTGTCGCCGCAGAAGTTCGACGAGGCCATCGAATTCGGCTTTCCGTCGACTGCCGAGCACGACACTCCCATGCCTCACTACCAGCTTCCCCCAGTTGCCAAGCACTCGCGCAAGTTCAGTCGAGACATGCACACCTTTCTCAGGGACGGCAAGCTCTCCTTTATTGAGGACAAGCAAAGCGAAAACCAAGGTCTCGAATCTGACAGTGAATCTGTCGCCGATTTGGACTCCCCAAGGACACCCTCGAGCACAGGGCTCTCCTTCCGCCTGCATACTCGCCAGATGTCTTCGATCGACTCCAATGGCCTGCCTGCCTCGCAGCCAAGTCCTGGGCTTATGAACCGCGAGATGACTCTCCGCATGACCCTCACGAGGCCTGAGCTGCGAGCCGACGAAGATGCATTGTACGGTTGGCAGAACAAACCTCAGCACCAGCATCATCAATCTCAAAATTCTTTTCTGCATCAGTCTCCAGAGCAGCACCAGCACCAGTCTCAGCATCAGCACACTAAATCGACGCCAACGGCTAGCATTCAGGACGACCCACTCGCCCTGGAAGAGCTTGTCTTCACGGACGATCACACAGGCGCCAAGGGCGCATTCTACGTCAAGCCCAAGCCGAGGGGCAACCTCGTGACAAGAATCCTCAAGCGCGCGAGTCTCAAGGGACGGCCACACGCGACCTAGCCGCCCAAAAGTTTACGTTCCCTGCCTGATTCCATTTCACGACTCATTTTATTCCTTTGTCCAGCGACCATATTGTTGCATGTTAGCGGGCGTTTTACCTGGAGCCATTCTACGGCTATGTACGATGATGACATGCATATCTGCGGCGTTTTTCCCACTCGTCTCTGCGATTAATGTCCATTTTATTACCAAGACTCAGAAAGAGAACAAAGCATATTCGGCAGTGGGAAGTTCCGAGCACAGCTTTTGTCGCGCTCGACTGACTAGAGTCGCGGTCGCTGTTTTGCTACTAGAAATTCTCCGAGCCAGTGAGCTTCCCAGACTAGTGCGCTGGAGGCTTCAGCTGTGACATTCTTTCGCCGGCATGACGGCGACGAAGGGGGAACCTCCTTCTTTTCTTCCCAGTATCGTGGTTCCCTTCTCTGGGGTCCTCCATGTTCATAGGTATTTCAATTACAGATTTTCTCCTGTCGCTCGCTTTGTGTCAAGGTTCTCTCTACGTCGGCTCACTTGCTTTACTATCCGCGCACCCAACACACTGGTAATGCTCTGCGCCAAAGGGCCCTGCGACGCCGAATGCGTCATAACTAAACACTAGTCTACACAACTTCTTCTACAACGCCGACTTGGAATGGTGTACAATATGTTAGGGAGGTCGGCAACATGACATATTGCACTCGAGTCAGCGCTCGCTCTGGGCTGGACTGGGCCTTGCGGTACAACCCGACTCGCTCGCCAGCGAGCGCAGTGACATGCCGTTTCTCTTTCCGTAACCTGCGTTCAGTAAATTTTGTACTTTATACAGTGGCGTCCCACAAGTACCGAAGCACGATGCATCAATGCGCTGCACTTGCGGATCCGCGCACCCGCTGAACCCAGTGTTTGAATACAGGCATATCTTATGGACGGGGAGAGTCCCGCATTGTATGGCGATCTCGGGTAAGAAAATGAACCTAGATGTGCTCTGTGGACTTGACACGGTGCGTTGGAAGTGTATGGCTGACAAGGGTGCACAGGTGTGAGGGTTGTCAAACGCGGAGGGTCGCGGAGGGGTGCACAGGCTTGTGGGTGTGTAAATGTATGTAGGGTGGGAGAAGGGGGGTACGTGATTTGAGCTGAGCTATACTAATGGTATATGCACAGTCCATCTTCCTGCATCAAGTGTGCGTGCGAAATACCTAGCTGTGAGAAGTGTAGCACTGTAGCTATGCATTCATCAACAGAGGGTGTACCCACCATCCAATCCAACCCCGAGCCTGACTGCCGAAGTGCACCTGCACAGTCATCAATTACGGCCAGACTTGGTATACAAACACAGTACACAAGGTAGGTAGACTCCACTCTACCCAAGCGTCCAAGACCTGCTTCTCCACCAGCGTTCGTTCGCCGATCCCCCCCTAACGCCGCACCCGTATCCTCATCCCGGTCCCGGTCCGTGAAACAGTAGTCTACCATAGTTTTCTGTTCGTCCACTTCTTTGCTTTTCTTCGGCCTGCTGGTTGCGATGCGCTAAAACCGCAGCCTCACTATCGCACTAAGACCTCTGGAAGTAGGTGTTGGCGCGGTGCGGCGCGGGAGACGCGCGACTGCGGAGCGAGCGAGCGAGCGCTTGCTGAGACGTTCACCGGAGCCATGGCAGCGTGCGTTGCTTTTGGTGTCCGGAACTGGGCGGATGGTGGGGGAGTGAGTGGAGAGGAATGGGTAAGGGGGTTTTGGTGAAGGTGGGTGGCAGTAGTGGAAGTGTGCTGGGGATCGGGGGTTTGGTTGAGCAAGTGGTGTATGCCTGGTGTAGGGATGGTGCAGGGATGGCTTGGGAGGAGGAGTTGAAAGATAGCGAGGGGTTATTGAGGGGTGGAGGGGTGTCGAAAGTCGCGTGTGTGACTGCGTAGTGGTGAGCGGTATAGGACGGAGGGTTTGATGCAAGTTGTGCTGTGCTGTATACAGTACGACGTTCAATGTGCTGGTGCTTAACCTCGGACTCCTCACACACACTTCTCCAAACATTTCCCAAATCCTCCTCTTCTCCAATCCGCTCTCCTATCTTACACATACTTTACTTCTTCTTCTCCGCACACGACGAGCTATATCTTCTATCAGCAACCGCGCGTCTGTCTGACATGAGTGTGACGTATGTACATCGACGGAGAGATGTGTGTGTGTGACACTGACAAGTCAAGGCGAGACAAGGCAGGCCAACCCAACCCGACACAGCACAACGTGAAACGAAACAAGACACCCGCGCGTTCTGAGACAAGGCAGGTCGTCATGGAGTAGGTGGGACATGACAGCGGGTTGAAAGAAGCTTGGTTGTAACGCACATGGCGTTGATGCCTTACGCTGCCTTGCCTTACAACGCCTTGCCTTACGCCTGTCTGGGGTTGTGCTGCCTTGCTTGCTGTGCTGCAGGCGCGCGTGCGTCGCTACCAGTAAAATTGTCCGCGATTCGTAGCTTCCGGGTCCGGCCTGGCTGTTAATCTGATTGAGAGTTGAGATTGCGCTGTGCCAGTATGTCGTGCAAGTCGGCGCACTATGACGTGGGGGGGGGGGGTTCGGACTGAAGGATCGCGTGGAGGGAATGCAAGGGAGGAAGTGGGTTCATAGGTTGCGTAGATTAGAGCACGTTGGGATGCTTGGACAGTGATTCGATCAGAGGGTGATAAGTGTATCTGTGAAGTTGGTGATGTTTATAGAATCTATGCATGTTATTATTTTATTAATCTCCGTTTGCTTTTTTAAGAGGGCAGCTGCACTGTATACGGCTGCGAATTGAAATAGGTGTGTTCAGGACAGCAGTCAATGCTGTTATGGCTAGATCGTCTGGTCCTTCGGGGTGTTAATTGTTATTTTGGAGGGGGTGAGTACTTACGAAACATCTGTCTCCTTTCAAATCTGCATTTCTCTACGATACTGTTGAGAGCATGAAGAAACAAAGTCTGTAGGGCTTATCTGCAATCGTCTTCCAGCTCGCCGTATACTAGTAATAACATTGTAACCTATGTCGCATTACTTGCTATACTCAAAGAAGGGAGGTTGTATACTTCCGCATCCATTTACTAAGTTCTATATCACACCGCATCTACTGCGCCTTGCTAGCTCCAAGTATCCACCTAGCAATCTTGAAGGATACAATTAGAAGGGAGCAGGAGAATTAGAAGAATAACTAATCATGTAGCTATCTTACAAACTATGGTCCTTTGATGCCTGCGCCAATTAGTCTTGAAGACCTCCTCTCCTATCCACCAAAAAGGGGTAGTCTAAGCTGGACTTCTCTGCATAGCAGGCGAGTGTACTCTACTCGGTGTGTTGAGGAACGCACAGTGGTCTGAAATGGCCAACCTGTCGTGCTCGAGCTTGGCTTGGTACTTGTCAGACTGGCGGAGCTTGGCTTGTCTGTTCTTTACAGATGCCTTGCCATTTTCGCTAGCCAAATACTTCGCTTGAGCCGCCTTGTTCTTGTGCAGGACCTCGCGTACCTTGATCTCGTCGCTGCTAGAGCTCCTGAGGTCTTGTAGGCTTTCCCCATGGTCTGGTACCTCTCAGACGCTCTGTACCTGGCCCGAACGGGTGCTTGCAGGCCGTCCTGCCTACACTGCTTCTGGTGTGGTATGTCTCCTGGAGCGAATTCTTGTACAGCACCTTGCCAGCTCCAAGTGGCCACTTGACGAAATGCGGGATACTGAAGGCCTTCAAGGTTCCTCAGAGCAGAGTTCAAAAAGGTTCTAGCTTTTAAGATGGCTACGCATCAAATCAGTTCCCTAGTCCTTGCGCGCTCTTCTAATTGAATCCGCCAAAATTGTCGATCGGCCACTCGGAGCTGGCAAGGTGCTGTATGCCTGCAATGCAACTTGACCCTTCTCGGAGCTTCTGTACTTCCCGCAATTCACAGTCATGCGCTCCTTGTGATCGAGATGTATTCCATCGAGATTCGGCAAGTCGTCTCTCAAATCCGCAAATGACATTTCCTTGACGAAAAAATGTGAGCAAAGTCCAAACCACGGCAGCTGTTCGCAGAATCGAAAGCGGGGTGATAGAGCCTAGGGTAAGTGGAGAGCATGCCCAGAATACTGCAGTGAAGGTTGCTCCGAGCCTTGTAACCATAGCAGTTATGAAAATCCTGCCAGTGCCCTCAAACGGAATTTCGACCGCTGCAAGACTTGTGTGGCTCATGAGCATGGAACCTCTCGGAAGAGGGCCTTGCATGATTCTGGGATGGTCTCCTTCACTTTAACTTAACCGTCGGGCTTGCCCTGTCCACCCTTAGTGCCTGTTGGCTTGCCACAACAGATGTACCAGACTGAACCTTTACGATAGTATTGTAAAGTGGGAAGAAGAAGTGATCGATGACTTGAGCACCGAAGAGTGCACAAGTGAACATTGAGCTAGTACCTGAAGGGCAATCGCCACCTACACAGGTAAACCACCACCAAATATACTCAGTAAGTATTGCATGTAGACAATATACTTGGATTCAAGATCTTGTTTAGATAGGTCAACGGAGCACGTCCGTTGCTGCATGGAAAGCGCATATCGTGATCGGATTAGCTGAGTAAGTCTAGGTGCAAAGGTCAGGCTGGATTCTTCAATGAGGTGCTGAATTGCAGCCCTCGAGGGGAACACGGTGTGTGTCTCGATCGTTGCAGTACGGTCTGTCTGAAGGTGCACATCACAAAGCGTCGCGAAGAAATCGTCCTCAGAATAGTTTTTGTCACAGGAACGGTAACGCCACAGCACGGCGTACTAAAGACGTTATGTCTCGTTGCGATACTCGTATATACCATACTTAAGCCAACCAGCCAGGCATACAGACATACAGGAACTGCCCAAACCACGCTGTCCTTCAAAGTCTACAATCTGGGAATACAATTTGCGTTACAGAGTCCACACTAACTCAATCGAAGCTAGGCGTGCAATGAAAATGGGGCGTTATACAATCTGCCTCGTCTTCGCTCCAATCGCCCCACTCCCCCGTCCTGATCCAGACCCCCCGCTCAAAAGTCCCAGAAACTCTTATCCGCGCCCTTCCTTCCCCCCATCCCATCTCCTGTCGCCTTGATTCCCTTGTGGTTCCCAATACTCCTATCGTCCTCCTTCGGCTGCTCGGGCTCATCATCAAACAGACTGAACTGCGTGCCCGCCCTGTTCCCCATACCATTACCCGCAATGTTGATCTTGTAGCCTGTGTTCTGGGGACTCTCGTCGTAGAAGCCGAAGTTGGACTTGGTCGCCTTGTGGTTGGCTGCTGGCTTGCGGTTTTCCTGAGAGGATCTGGAGTCGGCCTTGGGGGTGCTGTCGTTCATTTCCCACTGAGCGCCGAAGTCCTTGGAGCGGTTCTCGTTGCGCACGACTTTGGAGGTCACATCGGAGAGCGCGCGGTTGTCGCCGTGCGCGGTACCCTCGTCATCGTCGTCGCCCGTCACGTGGTCCTTGTACAGGCCCTGGCCTGCGTTGGAGACGCCACCTTTGGTGGGTGGTGCGACCTTGCGGGCGGCTGGTGTACCCTCGTCTTCGAATTCGAAGTGGTGGACGTTGGTCGGGCGCGCCTTGTGCACGCGCTCGACGCGGACGGGCGAGGTTTCGACCTGGGAATTGTTAGCATGGTTTGAGATTGATGGGTTCCAGCACATGCCTCATCGTCCTCCCAGCTGAAGTTGCGGACAGCCTGGGGATTGTTCTTCGGGTTGGTCTTTTCGGGCGTGACAAAGTCCTCGAAGCCCCAGTTTGCCTGGCTCTTGCTGGAGCCGCGAGGACCCTCCTTCCTGGAAGCGTCGCGGCCGCGCGGTGTTTCCTCGTCTTCGCCATCGCCAAACTCGAAGTGGTTGTACTTCTTAGGGTTCGTCTTGGTGGCTTTGAGAGGTGTGGTCGCGGCAATCCTGTCCTCTTCTGTCTCGTCGAACAAGCGGTTCACGTTGGACCTGGTGTTGGCGCCGCCCTTGACGGGAATCCTCTGGTTCGCAGGAGATGGCGAGCCCGAGTCCTCGCCCACGAACAGCTCTGAGTATTCACGGGGCGGGGGCTTCGCCGACTGCACGCGCGGGGCAATGGGGTGTGCGCTGGGCAGCTCGTTCTCCTCGATCTGGCGGCGCTCAAACAGCGACAACGAAGCGTGAGGGTCATTCATGGCATTGTTGGTGGAGCCGCGCGAGCGGATAGACACCTCGTCGGCGCCTCGTGCGGCGGTCGAAGGGCGCGAGGACGGCGCCGAGTCAGGCTGTGCGAGTTGCGCAGAGGCCTTGATGAGCTTTGCTTGCTCAGGGCCTTCGCGGATGGGCCAGTTGCGCGAGCGCGCGCCGATTACGTCGATCTGCTTGAGCAGCGAGCCCTGGTCCCAGTACTGGCGGATCTGTGTGATTTTGTCTGCGCTGTCGAAATGCACAATGTGGACCTGCGCGCCGTCAGCAATGTCAGAGCGCTGATTCTACCTCAGTCGCATGGGCCGAGTAAGGGGGCTACTTACCATGGGGAAAGTGACGGTACGGTCGGCGACAAAGTTGTCGTCAAGGCCAGGCAGGTATGCGCCGCCGCCGTTGAGGAACTCAATCGTCGTCTCGACATCGACACTGAGCGCATGCCTGCCCTCAATCACGCTCACAACCTGCTGCTTTGTCTTCTTGAGCAGCTTCTCCTGTACCTGCAGGTGCTTGAGGATCGCGGGCGCGTCGCTGATGGTGGTGAGGGTGGTGATGTAGTGCAGCGCTGCCTTGTCCGCAAGGGCGCCCTGCGAAGGCCGGTCCAAGAAGCGCTGGTATGTGTCGCTGAGCGTCATGGCGCTGGATATCTTTGCGCAAAGGCTGTATTGTGCTAAATGCTACGCTGTATAGAGTTGTGGGCCTAATGGATACTGCGCAAAGGCTGTGTTTGTTGGTGGTGGGGCGGGCTTTGGTGGTACACGCGCCAGAACAAATAAACAAAAGTCTGCAAGGCGTGTTGTGTTGTGTTGTGTTATGGTCGGGAAGGTGAAAGGGTCACAACCTGCAGCTACCTAATCGCCCGTCCTCGTACCGCCAGCCAGAAGCCAGAAGCCCCCGGCATCTCCCTCCTTTGCTCATTTTGACACTGTCATGCAGGGGTTCGTTGCTGCCGTTGTTGTTTGGTTCTAACCTCTTTCGTCCGCTAGTGTCAGATGCCAACGCGGGGGAGATCTCCAGGGCGAACGCGTGGAGTGCATATGGAGGACCGGAATAAGGTCTGAGTGTCCATGCATGTCATCTGTTACTCTGCTGGTGTTTTGCTGTCAAGAACATGTCCAGCAGAGATGCTGCATCTGTCGGAATCGCCTGAGTCCCAAATTCTGAGCATCCAAGTTGGCGTGTTTCAAAGCCCGGCTACCCCAATCTCAATCTCATTCACGTGAATCCTGACCGCAATCTCGCCAAGGCCAACGCGGTAAGGATGGCCATAGTCTGACCAGCATACCACACGTTACCGGCTGTAAGTAGCCACTCGCGAGCGAAAATGGGCTGCAAGATGTACTGCACCTTGCCAGCTCCGAGTGGCCAATTAGAGCTGGCAAAGTGCTGTAAAATCTTGGAATCATTGCAGCAAACGAAATGATGTATCATTCATGCTGTGGTGATATATACACGCAAAGAAATCGCTACCTATGAACAGGACCAAAACCAGTCGCTTGATATAAACAACAGAGGAAAGGGATAAGAAAAAAAGTCTCAGTCGTCGCCAATCACAAACTTCTCCTCAAAGTCCTCATCCGCAGCTTCCCCAGCATCGAACTCATATACGCTTTCCCACTTCAGCACCTCGCCCTTGAAATCAAGCCCCACACTGGGCCTCTCCTTTACAAACCACGCACACACGGCGCCCGCAGCACCGAGGAGGGCCAGACAGGTCCAGAGCGCAAAGTTGGTCACTGGCACGCTGACGTCGCTGCTAATGTAGTAGCTGGCACCGCTGACGGTGACAGCGAAGGCCTTGAAGAGCGACGCAACTTGCATCATGCCGATGACAGTTCCTGCGGAGAAGGCATCCGGCGTGGTGTTAAGGACTAGGAGGACAACGAGGACGAATGCGCCACTTGCGAGGATGTGCTTGGTCAGGATGGCGAACATAGAGAGGGCGGGCGCTACGCCAGCGCAGGTTACGAGGAGCGCGAGGAGCGGCGTGATGATGTAGACTGAGGGGAAGAGCAGCGAGACTATGCGGTACAGTCTGAGCAGGCCGTGCTTCTCCATCATGGTGGGGATGAGAGCGAAGATTGCCATCGCTGCAATACCGCGCATGACCAGTACGACGATGCTGAGCCATTCACAAGGAATGCCCATGCCGCCGTGCTGTGTACTGCTGTGTCCCAGATGAGGGAGAAGCACATCGAAGGTCGCAGCGTGGAGCGAGAGCAGGCAGAAGGATGAAAGCAGGACCAGTAGGGAGGGTGCCTGCATAAATTGGGTGATAGTGATAGGTCCGGGGTGAGCGACCTCGACGAGTGTGATGTTAGTGTCCTCCGAGCTGCGTGTCAGGAAGCCTGCTTTCTCGCAATCAATATCCATCGGCTCGACGGGCACATCGTAGTGCAGCGGCAGGGACTCCTTGAGTAGCACCGAAGCAGCCAGAGCAATCGCAAACAGCACAATGCCACAAGCCAATCCCGAACCGAGCGTGGGAAACTTCTCCCACAACATCCCGTAAGCCTGGAGGCTCTCAGAAACCATTCCCTGGACCAGTGGCCCTACGGAACCACACAGCGAGACAAGTGGCAGCTTCGCAACATTCCTTGCTCTTTCCTCCGCAGTCGTGCTCAGATCCCCAATCATCGTCAAGGCCGTGCACACCACCGCCGAGCTGCAAAATCCCGCCAGGAACCTGAAAACCGCACATGCAGCGAGGCTCGTCGCAAACCCCATGCTCAGGCAGCAAACCACCATACTCCACAGACCCATCAGCGCTACGCGCCGCCGACCCATGCGATCCGCCAGGTAGCCCCAGAAGAGGCCGGTGGTGCCGCCAAACGCATACGCGGCATCGAGTATACTGCGGAGATAGGATGTTGAAAGGGTACCGCAGTAGTCAGAGGAGCTGAGGAGCATCTGTAGTTGTGGCTGAAGGCTAGAGGCCATGATGCTGTTGCGACGTGCATTAGCGTGGGTGTTCTGCGATTCAGGGTCCACGAACCCCCATAACAGCTCATGACGGAAGACGGTATTGACTTACGCTTCAGCGAAGAAAACAAGGTAGACAAGCAACAATTGCCTCCTGCGTGCCCGTACTGTCGCCGCTGCCGCTGACGCATCTGTGTCCTGCTCCTCCGCCTCCTCCTCGCTCTCACTCTCATACCCGTACACTTCCTCCCCGTGCGGAATCACATCGTACTTGGCCAGCTCCTTGACCGGAATCAAGCTCCTTGTGCGTTTGTGGAAGCCCAACATCCTCGCAACCCCTCAAAAAGCAACCTGGAAAAAACAAAAGATTGAAAGAACCGAAACAGCGCGCCTCGGTATCGCGAATATCGTCGTGAAGAGGCAGGACCACGACCAGCGTATCCTCCGTGAAAGACTGACAAGTTAGGAGTATGTAGATAGAGATCGGACAGCCGGGTAACACCCAGCCAAAGGATATGGGCAAAGAGAGCGACAAGAAAGGCCCTCGCGTCTTTCACACAACGACAAAAGACAACGACAACGACATGTAGTTACCTCCGCCTACAATCGAGGTTGTGGAAAGCAGGAGGAGGGGGATAACTAGCTGCCGCCTTGCCTTGGCTTGACTTGGGTTCGCCTCGCTTCGCGCGCGCGCGCCCACCTGCGCAGCGCTCGAGCGTTTCAAGTCCGTGCCACCTGCACCCCGAAGTCCGTGAACGACCCACTCGCGCTCCACTCCTGACTGCCCGCTGCCCGGCGAAAGCGCGCTACGTCCGCCTTTGGCTGCGCCATCTTTATCGAAAAACCCATGGCCGTGATGTCATCCGCGAAGGGGTTAGTCTGGTAAAGTTTGTTGCTGGATCGGGACCCCTGTGATGGTTGATACTCGACCTACGGCTTGCAGGGTCTGGTGTTGCGGGTTGCTGTGACACGCCAGAGTCATCGACGTGGAATGTGTCACACGTTCAGAGTCATCATGCAGCTATCTTGCACCTTACATCACTATTGCACAGCACTGGCAAAGACGGTGTTCCTCCACAATTTGTTTGTGTTGTTGTATCTAATCTACATTATCTGACGATCTCAACCACATCCCACTTCCATACACCAAAGGAACGAAGGGGGGAGATCAAATCAAGTACGATGCCGGGGAGATAGAGATCCAGAAGCCATCTGTTTTATGGATTTTCTGTGTTCTGCAGGTGTGTCGCACCTATAGGAAGAAGGGGAGGAGTCCTTATGTTCCATTCCGTATCGTGCCATATCCGTAATCCATCTCTTATGATATTCGCTGTGCCCGCTATGCGCCATTAAAACCAAACTTGAAAATCCGTATGCAAATGCATATTCATCATCGTATACAACGCAAGCCAGTACCAATTACTGATTGCCAGAGTTGAAGCCAAGCATCTGGTTCAACGTATCATCGAGCTCCGAAGGGTCGTAGAAGGTGTTGCTGTATTGCTGGGGTGCGCTATCAAACTGTCCCCCAACCTGGTTGAAGTCAGGAAAGAAGTTGGCGGTGTTGTTCATCGGCATGCTGCCAGCTGGAGCGGGGTCAAACAGAGTGAAATCCTCGGTGGGACGGCTGAAAGCCTGCATGTCCATAGATTCGATCTGTTCGCCAAAGCCCTCATCAATGTGCATCTGAGGGGAGAAGAGAGTAAGGTCAGGCTGAGCCAACGGCGATAGCTGAGGAAGACCAACAGCCTGCTGAGTCGCACCCATGGTGAACATCGGCTCGTTGAAGTTGAACTCTGGGCTCAAAGCAGGCGTGTGCTGCTGGAGACCCAAGTTGAAGTTGTTCGACCCCATGCCGCAGTCGGGGAACAGAGAAGCTGTGTGGTCGATGGAGATATCGGCAGGAGTCACAGCAGCCTCAATGAAGGAGTTGGGCTCGACGGGGGAGTTACCAGATGAGTGAGTGAGGTACGTTCCATTCGTGGTAATCGAGTCACGGCGAAAATCATCCTGGAAATTTTGCATGCTCATAGCCGGAGTGTTGAAGCCATACGGGTCGAACTCATTCATCAATGGCATCGAAGGAGAAGCCATGAAGGGCGTAATGGGAGTAGCAAGCGCAGCGGATTGAGGGGTACCGAGGAAAGGGGTGAGGGGAGTAGCAGGGCTGTGGCCAACTGCCTGGCTCTTCTTGCGGCCATTGCTCTTGGAGCGAACGTATTCCCAGCCATGGGCTTTCTCCATGTGCTGTTTGCAGTTGGACTCACGCTTCGACGCGTATGTGCAGGGTGGGTACAGACACTTGTACTGCGCTGGGGCAGCTGAGTGCTTGTCGTTGACGTGCCTGTCACGCTCCTTCTCAGTGGGCCAACCAAGCAAGAAATACTTGCACTTCTCTTCGGAGCACTTCCATGGGCGAGAGTGTGTCTTCTCATGCTTAGTCAAGTCACAAGGGCGCTTGAACTCCTTCTTGCAGTCACGACACATGTGCATAACATCACCGGGCTTCTCGGACTTCCTGCGGCGAGCCATAGAACGCATGACTTCATCGTCGTCGATGTCCTCCTCGGAGAGGGAACGCTTCTTGTAGGCGTTCTCAGAACCGGTCACAAGGGGAATGACCTTACCGTCCTTCTCACGGACAAGCTCGATGGGGCGGCCGTTGTGGGCGAGACCACCTCGAAGGGTGATCTTTTCATCGCTGTTGGTGGAGGGATTAGCCGAGCGGGTAAAGAGAAACGTCGCGGCGCGGTCATACCGAGAGTAATCCATCTCGTCGAGTTGCTCTCCTTGAGCTTCTTTTTGTCGGGTGGCAGCCATGATTGCAGCGTATCTTCGAATCTGTTCGACCAAATCGAGGAAGTAGTTGTTAGTGTATGGGCGATCGGTCGGTAGTCGCTGGTCGCGTTCCGGGAGGGAGTCGACAGTCGTATGAAGCAGTTGAATGGAACGTTCGCAGAATCGAAGGTAAGACGCCGAAGATGCCGAAAACTCCTTTAAACCGCGAAGAATGCAATAAGCTTTTGCACTCTCTGAAAGATAACGGATGCCACTTACCGGTGCCAGGAAGACAAGGGTCTTTTCTAAATCACGGAGGTTGCAGATACTCTTCTCACCTATGCGTCGAGGAACGTCCTGAATGAGCGGGTGAAAGTCCTTGAGCGACTCCTCAGCGAGGATGGGCTTGATGATGGAGTCTCGGATCAGGTTGCAGGCGTACTCGCCAAGTGTGTGCTTTCCCTCGGAGCCGCCGAGTGTAGTCAAAGAGCTGGTGACGGCTGAGTGAGTGGTGACCGACGAGTGAATGGACTCGCGAGCACTGGAGGTGCGGGCGTCGTCTTTAAGTATGTTAGATGTTGAGGCCAAGACGGGTTGTTGCATTGAGTCCTTACTGTACTTTGATCCAATGCTGGAACCCAAGCCGCTGTCTGAAGCGTGCTCGTGGGCGTTGTGCTCGACTACTTCGGGCTTAGAGTCAATGTCCATGCACATATCCTCCAGGGAAGTGCTATCAAGTATGAAACTGGGGACAGGAAGCACCTCAGGGTCGTTGAGGATGCTAGCACCAGACGCCGATGAGGCCTTGTGACCTGCGAGCTTCTCGTCGAAGTCCTTGAGCAGGTTGGCGACACGGCTGACGCTTGGGTGCGTGTCCTGGATGAGAGCTTCGAGGCTCTCAGTGCTAGTGGGCGACCTCCTGGGCATGAACGGCTGGTTCTCCAGTCCACAGATGTCGTTGTTCAACGACTTGGGTGACGAGAAGGTGCCGGCCTTGCGAAGTTGCATGGCGTGGAGGCTGAGAGGAGACCCGTTGCCCTTAAAGGGACGGCGGCGGGGGTGGCTGTTCTGGGGTTGAGGTGCAGACATGTTGTATGACTGATACAGACACGCTAAGTCGGATGGAAAGGGAAGGCCTCAGGTTATGAGTCACGGCAACGGACACTTCACAGAGCCCGAGGGATCCTGTCGACCTATGGCCAGAACCGATGGTGGTGATGCAAGTCCTGGATCACGTTCTCATTGACCGGTTCGGAATTAGCTGTCTGGTGGCCGCGGGAAGACGTGTCTGATTGGCAGAGGAATAGCAGTGATTCCAGTGGAGGAAGAAGGGCGCGGAGTCCTGTTGCTGGTGCAGACGTGGGGAACTGGGCGGTATATGAAAGGCGGCGCAGTTCGGGTGAAACGGGCTGCGTGCGTGGCAAAGTGATGCAGAGAGGCGTGTGCACAGCGCAAAAGAGGGGTTGGAAGCCTCAGGTTGAGATATTGACGGAAGAGGATTGCTGAGTTGGGCGGGTTGAGGTAAAAGAGAGGAAACGGTAGCGGAAGTTGGTGAACTCTCGTCGATGCTGACAGCCAAGGTGCACTCGTAATCCCTGCTCCTGCTCGCTGCTGCCTGGCCGCTAAACAGGTGCTAAGCCCTAACGACGTGCCCGCGCGCGCCAAGTGCGAGTCGAGGCGGTTATTCGCTGCGAGCACAATAAATGCGTGCGATTCTGACGCAAGTTGTTCACCACCAAGGGCGCCATCTGCTCCAGTCTATTCGCCATCAGTTTCGCAGGTGCGCCTTGTCCTCGTCTGCGTGGAGAACCGCGTGGTCGAACACCCACGACCGCCAGTTCTCCACCCAGAGACTTGCGTGCACAGCCAAAACAGCCCCCAAGCGGCCTGCAAAGGGCGGTCGCGTCGACTGTGCAGACCTGCATTTGCACTGCAATTGCAGCCAGAGAGCTGCACAGCGCGTTTACAAGGCTTGACCGGTGACCCACAACCAGCAGGAACGCCCTTTAGCGGCGCGCATCACTGGCCAGATCACGCCAGGGTCTAGTCACGGTGGCTTGCCTGACTGAGGCAGTGCCAGACTTCAATCTTCCGTGCCGCTTCTCTCATGGAGCTTCCCTGCCATCTGGTGAGAGCGTGATAAGAGGCCACACTTCTGCTCCATTGCACACTCCATCTCGCGTCCTCCAGGAGTGTTTCAAAGGTGATCGCAGTCCTGCAGGTCAAGTATTGGGTTGCGTATACGCAGATACGCCATGCTCCCAGTGTAGTTCACCGGTTTGGCGCCGAATCCGATTGGCCGGCACTGGAGCGGGTAGAAATGGCAGAATGCGATGATTTACAGGGCTGAACAAGACGCTCAGGGTGTGCTTCTGCCACGTCAGGGCCAGAACTTCGTCCGGAGGAGACCGCCATCTCTCAATTGGTTTTTCGTGATCGACGTTTCAACAATTCCCATTTCGCCCGCTTCTTGAGCACGAGACCCCAAACCCATCGTCAAGTTTAGGAATCGGCATCGTCAATGTCCCGACCCCGACACGTATCTCGCACTCATCGCTCGATTGGGAAAAGTTCCAACAATAGGAACCAGAATGTTCGCTCGACCAGTGACCAATCTTCTGGAGACGTGTCTGTTTGCAAGGCATAAGCGCAATTCACAGCTTAGACTGTATATTGTGGACAGTTTTTTCTTGTTTGTACACAGTAATTTCCCCTTTTTAATATTCAAGAATCTCTTTTACAGAAGAGATCGGCCGTGCTCACAACAGTGACATGCCAACGCGCACAAGCACCGCCCTCTAGCTCCGCTCGGATCCGACTCTATCAATTGAACTGCCACGAAAACAAGCCCGTTTCCTAAAAAAATAATTAAGACCTTTCCGAGTGCCGTAGATCCGTAACACCTAGTGTCTGCACAATGTGATCTCTGAATTGCCGAAGTACCGTAGCGTGTGTGTTGCCAGTTGCCAGTGCAACAGATGCAACCTCAAGAGGGCAATAGGTAGTACTATGCCATTCTTGTATTGATACACAATAATAAAAGAGTATTGTTTTGGTTCAAGTATCTATAGTCAAAGGTTGTATAATGAGCTGTATTCATCTCTGTAGAATATAAGCGAGATCACATGCTATGGTAAAGTCCTCTTCGTAGCGCTACCACGAAGGCGTTTGTAAACGTTCAGTCCTTGACTTGGTCACGGAGACCACAGACACGACCTTCCAGTCTCCCCGACTGGGCCACATTGTTTTCATCAACTGCGAATCGTACATTTTATTGTCTATCTTTAGCTACTGAAAATTCATGTAGCAGGTACATTTGTGAGGATCATGAGACCTCTGATTCTCCCAAAAGTGTGACACAAGGAAAGTCTCGAAAGAGCTGAGGGGAACATCAAAGATATACTACCAACACTCCGCGCTGAGCAGTACCACCCTAGGAAACCAGGCAAGAAACGGCTCAAATAGCGAACCAGCCCTAACAAATACTCAAGTATAGTCTGCAGCAACACCTGCTTCTTATTTGGCGAAGTGTAGGTCGTAACCGAGCCACTTCCTGGCCTGGACTTGCTCGACGGTAAGGCCCGGGCTACCATATGTGAGTGGCGCAAAGTAGAAAAAGCACCAGATTGTCACAGCGAGGATAACACCAGTGGCGATCCAGCTTCCAAGTTGGCTTGCAGTCGCAACACGCTCGCGGACAGGGCGAGAGCGAGTCCTGCGGTGGCCCTTCTCACCAGGAGTACCAGGAGTCTGAGGGTCCTGGGGTTCGATGCAGAAGATGAACTCGACGAGGGCGCCAGTGACCAAGCACGAGGCAAGGTGAGCTGGGAGGTAGTGGTGCAAGAACAATTGACGGCCCATAATGTAGAATGGAATGTAGTGAGCGACCCAGGTCAAGAAGAAGAAGCCAGTCGAGTTGTAGAGACGAGAGCGTGTGCGGTCGTCGAGAGCATCCATGCCACGGCGCAGGGCAAGCTGATCAGCGCCGATGATACCAGCAAATACAGCAAGAAGCGAGGACGCCAGCCACCATCCGACGGGGTTACCCAGAAAATAGATCTGCTGACGGGTGTCGTTGTGAGTCCAGAAGGAAACTCCACGGAGAAGGAACGGCCATGAAATTGGCTGAGAAGCGTACGGGTGGGAGCTGGTCAAGGCGTTGTTGTGGTAGAACATAGCACGCTGGAGCTCGAGGTACTTGCGAAGGAAGCTCAGGTGCTTCACCTGCTTGACCTCTTTCTTGTTGCGCGCATCCTCTTCGGCCAATGATGGAATATCGTCAACATACCAGACATTGCTGGATTGCTGCAAATTCTTGTTGCCGTTGATTTCTGCCTGCTTGTAAGCCCACTCAGGCAGCGGCTTGGTGTGTGTCCACATGGCGACCTTGGTCGGTACGTGGACGAGCTTGAAGTGAGAGGACATCGTCTTGAAGTCTCCTTTGCCCTTCTCAACCTTGATCTCGAACAGAGTGTCGTTGTATCGTGCTCCATCCGCCTCTTCCTTGGGCACAGTTGTAAATTCCTGGTTTGTAGGATAGTAAGGAGACGCGACATCGTGTGTAAGAAGCACAGTGTCGGTGATGAGGTGGCGAAGACGGACAATGTCGCCAACCTTAACGCGTTGGCCAAGTTCGCTTGGAAGCTCCTTCGCCGGAAGAACCTGCCAGTGGTTGTTGGTGTCGTTGTGAGGATAGCCAGTGACCTGCTGTCCCTGCGAAGAGACACGGCCGTCGTCGTAACGGAGAGGATAGCGGTCAGTGTGGCTGTGAAGGTAGACCTTTGTCTCCTTGTGACGCATAGTGATTGAGTCGTAGTAGTTGATGCCGACAGACTGGAGAGTCATCACGTTATCGCTCAGGGTTTCCTGGAACTCTGGGGTCATGAAATCGTCTCCAGGCCCGGACCTGTTGAGGATAGTAAAGTGAACCTGGAACCAGAATAGGTAGAGGAAGAATGGGACGATGATGAGACCCACAATGCGAGCAGCGAAGTGCTTGCCGAATTCTGGGAGGGACAATGCGCCCTGACGGCGCTTGACGTCCATCAAGTCCCACAGGTCAATGAGGACTGGTACACCGATCGAGAAGAAGGTGAAAGCACCCACGTACTTGATGGAAATAACGCAGCTCAGACTGATACCTGTCAAAAGCAGCCACTTCCACCATTTACGGCTGAAAGGAACGTGGCGCAACTTGTAGAAACGGATGTATGCGAGGACCGACACGGCCATGAAGAAGATGAGGGATGCGTCGAGCAGAATCAGACGGGTCTGGCCGATGTGGGCGTTATCAAAAAGCATAAGGCCAGCGGCGGCGACGCAAGCGGGAAGGGAGTATCCAGACTCCCACATGATGAGGAAGACAGTGGTAACGGTAAGCGCGCCCAGCGAGGCGGGCATAGCGCGGTATGCGACGTAAGGAACGTGGTTTGTAATGTAGGAGTCGCCGATGTTCTCGAAAAGAAATTCGCCCTTGTAGCCAACAAGCCAGCCTGCAAGAGCAAACAGAAGCTTGCCCAGAGGAGGGTGGACATCGAAGAAGTAGGTTCGCTGCAGGTAGTATGAAGCAAACTGCAGGCGTTAGCGGCGCTCGAGCATGTACAGTTGCCAGCTATGTCTATCTCGCAGCAGTGTTTGGCCCACGTACCTTGCCAAAGTGCACTTCATCGAACACAACCTGATCGGGGTGTGTGATCCCCCAGAACCTTGTGACGAATGCAAGTGCGGTGATGATAGTGATCGCAATCTTGTAATCCCATTCTGACTGCTTCTGGCGTGGCTTGTAGGGCTTGGCCTTCTCGAGAAAGTTGGCGGCCTTCTCGGAGATGATCTCTGTTGCAGGAGGGTTGGGTGTCGTGGAGCGCTTCTTGCTGTCTTTCGCGGCGCGCTGCCTTACGCCGGTGGGGGACGACATGGTGTATCAATCTGGTTGCAGTATTAATATGGAGCCTAGAGTCGCATTGCAGAAGCTGTAGGATGCTCACCCCGCACAAATAACCCCAAAGAAAGATGAGTTGGAGAAAGGAAAGTTACTGAGGATCAGAAAGACACATTGACAGCTTTCGTGTACATAAGGAGATCATCCCGCGCTAGTCGGCTCCTCCGCTGGTAAGGTTCGACGCGCCTGCCTACTCTTATTGGCTGACTTTTGGGGCCGCGTCTCCAGTCAGCTCCTTGCAGACCCCTTGACGAACAATGATGCATCCAGACCCCCTTCTTCGATATCCTCAATCTAGTATAGCCTATTTAAAAATAAAGCCACCCGGATTATGTCCTGCTGAGCTGAAAATGCGTGAATAGCTGGGCTTGCAGTTACCTATGCACCTGTCTTGCTTATAGTTTACATTGCTCTTCTCATCATATCTTCTTCGAAGTCCTCTCGAGCACAATTCAAATTCTGTGGATATGGCCAAACAGGGCTGTGAACTATACATACAGCAGTAGTGTCAAGAGCTTGATCGCTATGCTCGTATCGCTGGTGGCTGGAATTTGGACATTACTCGTGGTGGAGACACAATCGGTCGTGTAGTATATTGTTGCAATGTGGCTACAGAGCATTTTGGTTGGTTCCAACTGCACTGGCAATGCACGACATTTCCCCTACCGGCCCTTTAACGGAATGCGTCATTGGGAGCTATCGCAGACACATCCGCGTTCTTTATCTTCGCTCTTACTGTTATGTACCTATCTGATAGCACGATGGGCTCAAGACGTGAAAAAGCCCATCTGTTGTGCGCTTATCATATCAAGGAGCTTTTGCCCTTATCGTCGTCCTCACTGCCCCTTCTTATCCTTTACTGCTTGCATCCTCTTCTTCTGTGGTATCCTGTAGGTGGTCTCGTATCCATACAACGCACCTGCGCCAAAGACCATGATAGCACCAATCTTCATGAGACCACCCATCTGATTACCAAAGAGCCAAATGCTCAGCATGAAGCTGACCAATTTTCTGATGTTCAACACGATAGTGACAGTGACAGCTGATGTGTTCGCGCTCAAGATGTTGACGCCAGTGATGCAAAGCAATTGCGTGATTGCGTTGGCGAGGAGATAGACAACATGTTGCGAAGTAGATGCAAGAAGCTTGACCAAAGTTGGTGGCAGGGTCATGGCTACGCTCGGCGGGATCTGGAAAGAGTGCGAAGATTGGAGACGTGCGAACTGGACGTTAAGTGTTGGCGCGAAAGCCGCGAACATCGGGATGGACAGAAGA
The DNA here is from genome assembly GCA_020272525.1 of Epicoccum sorghinum. Lineage (NCBI taxonomy): Eukaryota > Fungi > Ascomycota > Dothideomycetes > Pleosporales > Didymellaceae > Epicoccum > Epicoccum sorghinum. Next base: position 1,619,673 of record VXJJ01000022.1, on the reverse strand, counting down.
TGCGAGTAGAACAAATTCGCCTTCCAATCTTTGCCATGATCACGATAGACGTCTTCCACATAGGCGCCCATGTATGCAGACAACAGCTGAGCGATGAGCAGCACAAGCAATCCAGCTTCAAAGGATGCCTTGTTCGGGTCTGTGTTGGCAGCATTGGTCTTGCCCTGGTTTCATTAGCAGGGCACTGGTAGCCAAGAGGGAAGTCAATACCTTTGACGAAGCATCTGCCCATGCAGACACCATGACTCCCAAGGTGAGAACAGCAACGGAGAAAACCTGCAGCGGAGTGTATTTTTTCCCACGGAGGTAGCCCGCTGCCATTGTGGTGACACTACCAAAGCTTCTCAGGATGATGTGAACAGGAACAGAGATGTTGAATGCAAATGCCCAGTTGTTCAGCATATTGACTGTAAAAAACAACACAGCACTAATTACCCATTTGCGAAATGGTACCGGTGATGAACGTAGAAAGTAGCGTCCATTGGGGTCGAATTGGTAATGCAGTGTCGAGAGACACGTGAAGACAAATTGAAAAAGCGTGATCAATAGCCCACTGTCAGGCTCTTGCCTTTGAAATTGTTAGATCATACGATAGAGGGCAGCGACAAGGCAAAACTTACTTCACGATGGCTTCCAGGCAATAGACCTATAGCATACTCAGCTTGCGCTCACGATGAGCTATGGGTATCTTACATTGGCACAACAACCTCCAAAGATGAGCGAGAAGCTACTGATGATAGCTGCCATGGCGTCACGAGCTTGTAAGTGGAATGATAGGCGGGAAAAATCGGCCGACAGGCAAGAACCTAAATGATTCGATGTTAGACAAGTCTGAACAAGTTAGCTGTGATCTTGCATGTTGGTTACCGTGGTCGCAGGTGCATGCAGACCGTATATCCTCTTAACAACAACAAACAGTTTGGGAGGATGCGGGAAATGAAAGAAGTGAAAGAATCCATCTTGTCGTGAAGGTACTTACAAAGCTTGATGAATTCTCAAAGCGATTGACCAATGTCCATGTTGATGACGAAGAAGAGACAAACAGCCGAGCTTTGTACAGTCGACGTGGAGGTTTGGTGCTAGTAGAGCGGACGCTAGTCTCGCTCTCCCGTTATTTTGGACAGACCCTGTCATGAGGCTGACCAGGGTCAGCATCAGCACGTGGGCATATAGGACCAAGCAGACGCAGGTTACGACATCGATCATTCCTCGGTAGTCACATTTGTTGCTGTTGTCCGTGTCAAATTGCAAATGACGACCTGAATGCGAACACAGACACACACACACACACACCAACACATCTAGGCAAGGCGCAGTTATAGATTCTTTTATTATTCACCACTGGATATTTGTCGTGGTGTTCCAATCTAATGCAGTCATCTCATGCCTTCGAATTGCGCATCACATCGTCAATCGTATTTCCTCTACGCTCCATCACTAAGTGTGGCCTCGCGATATCTTCCAGGCACCGTCACATTGGTAATCGCGAAAGATTCAAGAAGTAGTTGGAGTAATAGATCATCAAGGGAGAGGCAGTCATGTGCTTCTATTTGGCAAATGCCCCTGAAAGACCAACCGAGCTGTGCAATCACACTTCTTATAGTGCTGAGAAAACGAAGAGCTGGTATACGTTAGTAGATGAAACTAAGGCATCAGAAGTAGGGCTTACGTTGTTCGTTGCGGCGATAGCAATGCTGTCCTCGAAAGGATGCCAGCTCATGTGCAAAATCTTCTTGTTGAAGTCGATCTGATCCGCGTCCGTTTCTTTTCTCATGCGCTGCCCTTGCCCGGCACCAGCAGCAGGGCTGCCGGCCCTCGAACCGCCCTTCTTGCCGCCGTTCGGGCTTGTGGACGAGTTCATCGGTGTAGGGATGCCGACCTTCTTGGCCTTGAAGGCCGATTTATCAGCTTGGAGGACCACTTCGGTATCCTTCTCGGGGTCCGATGGGTAGATCATGAAGTTGTTGTTGTAGCTGCCGGTCATGACGTTCTTGGCATCACCGGAGAAAACAACCTCGAACTTGTCGAAAATGCTGTCATTCTCGTATGTGTCACACAGCCTGGGTCGCAGGTGCTCGTGAATGGGAATCGTCTTCACCGGGGTTCGTTCCATGTTTACATCCCAAATCTTTACAGTGAGGTAGTCGCGAGAGAGGATGTAACGGCCATCGTGCGAGAAGCGGACATCGGATATCGACGAGATGATCTCTGAGAAGAAAGAGCGGGAAGAGGGGTCTTCTTCTTGCTCAAATTCTGTGCACAGTCAGTTTCGGGAACCACTGCAATGGGGGCGGACAGAGTAACTCACGCTTTGCGTGCTGATCGCACAGAGCGCTCTCGCGCATATCTGCCAGCTTGATTGTGCCCTTGGAGCTGGCGTACATGAACCAGTTGCAACTGATAGGGTGGAACTCAGCTGCGGTGATAACCTCTGTGAGCTCTTCCATGTTGGCAGGCTTGATGTCTACAATGTTGAAGCTCTGGTCCTGGATATTCAGGTTCCACAGGTTGATTCGTAGATCATCGCTACTAATGAAAGTCTCTCCATCGCTGTTCACCGATATGCTGTTTATGTGGTATGCGTGTGCGTTGGCGTATGTCTTCCGCGGTACGGCAGCGACGACGGTATCGTGGTGAGTGAGGCGAGGGAGTTTTAAATCGGTGGCGGTTCGGAATTGTGCGTTTGGGTTCCTGACAGGACCGCCTCCACCAGCAACCCCGCCGCCGGGTGTCAACTCGTGCGATAGGTTGTTTTCCGCTACCACCTTCAGGGACTTCTCAAACACTTTCCAGAGTTTGATTGTCTTGTCGTTTGTGGACAGCAGGTAATGCGATGCATTCTGGCGGCGACACCACTTGATCTTGTTGATCTTCTCTTCAATCTCAAGCGACTTCAGGTAGTCGAACTCGGGCTCGTGCGATTGGAACTCGGTATGGAACTTGTACTCGCAAGTTTTCTTCTAGAGGGGGTGTCAGTCACCGGGTTGCTAAAGCTTTGGACCAGCAGAGCGTACTGTTTCGTTCCTCTCGAAAAGGACCACGCGACCACCCTTGTCACCAGTCGCCAGATAATTACCCGTCTGGTCGAACTCAACCGTGGAAATGATATCCGCTAGAAATCACCGTTAGCAGTCGCCATATGGAGGGCCTGCACCCAGACGCCGTGGTGGACGGTGGGGTGCCGGTGACGTACCTTCTGTTATGTCCTCAACATCACCCTTGTCACCGAAGCACCTGGCTGGGTCAGTACTTCTGCACAAGTGGACCAAGAGCGGTGCGACTACAATGAGAGTTGCAGGGGACTTCCGCATATGGCTCGGTCGCCAAAGGTGTTTTGGGGTGCAACCTACTGTGTGAACTTCCACGTCGTGGGATTGCCCTCTGCGGCTTCTACCATGATTCCGGGACCAAGGCTGTGGGCTCGGTCAAATGCGATCAGAAGCTAGTGCAATGCGGGTGCAGCAGCGTGGACAGCCGGGGTAGAGCTGGCGGGTGGTGTGACGGCGGGGTGGTGATGGCGGCGCCGATGTTGAGGCTGGGCAGCAAGTAATACTGGATGATGTAGTTGCAGCGTTGATTGCTGGTGTCGACGAGAACGGCGGGCAGCGGTGGGCGAGGGGAGCTGTGCGGCGGTGCAGAGGCCTGCGGAAGCTGTTCGGAGACGGGACGACGGGCGCGGCGGGCGATGCAGGGAGTCTCTACGCAGCGCAGGTACAAGATAAAGACGTCTGAAGGGCACATCCAGCTTCGACGTGCGACACCGCGGGGCGGTCAGGTTGCCAAGGCTGGCAGGCGCTACCGGGAAATCGTCGGGCCACCATGGAAGCGATTTTGCACCCGCCCACAACTTCAGAAGTCGCGACCGTCGCAACTTCCTCTTCCAACTTCGACTACTAACCAACAGTTCGAACCATGTCCCACAGGAAGTTCGAAGCTCCCCGCCACGGGTCTCTGGCTTTCTTGCCGCGCAAGCGTGCTGCCCGTCACAGGGGAAAGGTCAAGAGGTGCGCGCCGCCGATGCGACAGAATTTGCGAAGAACACGACGCTGACGGTCCGCACAGCTTCCCTAAGGATGACCCCAAGAAGCCCGTCCACCTGACCGCCGCCATGGGCTACAAGGCTGGTATGTCCACCATTGTGCGTGACTTGGACCGTCCCGGAGCCAAGCTCCACAAGAAGGAGATCGTTGAGGCTGTCACCGTTATCGAGACTCCTCCTGTAAGAAGCCCACAATCCAGCAATTGGGCGCGGATCACTAACAAAATCTCTGCAGATGATCGCCGTCGGTCTTGTTGGTTACATCGAGACTCCCCGTGGTCTCCGCTCGCTCACCACCGTCTGGGCCGAGCACTTGAGCGACGAGGTCAAGCGCCGCTTCTACCGCAACTGGTACAAGAGCAAGAAGAAGGCTTTCACCAAGTACGCCAAGAAGCACTCCGAGTCCTCCGGCCAGTCCATCACCCGTGAGCTCGAGCGCATCAAGAAGTACTGCACCGTCGTCCGTGTCCTCGCCCACACCCAGATCTCCAAGACCCCTCTCAAGCAGAAGAAGGCCCACCTTATGGAGATCCAGGTCAACGGTGGCTCCGTTGCCGACAAGGTCTCTTACGGCCACGGTCTCTTCGAGAAGCCCATCGAGATCTCCTCCATCTTCGAGGACAACGAGATGATCGATGTCATCGCCGTCACCAAGGGTCACGGATACAACGGTGTCACCTCCCGTTGGGGAACCAAGAAGCTTCCTCGCAAGACCCACAAGGGTCTCCGCAAGGTCGCTTGTATCGGTGCCTGGCACCCGGCCCACGTCCAGTGGACTGTTGCCCGTGCCGGTCAGATGGGTTACCACCACCGTACCTCCGTCAACCACAAGATCTACCGTATCGGTAAGGGTGACGACGAGGGTAACGCTTCCACCGACTTCGACGTTTCCAAGAAGCAGATCACCCCGTAAGTCATGCACTCTCGCAGTCTTTGAATTATCACTAACACGAAATAGCATGGGTGGCTTCGTCCGTTACGGTGAGGTCAAGAACGACTTCGTCATGATCAAGGGTGCCTGCCCCGGTGTCAAGAAGAGGGTCATGACTCTCCGCAAGTCTATGTTCACCCACACCTCCCGTCGTGCTCTCGAGAAGGTCGAGCTCAAGTGGATCGATACCTCCTCCAAGTTCGGTCACGGTGCTTACCAGACCCCCGCCGAGAAGAGGCAGTACGAGGGTACCCTCAAGAAGGACCTCCAGACCTCTGCTTAGAAGTGTTCTGGCAGTGGTTAGGTGTTTCTTTTCGACGGTTGTTCGGCGAATGGGATAGGAGCAATGCATGGATGCCAATGATCATGAGCGTCTAATGCAAAAAATTTAACGATTCCCCAATTCACATATGATCTTACTTGAACCTCGTGCCACTCCGCTGATTCGTTGCTCATCATACTCACTTGGTTTTGCATCGTCACACAGAACTCGACGCGTGGAACATAACTCACGACAACACGCTCGAACGGTGGATTTCTGTCGCTCGGCCGTTTCTCGACTTTATGTTTGCCACGCGTGCCCACAATAAATCCCTTAACCTTAGTTCTGGCCCTCGGCCCCCAAGAAAGTTTTACTGCAGTGTGTAGGCTCCGGCAAGCCATTCCGCACTCTCAAATGATTTGGGTCGGGAGCACTGGACCACAGTAGTCATTTGGTACAATATTGTCAGAAGACCTCATAAGACAAAATTGTCGCCATTCATCAGTCGAACTGCTCAGTGGCCACTTGGTTTCAAGATAAGCCAAATGCACGAATTTGTTACATCAAAGTATCTCTGTAGAACACATCAGTTGTGTGGAGTACCCTGTTCCACGATTCAGGTGGATAGCTCTCGTTAATGGCATGTGATATTGGATGAAAAGGCTCCGTCTCTATTTAAACCTGGATTCTGCGAATTCCATATTAACTTGATCAGATAAGGACAATGCTTCACCTTGGACACGATTGGTGTATGTACCTCTTCTTACTCGAGTTGTTTGTAAAACTACGGGATGAAGCTGCGCAGCGATCGCCTCAAACCATCAGCTTGCAAGCTTGCACCGCAATTTGCACAAATTTTGTATAGAAGAAGAAAAGTCTCCAGTGCACCCAGCGGTGATAGAGCAAATACCTTGATTTTCTGGCTGTATTCGACACTTGAACGAAGATACCACCTAGATATCGAATGAGATGCACATGATAGTAGACTTTGGTTGCCACACATATGTTAGTGGGCAATAGCAAGATATCTCAACGTCTTTTGCAACAAGCACAAGGCTAATGGAACTTCTTTTCCAAAGAAACAGCCGACAAGGCATGTGATAAATGATACCGTACATGTATTACGGAAACGTTTTCCGAATGCTGCATACGTGGGTCTGAGGCTTTGAATGTGATGATCTGAAAACGTCTATGACGACTACGACAGCGAACGAGAATCTCCGACAGAAATACAGCACCAGCGGCGAAAATAGCTGAACGAATGCTTCCAGGCATGAGTCAACACTCGAGCCAATTTGTAACTCTACACTGCCTGGCCAATGACGCTTTTGCATGAGCAATTGGATGTAGCTAGCAGCCGTAAAGTGCTCGTACTGGGTGGTGTGGCGATATCAATTATGAGGACTCGATGAGACTGGACCGGTGTGGCATGCCCGAGATTAAAGACCCAGTGTCCGCAGACTGACAGGCGCACTCCACAATCCAACGTCGCACCTGGGGCAAACACACTGAAAAATCGACAATCGTGAAATCCCGGAGCAGACGCCTCGATCCCGCTGCTCCTTCGTGAAGAGCCGAGGGATTAGTTGCCTTTTCCGCGCCAATCAGCGCGGGCCGAAACTAATTGGTCAGAGCAACAGGGTCGCAACCATCATCGACCATCGAAAACCGCCAGAGGTCACTCCCACCACTCCGCTCTCCACTCCACGGCCACCGCCATCATGAGCTTCGCCAGGATGCGTCGCATGCAGTTCGCCAGCCAGGTGAGTCCCGTCTGAAGCTTCTCGCGTAGCCCGCCATCCTCCGTTACTCGCCTCGGGCTGCAACCTCCGCGCACCGAGGCGTGTGGCTCGCCTCATAGCACCGCGGCACACGGTCGAGTACCCTCTCGAGGTATCTCAATGGTCTTGTGGACGATGCCTTGATGCGACACGTCTTCCTCGCACGCGTATACTGGGCAATGGCTGACCAATACCGCCACAGCTCTCGAAGAGCATTCGTACACCATCGCGAGCTTTCTCGTCGACACGGCCCGCCGCCCGCATCTTTGGTACCGAGCACCTGAAGGCCAAGGAGGCTTCTGGGTTCATCTCGAGCAAGTACCCCGTCATCGACCACGAGTACGATGCCATTGTCGTTGGTGCTGGAGGAGCCGGTCTGCGTGCGGCCTTCGGTCTCGCCGAGGCTGGCTTCAACACGGCCTGTATCTCCAAGCTCTTCCCTACCCGTTCGCACACGGTAGCTGCGCAGGGTGGTATCAATGCCGCGCTCGGAAAGTACGTAGATGTGGTTGCAACTGTGCATCGCACATGAAACGCTGACATCTATCGCAGCATGCACGAGGACGACTGGAGGTGGCACATGTACGACACCGTCAAGGGATCGGATTGGCTTGGTGACCAGGATGCTATTCACTACATGACAAGAGAGGCGCCCCAGTCTGTCATCGAGCTTGAGAACTACGGCTGCCCCTTCTCCCGAACAGACGACGGCAAGATGTACAGCTCCATGTCATTTCTCATATGATACACTGCTAACGCTCCCCAGCTACCAGCGTGCTTTCGGTGGTCAGTCTCAGAAGTATGGCAAGGGTGGACAGGCGTACCGATGCTGCGCTGCTGCCGACCGAACTGGCCACGCCCTTCTCCACACACTATACGGACAGTCCCTGCGCCACAACACCAAGTACTTCATTGAGTTCTTCGCTACCGATCTGATCATGGAGGACGGTGTCTGCAAGGGTGTCGTTGCCTACAACCAGGAAGACGGCACAATCCACAGGTTCATCGCCAAGAACACCGTTCTTGCCACCGGAGGTTACGGACGCGCCTACTTCTCCTGCACATCTGCCCACACCTGTACTGGTGACGGTATGGCCATGGTTGCCCGTGCTGGTCTTCCCAACCAGGATCTCGAGTTCGTTCAATTCCACCCTACTGGTATCTACGGAGCTGGTTGCCTGATCACCGAGGGCTCCCGTGGTGAGGGAGGTTACCTGCTCAACTCCGAGGGTGAGCGATTCATGGAGCGTTACGCACCCACTGCCAAGGATCTTGCCTCCCGCGACGTCGTCTCTCGTTCCATGACCCTTGAGATCCGCGAGGGCCGTGGTGTCGGACCCGAGAAGGACCACATCTACCTCCAGCTCAGCCACTTGCCTCCTGAGATCCTTCACGAGCGTCTGCCTGGTATCTCTGAGACCGCTGCTATCTTCGCCGGCGTCGATGTCACCAAGCAGCCCATCCCCGTCCTCCCCACTGTCCACTACAACATGGGTGGTATTCCCACCAAGTACACTGGTGAGGTCATCACACAGGATGCCCAGGGTAACGACCAGGTCGTCCCCGGTCTGTTCGCCTGTGGTGAGGCCGCTTCCGTCTCGGTCCACGGCGCCAACCGTCTCGGTGCCAACTCTCTTCTGGATCTTATTGTCTTCGGCCGCGCTGTTTCCCACACCATCCGTGACAACTTCAGCCCCGGCCAGAAGGCCGACCCCATCCAGGCCGACGCCGGTGCCGAGTCCATCTCGGTCATCGACCAGGTCCGCACTGCCGACGGCTCCAAGTCGACTGCCGAGATCCGCCTCGCCATGCAGAAGGTCATGCAGACTGATGTCGCCGTCTTCCGCACCCAGGAGTCGCTGGACGAGGGTGTCAAGAAGATCCACGAGGTCGACTCCACCTTCGCCGACGTCGGCATCAAGGATCGCAGCATGATCTGGAACTCCGACCTCGTCGAGACCCTCGAGTTGAGGAACTTGCTCACCTGCGCCGTTCAGACCGCCGAGTCTGCCGCCAACCGCAAGGAGTCGAGAGGCGCCCACGCCCGCGAGGACTTCCCCGAGCGTGACGACGAGAACTGGATGAAGCACACTCTGTCGTGGCAGAAGCAGCCCCACGGCAAGACTGAGCTCGGCTACAGGCGAGTTGTTGGTACCACATTGGACGAGAACGAGTGCAAGGCCGTGCCGCCATTCAAGCGTACCTACTAAACACATACCCGATTTCCCTTTTTAGAGGGTGGGCGGAGAAGACGAAGCAAAGACAGTAAGGAAAAGGAGGAGGCGAGGAGTAAGCGTTCCTGTATTCTATGTATATTGGATGGGTTGGATGATGAGGCATGTTAAAGAAGTCGAATTCTGTTTCTTAAATATACCAATCCCAAACTAAAAAACCAACCATGATCCCCCTATACCTATGCATGGGTGTGTGAGATGTCCCAAAGATACTGTGACAAGTCCCACGAACACACACATCTTACTATTCGAGGGTGGGAGATGTTGGATGGCTGCGGCATTCCGCTGAAGCGGCCAAACACCATTTCACCCAACGCGGCGAGGCGAGCAGCGCACAGCGGTCCGATGACGCCATGCGCTCCTTGGCCGTCGAGACGGGGACGAGCACTGCGATATTGCATTGTTGGATTCTAATTTTCCGTTGTTGTGCGGACAGGAATTATTTTTTCTTCGCGTTTCGCAGATGGTAAAAAACGCCTGTCCTCCACATGCCAGGATCGGAAAAATACAAAGGTACTTGAGCGACACGACACGCCGCTGCTGTAACCCCTGACGCTCACGAATTGCGATTGGATTGGCCAGTGACTGTTGGATGAAGTAGACAGCAACTCGCCGATTCCAAGTGTTCCACACGGCGGGTTTGAAGGCATACGATCTGAGGGAGGGAAAGGACTGGAGAAGTAGTAGATTGCGTGGCTGTCTAAGGAGCTGTGGATTTCTGGCCTCTGTATTAAGAAGCTACGACGACCTCCGATGAGCGAATTTCAAAGTTCAAGATAGTGTCAAAAAAACGACCTCCACGTACTCATTTTCTTTCGCTTGCAACAAGCACAACGACATGGCTCATCTCACAGTCAGACACCTGCTACTGGTCATTGCATGACACATTCGGGTCGAGACGGTAGCTCGTCCCTGGCGAGTCGGGATTCCCGATCATCTCCAGTTCCGCATTCTTCTTCGTCCTCATCATCAAGTCGCAGTGACTCCCGGAGATCGAGGTTCGCTGTGGCACCCCAACGCGTGGGTCTCAGTGTCTCCACTTCCGGGATATTCACATAGCTGAACGTCAGCGAGGGGTTGTGCAACAGGGCCTTCGCATCGGCCTCCATCCTTTGTGATGCTATGGTCGCTTTGGGGAGATCGCAGAATCGGATTGCTTGGATGTTGGAGAAGTAGGTACTGAGCCACTCGTGCTTCCAGGCTGGGAAGGGATCGGGGTCTTCACTGGCACTCTCTGAAGCGTCGGCGTCGCTGTCGCTGTCGCTATCGATGTCCATGTCGTCCTCTGAAGTGTCTTCGTCGTTGGCCCACTCATCGTCCGGGTCCTTCTCGTACCGAAAGAACCACCAAGCAGGCCACATCATCTCCCAGGCAGCGAAGTGGATGTTTTCAGAGAAGTTCATGTCGAAGTTAGCAGAATGCACTGAGATAGTTGTGATCGTTGCGAATCTGCCAGTACGCATCAGCCACAGGATGTCGTTCTGCCCACAGTTTGCGCGCAGATCGAGCATCGTCGGGGGTCTAAACTGAAAGTCTCGAGTCTCAGATTTCAGTTGCTGACACACTTGGCGCAAAGGGCCGATGCTGCGTTCTATGATCCATCGTGATCGTGACTGGTTGGTTCTATCAGCTTTCAGTTTGTAAGTGGTCATGTCGGACAGGCATTCGTAGATCATGATACGTAGTTCGGCGGGTAGTCGGAGGAGTGGCGAGTCCCGCTGGAATTCCTTTTCTCTGCTCGACATGACTCTGGAGTTGAAGATAGATGGCAGGTGTTGGTAGCAGAGTTGAGATTGGTGGGTTGTTACGAACGAACAACGATGTTGTGAGGTGTATGTATTTACAGATGCTGGCTCGCATGGTCTGCTCCATCCTTTCACAATGTCCACCTGGCAGCCACGAGATCGTACGGTTTCACTCCATTGTCTTCAATTTCTGTAAGCTGAGATGTGCTGCTTCGCGTCATTCTTACTTCGGCAAATGCTGGTTGATGTCGTGGCTTAGTAGTTGCGAACGTGTCAATGATATCTCATCTGTCAACAGGAAAAGACGGCTGCGGAATCAGTACACGAACGTCTGCATCAATTGAATTTTGCCAGCGAATTGTTGCGTCGACTGCGCTTCGGTATTCTTTTCATTACTCGTGTGCCTGTCTTGCTTCGACAAGCATCTATCTTTGTACAACGTCTACCTCGACAATGCGATATCGTCGATACGGAGGATCATCTTGACCGTCTCAGCCGCCAGCTCAATCGCGCTTGTGCTGACGAGCAGGGGCTGGAGGACGTTCTCTTCTGCGATGTCGTTCTTGACGCCGCCGCTCTTGATGCTGATACCGGCGTTCTTCTGCTCCTGTGCGTGGCGATGCCTCAGCTCTGTGACGACCTTGATGCTGTTCAGACCGGCGTTTTCGGCCAGGGTGGTGGGGATGACTTCCATGGCGTCGGCGAAGGCTTTCCAGCAGATGGCTTCTGTGCCGGACAGCTCGCGCGCGCGCAGGGACAGCTGGTGTGCGATTTCGATCTCTGGGGCACCGCCACCGGCAAGTAGAGCCTTCTTCTTGACCAGCGAGCGGATCGCGCAGTGCGCGTCGTGCAACGAGCGCTCGGTCTCGTCGAGAATGAGGGAGTTGGCGCCACGGCAGACAATGGAAACGGTCGATGCTGCCGACTTGACGCCGGAAACCTTGACGTAACGTGCGCCAGAAGCCTGGACTTCCTCGACAAGGTCTGCCGAACCGAGCTTGTCCTCGGTGAAAGAGTCGACGTCCGCAATAGGTTTGCAGCCTGTGCTCTTGCAGATGAATTCGATCTCGTCACGCTCGATGTCCTTGATGACCATGATCTTCAGCTTGGACAGGAAGTGCAGACTCAGGTCGTTGACGGCATCGCGCAGAATCGACTTCTGAATGAAGAGCACATTGCACTTCGCCTTCTGGATCTTCTTGACCATGTTCAACAGGTATGTTCGCTCCTCCTTGAGAATCTTGTCCATCTGCCTGTAGTCGTTGACGACAATCTGGTTCTCCATATCGGGCTTGGGAGGGCTCAACTGGAACTGAATAAGACCTATCCGTGCCTTCTCCTTGATTGTGGGTCCGCCGGCGCTCTTCACCACGGGCTGGTTGAGGACCAAGCCATCAATCATCTCGCTGTCCTCGATAGTACCACCCTGCTTCTTGATCATCCTGATGTTCTTCAGATCGACGTTATCGGCAGTCTTGGGGTCAATGACCTTCAAGACCGAGTCGACAGCCATAATGGGCAGCTTGGGCTCTTGTGCGACAATCTTGGACGAAAGGGCGGTGACTGCGGTCTTGAGGAGGGTCGGCCTGTCGGTCAGGGAGATGGGGATGGACATGTCTGTCAGGATCTGTATCGCCTCGCGGGCGGCGCGCTGGAAAGACTCTGAGATGACAGTGGGGTGGATGCCCTTGCCCAGCAGGCGCTCGGCTGCGGCGAGCAGACTGCCGCAGATGACAATGACCGACGTTGTGCCATCTCCTGCTTCGATATCTTGGGCGTGTGCGAGGTCGACGAGCATCTTTGCCGAGGGGTGGAGGACGCTCATCTGGCTGAGCATGGTGGCACCGTCGTTGGTGATGATCGTCTCACCCTTGCCGGTTTGGATCTGCTGTGGTCAGCCAAAGCCATTGCACATGTGGATAGCCTTTGCAAAGTGCTTACCATCTTGTCCATACCCTTTGGCCCCAGAGACTACCTCTTGTCAGTACTCGATGGCTCCCCCGCACTTGAAAGTGGGACATACAGTTCGGATCGCATCGGCCACAGCTGTTCATATGCGTTAGCTGCGTACAATATAGATCGACTCCATGCTTCTCGTACCTCGTGCGGCAATGATGTTGGCGCTGCGAACAGCTCTGGGCTTCTCCTTATCCTGCAGGCTCCATCAGTAAATGTCTTCAGAGCTCCTACTCGGGCTAGCGCACCTTGAAGGCAGCATTTCCACTGCCACCGTTTGCGACTTGTGCGGCCATCTTGTGTTGTATGCGGTAAACAAAGACAAAAGGAGGGGTATCGTGGGGGGAAGGCGCGGTGCTGTCTTCCCAAACTTTCAATATTTCCACGCGCGCGCGGAGTTGTTGCCAAGGCCAAAGCTTCCGACCGCCGACCATCGTCACCTCGCAACCTCCATCACTGGCCACAGCACTCTACGCCCGCCATCCATAACAACGCCTCCAGCAGCTTCACCGACCCCCATCTCCGCCTTCCTAACCTCCGGTACCAACTCTCCGAAGCCACCACCCATCACAACCGGCGTCGACCTCCGCCCCCACCGCAAACATGCCCAGCGCCACGGGCTCGAGCTGGGAGAAGTACCAGAAGAACTTCGCCGACGATGAGGTTGAGGAGAAGAAGATCACACCTCTCACCGATGAGTAGGCATACTGCGAGGCTATTCGACTAAGCTGGCAACTAATCGCGCCACAGGGACATCCAGGTGCTGAAGACGTATGGCGCAGCACCGTACGGCGCGGAGCTCAGGAAGCTTGAGAAGGAGATCAAGGACAAGCAGCAGACAATAAACGAGAAGATTGGCGTCAAGGTAGCTACCCTAAGCTTTTCTTGTACTTGTCCTGCGCTCACACCAAGCAGGAATCAGACACCGGGCTCGCACCACCACATCTCTGGGACATCGCCGCCGACCGACAACGGATGCAGGAGGAGCAGCCCCTACAGGTCGCCCGCTGCACAAAGATAATACAGGACGAGAAGGACGCCGAGAAGAGCAAATATGTCATCAACGTCAAGCAAATCGCCAAGTTCGTCGTCAACCTCGGAGAGCGCGTCTCGCCCACAGATATCGAGGAGGGCATGCGGGTCGGCGTCGACCGCAACAAGTACCAAATCCTGCTGCCTCTGCCGCCCAAGATCGACCCCTCGGTGACCATGATGACGGTCGAAGACAAGCCCGATGTCACATACGGCGATGTAGGAGGCTGCAAGGAGCAGATCGAGAAGCTGCGCGAAGTCGTCGAGATGCCCCTCCTCTCCCCCGAACGCTTCGTCAACCTCGGTATCGACCCCCCGAAGGGTGCGCTTCTCTACGGACCCCCAGGAACAGGAAAGACGCTCTGCGCGCGAGCCGTCGCCAACCGCACAGACGCCACCTTCATCCGCGTCATCGGCTCGGAGCTGGTTCAGAAGTACGTCGGTGAAGGAGCACGTATGGTGCGTGAGCTGTTCGAGATGGCCCGGACCAAGAAGGCTTGCATCATCTTCTTCGACGAAATCGATGCCGTCGGCGGTGCCCGTTTCGACGACGGCGCGGGTGGTGACAACGAAGTCCAGCGTACCATGCTGGAACTCATCACCCAACTCGACGGTTTCGACGCCCGCGGCAACATCAAAGTCATGTTCGCCACCAACCGACCCTCGACCCTCGACCCGGCCCTCATGCGTCCTGGCCGTATCGACCGTAAGATCGAGTTCTCGCTCCCCGACATGGAGGGCCGTGCCAACATTCTGCGCATCCACGCCAAGAGCATGAGCGTCGAGCGCGACATCCGCTGGGAGCTCATCTCCCGCTTGTGTCCCAACAGCACCGGTGCTGAACTCCGTTCAGTCGCTACAGAAGCGGGTCAGTTGAAATTTTCCATTCCTCACAAAAAGTATGAGCTAACAGCAAGTCAGGCATGTTTGCAATTAGGGGTATAGTGTCTCCCATTTACTACAAAATGTATGAGCTAACAGCAAGTCAGCACGGAGAAAGGTTGCAACGGAAAAGGACTTCCTGGCCGCAGTCGACAAGGTCATCAAGGGCAACCTCAAGTTCAATTCCACAGCTACGTATATGCAATACAATTAAACGTGCAAGGAGGAGGGTTAGGCGCTGTGCGAGAGAGGCAAGCGCTGTACGAGTAGATAGATGGTCAGATGAACGATGGACCTTGGCACTGAGCCTTAATACCAAGCAAACCTCCACATCCACAGTGCTCCAACTTCGTACTCTAGCCCCCATGAGCTCCAAGCTTTGTGCTATGATGCGTTCTCCACAGTCTCCGCATCTACAGTACTCTCTGTAGTATAGTCCAAATGACTTTCCCATACAGCACCTTGCCAGTCCCGATGGATAGTTGGTCACAATGCAGAAGAATGTGTCCCGTGGGATGGAGGGCTTCAGTGCTTATTAGCGTACCCGAAACTAACACACGGCTCTTTAAAATGCATACGCTTCTTATTGGATTTGTTAGGTATGCGGTTTCCTATCCTTGTATCCTTTAAAAGTAGTCAACTGTCTTGCTAGCTGTAGCTGCTGATACGTGACACGGTGCACAGGGTATCCGGATGGTCTGGTATGCATGTATGAGTGTGGAGCTATCTGAGGCCAGTCCTCGGAGGTATAGGTACTAGCTAAGACTTCGATCACCTATTAGAAATTATGTTTTATCAGAGGACTTCAATGTTGATTGGCGCATTTTTATTATATGTACAGCTCTTTATAATGGCGACACTTCTAGTAAGGTTTGTTAAGTTGTTACTTTCTTACTATTGTAGCCTTCAGAAGTATTAACGGTTCAAGTTGCAGCTGGTATAGTGTTGTAGACCTTAATCCAGATATCTCAATGCTCTGTCTGTGAGCAACTACGGTGAAACGTGTTGATCGTCTTGGGATTCGCGTGTTCGCATGAGGTTAATCAGCAATACCAGCGACTCGCGAAGTACAACACCTAGTCGGAAGCCACTCAGGTAGAGTCCTATAGAGCGCCTCCAGCATCTTATCGAGGTTTCGTGGAGTGAACTGCGGCTGATGGTAGGCCTGGACGCGCTCAGACTCTGGCTACGAATCCAAGCTCGACACCTACATATAAAGAGCGACATCTGGCTATGCGCTTCTCTGAGATGTTACTAGAGGCCTACAGCTGGAAATATGGCGGCGAAGAGGTACGTTATCAGGTCAGATGTTCCGTACAGCATCTTGCCGGCTCCTATAAGCTATTTCGCGTGACAGAGGGAAGGAATTCTAAGCTGAGGTCTTCAGGTTCGGTAGGCGCTATCCTAGCAGATATGAGGCTCTGAAAGATGACTACACATTTAACTAGTCCTTTTGTGCAGTTTCTTTCCTACGGTTGTATTCCTTGAAAGTGTCAAGTGGCTCATAGCAGCTGGAAAGATGATTTACTGGACACGGTTGGCTCGGAGTGGTCACTTGGCGTCGGGCAAGATGTTGAAATGCAGTGCTTTTATACGAGGTCTCTGAAGCTAGATAGTAATACACTACCAGGTCCATACAAAAGCCCCCATCATGCGAGACAAAAATTCAGTGGCATGGCGTTCTCATCACGTAAGCTGTCCAGGGTCTCGTTGAATGCTTTACTCAAATGCATTATACAGTGTGACAAGTGAAGGAGCTGATGCATACTGGAGCTCCTACTTGTGTTTATAAAGGAGCCCACTGTCGTCGCTGATCCCAATGTAAATGCTACGCTACGCTAAAGAACGCCATCCCCACCATGCAGATTGCTTTTATCCCGCTTCCAAAATCGCTAGCAATGCTTCAATACCTCCCCAACCCACGAAACCCCTTCGACCGCGCCAACAACTCCTTCTCCTCCCTAACCAATCTCGAAACTTTATTCCCCAGAATCTCCATCTGGCGCTCGTACTCCCACACCGGCGTGTCCGCGCCCCTCATCCCGATGAACCTTGCAAACATGCGCATTTTTACCTTAATCCGCTCGATATCGGTCAACTTGCAGTCGTCAGACAGCTCATCCCCATGCTCCAGAAACGGCTGGCTCCAGTCCATGACTTGTGGGTACTGGTACTTGAGCTCGTCAGCTGCGTCACTTTGGCTGTAGTAGATCGCCAGAGCGTCTAGCTGGGCTTCGGTGAGGGTGAAGAGCGAGAGCATGGTGTGTGGGAAGTCGGGAGCCGGGAGACCGGTTTTGACGTGAATTATGGGCGCGATGGTGAGGCGCATTTGTGAGATCTTGTGGGCGAGAGCTGGATTGCGGTCTGCTATGGAGCGCTTCTTGGTGGTGCGCAGGACGAATTTTGGGGGGCATTGCAAATCGAGCTGTTTTGCGAGGCGCCGGTCGCGAATGGGCTTTCGGCGACGGGGCGCTTTGCCTATCTTGTTGTTGTCGTTGGGCTTGAAGGGCTGCATGATGTTTTTCTTCGAGCCTCTGTGCGTGCTGACGGACTGAGGTTCAGATGGTTTGCTGCGGGTTGCAATCGGTATAGGAATGCTACGTGCAAGCACCCAGCGAGGATACTGGCCTCCAGCATATATATTGCGAGTACAAACACTGAAAGCGAGGTGTCGAGAAACATCTTTGTTGGTAGCTTGCGCTTTGTTACAGACACAAGGCAGCCTGTCTCTGTGGGGTGTGAAGTGTGGGCGCTTTGTCTTAGTTTGTCGGTCTGTCCATTGTCTTCGATCAAGTCGAAGAGTGTTCCGCACAATGTTATTGTGAGCTGAGCTCCGACCCTCAAGAGCCCATGGATCGCGCTGGTCGATTGGAGTGCATTGTGAAGTGTTTTGGGATGCAGGTGTCCAATCTTTCATGGCCTAAATGCGGTTCTGTTCGCTGGTTTCAGCCGCCTCTGCTGCGAAAACACGATCGCTACTCGTCTCCTGAGCTTTTCAGGGCAGCAACAAATCGGGATGTAGGTCGCAAAAGCTGTCAAAGTATGCTCACAGATCTCAGGTAATGTGCAACGCAGCGTGAAGATCTAAGGTACTCCCTCTTGCAGATGCTAGTAGCATCGTTACGCTTCCGTAGGAGTTCAAAGATATCTGTTTGTAAGCTGCGAACGTGACACTGCAATCAGCGACTCTGTTGTGGTACGCATAGGCGTACTAGACGTTGAGTATTTGCTCGAGCGACACGTCGTTTTCTGCGCCACCGACGGGCTTGGTCTGAGCCCAGAATTTGCTGAGATGTCTTGCTCCACTGTGGGATGTTAGTACAATTATGACAATTTGTGAATCGACCCTACCTATCGCATAACAAAGTCACGATGCGATGGCCAGGGCCAAGCTGCTTTGCGAGTTTCGTAGCGGCCACGCCTGCCCGTGTCAGTGTTGGTGTATCACAGTCCTGGCTTCAAACTTACAGTTCACAGCGCTGGAGCTGCCAACGAAAATACCATCGTGTTCTACCAGCCAGCGTGCCATGGAAGTCGCTTGATCATCATTCACCCGGATCGCGTCGTCAATGAGCTCTCTTCCAACATCAAAGTTGTGAGTGACGCGGTTGATACCGATACCTTCGACGATTGTATCGACCTGGTGACGACGGCGCGTGCCTTCTTTCTCTTTGGGGTCAAACATCACCCCATACTTGACGCGATTGAAGAGACCACTTCCTGGAGGATCAGCTAGCACAATCCTGACGTCTGGAAGGCGAGATTTCAGGTATAATGCAACTCCAGATATGGTGCCACCGGTGCCGGCGCCGCTCACGAACGCATCTAGTGAGCCTCCTGTCTGCTCATAAATCTCCGGTCCAGTACCGGTGAAGTGCGCGCGCCAGTTCGCCTCTGTCTCGAACTGATCCGCGAAAAGGCCGCGTCCCGGCTTATCAGTAGATGCTGTGTGCTCGATCGCGCGCGTTCGAGCAAGATTGACGAACTGCTTCTGATCTACAATAGGTGCTGGCTTCACACGCTCGACCTCTGCACCCAACTTCAGGAGAATATCGGACTTTTCAATGGCCATGTCATTCGGCATACAGCTGGCAACAATCAGCGAAGCTTCATTGGCAGAATGTGGGATGCTCACATGTGCGCTTTGTAGCCACGCGCTCTGCATATGGCAGCGAGCGAGATGCCAGTGCTGCCGACGGTGCCCTCATACACGGTGTCGCCTGAGTTTGGAATGAGCAGGCCCCTCTCCTCTGCCTGTACTGGGTGTCAAAGAATGTCTTTGATTTGATAGACTTGGCTTACCATCTCTATGATACTAAGAGCAACGCGGTCTTTAGGGCTGTTGCCCGCGCCGTTCAGAAACTGTTCAAGAATTCAGTCTTCTGGGCCCAGATTGGTAAGGCTGCACCTTACCTCAGCCTTCACGAGTATATCGCATCCTGTATACTCAGACAGGGATTTAATTCGGATGAGTGGTGTATTGCCAATGCACCCTTCAATGCCTTCTTTGATATCAGCGTCGCCTTCACCCTTGGCTATCGAGCTTTCCAGCTCCACCAGGGTCTTTTTCAGCGTCTCCAGATCATTGATCTTGGACAATCTAGAGAGCAGCTTGTGCTGCTGCTTTGATGCATCTTGGGATTTGCGATCTGACGACGCTACCGACAACCGCCGGTTGTAGGCCACCGTCAGGACAACACCTGAGAGAAAAGCCCCAGCAATATAGTATTTGCTATAATCGGGCATTTTGAGAAGCTAGGTGGTTGCAATGCACAGACTTGCTTTGAGGCATGACATGAATCTTTGACGGGGTTCGGCCGCTTGGCTTGGCAGGGCAGCGCAACGCAAGAGCGACCCGCAAACTCCACCGCGAACAGCCGTGCATCGAGCTGCTCCAACAGCCGTACACCGGCTCAGACAATCCACACGAGCGCCAATGGATTCGCCGCTCGTATCACAACTTTTTCGGCAGCTCTTTTCGCATCGAGCAGCGCAATGCCTGGCTCGTGGAGCCCGACCGGCGCTCACGAGCGCGCGTGTTCCGCAACTCCAGCGCCGAGGGAAAGCCACGCGGTTTGGTGAAGGCGAGACGAGCAGGGAGAGCAGATGGACACCGAGGAAAAACACGTTTCCTCAGGAAAGGACGGAGGAGTTTGAAAGATATCCCATGGTCACATCAGACATGCTCCGGAGCAGGAGAGAACGGCCACGGCGTGTCAGAATGCTGATGCGCGACTTCATTGAGGACAGCCTGTACAATCCGAGCTATGGCTATTTCTCGAAGCAAGTCGTCATTTTCTCGCCTGGCGACCCTTTCAACTTCAACGCTATGAAGTCAGAACACGAGTTCTTCGAGGAGTTGCGGCACCGCTATACCGACTTCGAGGACGCGCTGGACCTGCAGGAGCACAACGATCTGCGTCAACTGTGGCATACACCCACCGAACTGTTCTCGCCCTACTATGGAGAAGCACTGGCCCGGTATCTAGTGGAGGATTACAAGTACAACTTCTTCCCGTATCAGGACCTTATCATCTACGAAATGGGTGCTGGAAACGGAACGATGATGCTGAACATATTGGACTATATCCGGGACGTACATCCAGATGTCTACGAGCGGACGAAGTACCGCATCATCGAAATCTCGAGCCAGCTGGCGGACCTGCAACAAAAAGGGCTAGGACACTCTGCCTACGCAAGAGGACACTTGGACAAGGTCGAGATTGTCAACCGCTCCATTTTCGACTGGAATCAATACGTTTCCTCTCCCTGTTATTTCCTCGCGCTCGAAGTCTTCGACAACTTCGCCCATGACGCCCTGAAGTACGACAGCGAGACCGGCGCACCGTACCAATCCCACGTTGTCGTTGACCCCCGCGGCGAGCTCTTCGAATACTACTCTCGTACCCTCGACCCCGTGGCCTCACAGTTTATCGCACGACGGCACGCGGCGTGCGAATCATATCCACACCCGCTGCAAGGCTCGCGCCTGATGCAGACCCTGAAGAGCCTGGTACCTTTCCGGACAAACCTCAGTCAGCCAGAGTACATTCCCACGCGGCTGATGCAATTCTTCCACGTTCTCGCGTCGAAGTTTCCAAACCACAAGCTCGTCAGCTCCGACTTCCACAAGCTGGGCGAGGCAGTCGAAGGCATCAATGCGCCAGTCGTGCAGACGAGGTACAAGAGGCGGATGATTCCTGTCTCCACCCCTTTGGTAAGTTAAAATGCATGCTACGCTTTCATAATCGCAAGCTAACGAGCACCAGGTTCACCAAGGCTACTTTGATATCCTCTTCCCCACCGACTTTGAGGTCATGGAGCCGATGTACTCTGCCATCACAGGCAAATTCGCGCGCACGTACACGCACGAGGAGTTCATGGCGGGCAGGGCCGACATCGCTGAGACCAGCACCAAGAACGGGGACAACCCGCTGGTGACCTGGTACAAGAACGCGAGCATCATGATCACCATGTAAAGGCGTCGCGTGCATACGGTGGACGCAGTATCTATGTAGCAATACCATACCCAGCTGTATAGCACCGCGCTTGCCACCTCCAGTGCATTTGTCTCCATGTGCAAAAACAACATGCGTCTTCTTCAAGTGCTGCAGCCAGGCAGGCGCGTTGCGTCGTTGCTGCTGAGCACAAAAAAGGGTAAAAAAAGGTAGAATCGTAGTTCACGTATTCCTATACCATATTAGTACAGGAGTCAGGAATTCCTCCAGAAGAAGAACGTACCTGGTGGGGTTCGAACCCACGGCATCCGCATAACCCAGATGAGTCATAAGAGTCTGACGAGTCTTATAAGAACGGCGCGCTACCACTGCGCCACAGGAATGGTAACCTAAGTAAACCAAAGTGCGCCTAAAAGACGCCTGTGTTTGGTATTTTGATGATTTATTTTCAGATTGCGAGTATTATAATGCTGCACGGAATGACAGCTGTGCGCGGGGGCTGGTTCGAGGACTTGCCAATAGAGGAGTTGGCTAGTGGGGCAGGGTGAGGGGTCGCATGACCCAAAGAGTCAATGACGAGGTGCGCGCGTGGAGTGGGGAAGAGACGAAGTGGCTGGGCGGGAAGGTTCAAACTGCTAGGCCAACCAGCTACGACGCGCTAGGCTCCGCCTTCCGCCTCAAACATCATGGTGCTCTCTTGCTTTCATCAATTGTGGTGAAGGACTGCAGTACGTTCAGATCACGGTAGCGAATTGACTTGTGGTAAGTTGCAGCCAAGGGCCTTATTCAACGTTATGCGCTTGATCGTCTCCTCTACGCGTGGATGTTTGAATGCTCCCAGCCGCCGCCTAGCAATTCCATGGATCAGCTGGTTACGCGTTCATCACCGCGGGCAACGTGACCTCCATGTTTCGAGTCGCAATGCTGTCACAAAGCTGCGGCTGCAGCAGAGCGGGGATGTGAAGTCCATTCGCCAATTGGCTCCCTGCATGCATCACCAGCCCCGTGCTTTACTGCCCGTCCAACGCCGTCTCTATTCTGTATCCACTTCTCCAGAACACGAGACTGACAACATGTAGGCACTCATTCCGCACTTTTGCAATTCCAATCGCTCAACATGACTATCAGGGCTGCCAAGTTCACTCCCAAGGTACTTCTCAGTGCACCGCGCAGGTCTGAGGGTATCCCAAACTCCGATGCGTCGAAGGTGCTGTACAGCGTGTCGACTTATAGCTTTGAGGAGCACGTGAAGAAGTCTGAGATTCGCATTCTCGATGTTGCCAGCCAGCAAACCAGTCTTGTGACGGACGACAAGACCGCCAGCGAACCTACCTGGATCGATGATGACCATATCCTACTTCTGAAGTCAGGTGACGATGGCGTTACGACTGTGCTTGTCGGAAAGGCGGACAACTTCGACAACGAGTATGTGACACACGTCCTATGATGGCAGAACACTGACATTGCAAAGCAACTACACTGCTGGTACTGTAGAAGGCCCAATCGGCGACCTGAAGACATACAAACTCAGTGACAATGAGATTGCGATCGCGGTATCTGGCAAAGCCAAGCCGGATGGTACTCTTTTCAACCCTGAGAGGGCAGAGAAGCCACAC
Organism: Epicoccum sorghinum; assembly: GCA_020272525.1. Classification (NCBI taxonomy): domain Eukaryota; kingdom Fungi; phylum Ascomycota; class Dothideomycetes; order Pleosporales; family Didymellaceae; genus Epicoccum; species Epicoccum sorghinum. Next base: position 1,596,737 of record VXJJ01000022.1, on the reverse strand, counting down.
ACATCAGGCAAACTTTACAAGTCGATGTTTGTTCGTCACGTAGGTACTATAGATCCGACTGTCCCACCTGTACTGACTGCGCAAAGTGGGACCACTATGTCACCGAAAACAGAAATGCAATCTGGCTTGGTCAGCTTGCGAAGAAGGATGGCAAGTTTGAGTTGTCGAAACTGAAGAATGTTCTCAAGGGTACGAAGCTCGAGAGTCCGATAGATCCTTTTGGAGGCAAAGACCATTTCGACATTTCCAAGGATGGGCTTGTATTCACTGCGAAGGATCCCGACCTCAACCCGGCTCTGCACACAAGAACACGTATCTACGTGGCTGCGTGCTCTGACTTTTGGTCTAGTGACCAGTACCAGATCCAGGCGGTAGATCTTGCCAAAGCACATGGATTTGAGGGTGCATGCACTAGCCCTGTTTGGTCCAACTCAGGAAAGATGATTGCGTTCCTGGCCATGAGGACTGACGGATATGAGTCCGACAAGAACCAAGCCTTCATCATACATGACTACAACAAGCTGGACAGCGCCACCCTTCTCTACGCGACCAAAGATGGCAAGGGCAAGTGGGACCGAAGCCCGCAGTCCATTTCTTGGAGCCCTGATGACTGGCACCTGTACTTTACTGCCGAAGACCACGGTCGCGGGAGCCTCTTCCATGCTGGACCTCCAAAGCGTCCGGGCGAGGACTCGCCACTGCCAACAGTTCTTGTTAAAGGTGGCAATGTCGCTGATGTCAAGGTGCTGAGCTCCGGCAACCTCTTCATCAGCTCCAACAGCCTCATCGAAAACAGCCTGTACTCTCTTGTGCCTGTGGGCGACCAGAAGAACCACGAAAACAACTACACCCTTCCCACTTCGGAGAAGTCGTCCGAGCCTAACAGCCTCAACACGACTTACATCTCCTCCAACACCCGCTCAGGTTCCATGTTCGGCCTCTCTCGCTCCCAGATCGACGAAATCCACTGGAAAGGCGCAGACCCCAAAACATCCGTGCACGCCTGGGTTGTAAAACCCTCCAACTTCTCCTCATCCAAAACCTACCCTCTCGCATACCTGATCCACGGAGGCCCCCAAGGTGCCTGGGAAGACTCCTGGAGCACACGTTGGAACCCCGCTGTCTTCGCCGAGCAAGGCTACGTAGTCATCTGCCCCAACCCCACCGGCAGCACCAGCTACGGGCAAGCCTTCACCGACGCAATCCAAGGCCAATGGGGCGGCCTCCCCTACGAAGATCTCGTTCTCGGCTTCGACTACATCAAACATCACCTCTCCTACGTCGACACCACCCGCTCCGTGGCTCTCGGCGCAAGCTACGGCGGCTACATGATGAACTGGATCCAAGGCCACCCGCTCGGGCGCCACTTCAAAGCGCTCGTCACGCACGACGGCGTCTTCAGCATGGCAAGCCAGATGTCGAGCGAGGAGCTGTACTTCCCGTTCCACGACCTGCAGGGCGCGCCGTGGAAAAACCGCAAAGACTGGGAGAAATGGGATCCCAGTCTGCACACGGAGCACTGGCAAACTCCGCACTTGATCATCCACAGCGAGTTGGATTATAGATTGTTGATTGGGGAGGGATTGGCCGCTTTTCACACCTTGCAGTCCAGGGGCGTGGAGAGCCAGTTCTTGACGTTCCCGGATGAGAATCATTGGGTGTTGAAGCATGAGAATAGTTTGTTGTGGCATGAGACGGTGTTTAATTTCATTAACCCCAAGGTGGGGCTGGAGCCGCTTACAGAGAAGGAGTAGGAGAGTCCATGTAATTATAGGTTTGAACAGACAATCAAAGTCAAATCCACACTTATGCAATTGCACTCCCTTTACTGTACTACCTTACTGACTACCCAATTCTCCTTACACACCCATTCACAAGTCCACGTACTACCATCTCCCATCTCTGTCAACAAACCTTGAAGACGCGGAAACTCACAGCTTCCATTGACGTCCATCGCGACAATTCCTGGATCATGCCAGCATCATACTCACCGCTCCAAGTATTCACACCTACCGCTTAGTGTTCCCCTGACCTTGAGCAGCCCGCAACCGCTCCTTGAACTCCTCCTCATCCTCATCCTTTGACTTCGCTGGCTTGCTAGGAACATTGGGAGGATGGTAAGGTTGCGGCTTGGGTTGCTGTGGGGCTTGTGGTTGGTTGGTGCCGGGATTGCTGCTGTCTGACGTGCCGTCTGTGGTGCTAAGCGTAGCGGTGGTTGCGGTGGTGCTTGTAGTCGCAGCGGTGCTCGAAGTCGCAGTGGTGTTCGCGGATGCGGTGCTGGCGAATGTGGTGCTGCGCGAGGGAGTGGAGATACTGCTACTGCTGCTGCTGTTTGGGTTGGTGGGGTTGGCTGGGTTGGGAGGGTTGTTAGCAGTGCCAGTGCCAGTGCCAGTGCCGGACTCAGTGGTCTTGTCAGTGCCCTTGTTAGCGTTCGATGGTTTGGGTGGAGACATCCTTATGATGTCAGATCAGTACGACGATTTAGTTGGGTACACAGTAGGAAGTTGAGTCAAGTCAAGTTGAGTCCGCTTAATCGTTCTTGTTGCGCGAAGGGCAGAGATCACTGTGAGGTTTGAACGAAGCCGCTCCGCACAGTGCCCGGTTGGGTTGGGTTGAGTCTCGTCGGTGGTGGTGAAAAGTGTTGGCGAAGTAGCGTTGAAATTTATAGTACGAGGAGACGGGCATTGTTTGTGCGTGGAAGGTGTACGTGAGCGTATATGTGGGTTTGATGGGAATGGGGATGGGATGGGATGGCGCTGATGGTGCTGGTGAGGGGTGAACGTGGAGGTGAAGACGGGCTGGGGTGATTTAATGGTCTTCTTCTTCTTGTCCTAAGGATGGAAGAACGGGGACAGAGCGATGGGTCGCTTGGGCGGAGAGGAGGATGGCGTTGCGTATGAGGATATTGTCGGTACATTAGGGGAGGGGGGAGGGGGAAGACGTATACATCACAAGTGCTTGCTCACAGCAAACACTTCAGGCTTACATGAGGGAGGCGGAATCTACGACAGCGTGCAGCTGTCTTGACAGCAATTACGTTTGCGGCTACATGGCGTTCGTGCGTTCGTCCCCAAGTCTTGACCAGCTTCATCTCACCCATCACTCTTCCCAAACTTGAATCCCGTATCCCTCCTGAAGAACTTCCCAATATTCTTCAGATTCTCATTCAGGTTCGTCTTCCCATCGCCCTCCACACCTGGCTGTCCCGGCGCGGGACTGCCAAACCGGTCCACCCCATCTCTCGCAGCATTCACCAGCATATTGCCTAAGCCCGCGGGATCAAAGCGCCCCGCTGCCAGACCGGGCGTGCCCATGTTGCCCATCACGCTGCTTACATTGCCTCCGATTCCGCTCGTTGAGGGCGGTGCTTGGAGCTGAATTGGGGTGAGGAAAGGCGAGTTGTCGACGAGTCCGGAGTGGTTGGGTGAGGCTTTGAAAGCGGAAAAGAGGTCCAGGAGCTGGGTTTGCTCGGCTTTGCGGATTCCCTTTAGCTCCATGATCTTGCGGAAGTTGGTGTCCGATTTGTCCGCAATGTGGATGAGGTAGGCTTGTACGAGGGCTTCGGGGGGTGCGGGGCGCACTTGGAGGGTTTTGAGGAGGGGGTCGATGCGCGCCATGGCTTGGTTTACGCGTTTCACGAAGCTGGGGGTGTTAGTAGGGATTTCATGATGGGCTGGAAAGGCTTACCTGGCTGGTGGAGCGGTCCCAGCTTCTTCGTTGATGATGGGAAGCTCTGTGAAGCTCTTCTTTAGTACATAAGAGTCTAGTAGCATTTGTTCAGCGCCAGCCTCGGAGATCGGCTTGCTCTGTACGATGTTTGCAATGTACGTGGTCGCCATGGAGTCAACAAGGTTATCGCAGAAAGCCCGCGAGTATTGCTGCTTGTGAAGGAGTTTAAGAATCTCAGCTGAAGTCTCCTTGACATGGCGCAGAAGCTCTGCGACGTAGGAGCTCTGATCACCTACACTCTCCAGTTTGCTCCAAGGCGTGTTGCGCATCTCTCTCCATGTAGGTTCGCACGCTAGTTCGACTTTCCTGACTAGCATGCGGACTGTTGCACTCGCAATGCCCATGAAAGCATCTGCTTGGCTCTGCAGATCGACCTTGTCCTTGAAGTCCTCATCGATACGCCCTCTGATCTTCTCTTCGAGCTGGTTGCAGGTGACGTAGCAGTAGTCTGCAGTGTTGAGGATAAGGACGGCATCTTCCACCGATGGACCTTGTGCGCCTGACTTCTCGCTGAGGAAATAGTACAACACTTGCTGCCCGTAAAGATCTAGGTACTTCGCAAAGGTGGTTGACAGTTCTGCAAGCCTGCTGCCAGTTGACAACTTCGCGCATTGCCCAAAAATGAGGCGGTAGAAGTGGAACAATTCTGTAGACGACGGTATTACGGCCTGGGAAGAGAAGTCCTCTTCGGTGTTTCGTAGCGGTTGCTGTCGGTACTTCGGTATTAGAGTCGCCAATTGTTTGTCCTGAGATTCAACCCATAAGCTCATGTACGGCTCGAAGGCCTCAGAAATAGCCTGGCTGAAGCCATGGGGCCGCTCGTCTTTGGAGACGATAGTATCCATCGACGATCGAGACTCAGTCGAGAAGCGGCGTTCCAGGCTGTGCTCGAAATCGAGTGTCTCCTGCAGGCAGGACAAGAGTAGATCGACATCTAAAGTCTGACCATCGCCCCGTCTCATAGAGCGCTGCAGAATGCCCTTGAAGTCCTCTCTCGTGCCTTCGCAGTATGAGTTGGCGAGCATCTCGTTGACACGCCAATATGCGGGGAAGATGGCGGCATGTTCAACGTCGTAAGTCTTCATCATACGGTTGAACCATGAGTATCGTCGCGAGATATTGTCCAGAGAGCCAGCCTGTCTAAGTTTAGCAAGGCTCGTAGTGCTGTATGTTATCTGTTACATACCTCATCGTTTCCACGGAAGACCTGCCGATATTCGCGCAATTGAGTGTTGCAGTACCAATTGATGAGCCGTGTGCGAGCATGATCGCCAAGAGCATCAATGACCAGACACGCCTCCGCCAGCATAGCCTTCTTCTGCGCAACGTCGCCTTTCGCAAACGTGAGCTCGAAGTCCTCACAGACTTGCTCGAGCAGCTCGCCCTGCACATCCGCCACGTTGCGACTCAAAGTAGCAATCTGGTCTATGGATCTGTAGCTCTTGAAATGCGCCACCAGCTGTATGACAGCCTGCAGCAGCTGTGCGCATTCGCGGTACTGCCGCGACCTGCTCAGGCTCCGCAGTTGCTCGTACGCCGTGGTCAGCATCTGCAGGCGCTTCAGAGCCGTCATAGACAGCGTGAGATTGCGCTTCGTGCTATCTAACCGCTTTATGTCCGCTGTCATGTCGGTGATGGTCTGCTCTGTCTGCATGGCACGCTCGCGCACGCTCTCGATCTTCTTGAACAGATCCGCCAGCTCGCCCTTTGCGGCCTGTATCCGCTGTACGCTGTCGGCATCGGAGGCGGACTGTGAGGCGACAAAGACGGCAATGTCCTCGTCCAGGTCATCTCGGTAGCTGCGGAGCGCCGCGGAGGTGCTCGAGACGGAGGAGAGGGTTGCGGGGTGGGAGAAGATCGCGTTCAGGTGGCCGATTGGGTCGTAGTCAGCTACGTATGGTATCAGCGACTGTAGCGAGTTTCGGTCAGGGTGCGACTGCAATACCAGAATCCAGTGACATGAAGTGCAGTTAGACCTGCATTGAGCCGCGTGTGTTCGCGGTCCGCAGCCAGGAGCGTTGCAGCTGCGAGAGGTCAGGGAGACAAGTGTCGTGATTTTGGCGAGTAACAAAGCAAAAACACGACAGCAAAATATTCACTTCCGGTTTCTGAAGGAGCGTGGGGTTATAGTAAGCTCCATCCTGTCACGTCTCCCATCTGCGTGTTCAGTGCACAGACACCATAGCGCACGCTAACCCCGGGTTTACTTCATGTGAGAATCGACGTCATGCAGGAACCACAGATGCAAAGATAAAAGCAAAGTATGTAGGGTGATATCTCAGTATCGCTGTGCTATGCCCCGCTGAAGTTTTTCAAATTCCAGTCATCCCGCTGATACCGTCTAACATGTGGAAAAGATCGACCGCTTACTGAGGAAAGAGACCGAGAAATCCATTCCATACGAGACTGCGGTCCTTATTGTCAATGGAGCTGGCATCGCCCGTACCAGTCCAGTAGAAAAGTCCTCCTAGCTCGTTCTGACGCACATAGTTGGCCTTCATCCTGACCGTGTGGGGGTTGTCGTAAGTAACGAAACCGCCATCGCCACCCATGCAGTAAGCTGCACCGACGTGCTCGTCGACATGCTCTTGGGCGCCAGGTCGAGGTAGATCGCGGTATTCAAAGGTACCCTCTTCGCCTGCTTGACCAGAGAATGCATGGCCGACGCCTCTTGTGTCCGTGAAAGAGCGACCATAGGCTGGCACGCCCATAAGAATCTTGCGAGGTGGCACACCTTGTGCTTTCATGTATGAGACAGCAGAGTTGCAGGAGATCGCTGCCTCTGCGCTGTGTGGAGAGTGAGGCGTGAATAGCTGAGCTTGATGGCCGCACTTGCTCACCCAGGGACCAGAGTAATCGTAGGCCATGAGATTGACGAAGTCCAAGTAATAGGCGGCTTGATGTAAGTTGATATGTTGCAGAGCCCACTCGCCTGCAGGAAGTGCCGACGTCAAGGTGTACTGAGGACCAGGAAGGTATTGTCGCAATGCGGCCAACAATTGTATGTAATCTTCACCTTGACTTCTGTTCTCGGGATGCTCCCAGTCAACTAGTAGTTATGTCAGCACCAGAATCATTGGGCAGGACGGAACATAGGCTCACTATCGATGCCGTCGATTCCGAATCGCTGGACTAGCTCGAGAGATGATCGCGCGAATTGATCGCGCTTAGCTGGGTCGCGAGCAACACCAGCGAAAGGTTTGCTACCCTCGCCTCCACCACCTACGGAGAGTACAACTTTGAGCATATTGTACTTCTTCTTAAGCTCGGCAAGCGAGTTCAAGCAACCCTTCGCTGCGGGAACATCTTCGTAACCCGGAACATCAATTTGAGCATCTGCCCACTCATCACTAAGCTGAGGAATGTTAGTGAAGGCTGCTATTGACGGGAACATTGAGTAGCTCATACGTATACTGTACCATCTTCTTTCACCCTAGAAAGTATCAGTTGTGCACAGCCACACTTTGATACAGAGTGTTATTTACCAAGCAAAGGCGTAAAAGACGTGCGAAATGACGTTGAAATTCAGAATTGAGGGTGGCTGCTCGCGGTAGATGCGCCAATTGGGGTAGTAAACGCCGTTCGCATACATGTTTAAAGATTGTGTTGGAAATCAGGTGTCGTGATGGAGGTGGGGACAGTTGAAACCAAGAAGGCTCCGCTCACGGTCGGTCTCCAGCCTTCCGCTAGCTGCCGCTTAGCCGCCTATTGATGCTTGCACGTCAGGCTATGAGGCTGACGAAAGTGAGAGGGACCCTTGGTGTGTGAGACAATCTCACTATGTTTAGAACCAATCTGATTGCAGGTGACGTGGGCTTTGAGGCTCATTTCCTTTCAATGATGTCGTTCAGTACGGTTAGATTCATCTTCCCGCATTACCAGCTCTGCTCCTTGCTACGCTGTAGGTACATTGCGTCGTACATTCGATCTGTCCTGCTGTCTTAATGTCGAGAGTTTGGCCTTTAAAGAAAACTAAGGTTGGCATCTGTGATTTATGTTCGAAGGTCAATACCGCTCTCACGTATCTCGCATTAATGTCGAGTGGCTACTCGGAGCTGATGAGCTGCAATAGCGGACCGTGAGATCCTTCCTGGCTTATTCAAGTCTGCGCGCAACTTAAGGCAGATGCTTGATTGAATCACATAAGGAGATTCAAGTCTCGCGCGAGGTTAGGATTCAAGCGCCAGGAGATCAAGGTCAACGTCTATCGTTAGTATTAGTCTTGCACCCAGCAGTGCATGTGCAATTCGGAGTCCAGCCTGGAGACAAGCGACGGAACTAGATTGGTTCGAATCGCAAAGCAGCAAGGGTCTGATGAAGCTTAGGTGTGGGGTGACGGAGATAGATCTTGGCAGTGGCGCTAGTGAACGCGACGCGCATTCCAGAGAAGCAGCTCGCCGTAGCGATCGACTTGCTTGTCACTTATACAGATTCTCAGTTTTAACGACGAGCTCGAGACCCAGCGGGCCTTTGATGCTTGTAATCTACCAAACTACTTTTGCACTGTATCCTCACAGCTTGGAGTTGTTCTAGTCTTACTCAACATTCGCCATGACGGAGGTGCAGTCTCCAGCGGCAAGTGATCAGCAGCTCGAGGAGACCGCCAAAGCTCAATACAGCTTCAACTTCAGCGATTTTCTGCGACGCGAATACAGATTTGGCCTCGACCCCGACCGGCCGTTATGTAAGGCGTACCAGCAAGGACACTGTCCCTTGGGAAGTCGCTGTCCGGACAAGCACCATGTATCGTCCTCGTTCAATAAGTGAGTTTTGACTGTCCACTGTCCATAGGAGAGACTTTTACTAATACTCTGATCACAGTTTGGTGTGCAAACATTGGCTGCGTGGCTTATGCAAGAAAGGCGAGACCTGCGAGTTTTTGCACGAGTACAACTTACGACGAATGCCGGAATGCTCATACTACGCGCGGACGCAGACATGCTCGAATGGCGACGACTGCTTATACCTCCACATTGATCCTGAGGCGAAACGGCCATCATGTCCACACTACGATCGCGGGTTTTGTCCGTTGGGTCCACACTGCGCGCTGAAGCACAATAAGAAGGAGAAGATATGTCCATTCTACCTGTGTGGTTTCTGTCCTGCAGGGCCGCAGTGTAAGGACGGTGCCCACCCAAGGTTCCCAACAGATCTCAAGAAGCCAGAGGTGCGCATCGAAAAGAGTCCTGAGGAGCTCGAGGCAGAACGTCTAGAGCGGGAAAGGGAGATGATGAGGCGAGAAGAAGAGGATCGAGAGCGTGGAGAAGAACGAGGGTTCCGAGGTGGGCGAGGTGGCAGGGGTGGTTGGAGAGGCAAACCGCGAGGAGGTCGTGGAAGAGGCAGAGGGCGTGGCGAGCATTGAGCAATGATCGGACAACTCAGCCCAGACTATGATTACGAAGGCTGCAAGCAACCAAAATGCTGCTGGAAGCTGGCAAAAAACCGTCGTGCGAACATACGACAAACATCATGTCCTACACTAAGACGAATACGCGCTCTACGGAAAGACGCGGGAAGCATGCAAGACGTTGCAGCGGTGTCTATCCCAGCTGCAAGCTGCTAGAAGACCAGACTAGATCTGTTGCAGCAAGAAAGAATGGAGGAATCGTCAGAAATGGAAGGGAACATGTCTTTCCCAAGCTATATACCCAATCTAATCGTTAGACTGTTTACCATCCGGCATCGTACTGCCAATGAATGGTCTCCGAAACTTCTTTGGCTTCACTCCTAATTTAGAACTTCCTCATAACGTCGTTCACAAGATCAGCACCAAATGTTGCACCAGCGCCATACACGGCTGCATTCCCGAACTTCTGCGCCAGCTTCCCAGCCCACTCGTGATGCTTCGCATAGTCAGTCATCGCTTGAAATTCCCAATATTAATAATTGACAGACCTTTGCATTCTGAGGATGCGCAGGGTTGTTGGGGTCCTGAGCTTGCTGGGCGATCAAAGCCGGGTTGAACTGCTGGTTGCCGCTGACATAGCGCGGGTCAATGTACTGTGCCGGCTGGCCGTCCGGTCGCTACACAACATCAGCTCTCACAAAGAAACAATATGAAACACAGTGGCACTGACTGGGAGTTGCGCCTGGATGGACTGCAACTGCGGAGGCGCAATGACTCCTTGAGACGCAAGGTACTGCAGCTCGTTCTGAATGGTGTTGAGCGAGCGGGTGACGCCTGCCTGGTCGTAGCCCATTTTGGTAACTGTGCAGAAGATTGAGGAATTGAGGGTTGGATGATGTGCGGGAGGGATTAGGAGATAAGCTTTCGTGATACTTGGCGATGGAGTTGGAATGGTTTGGAGGGGTGGAGTGTTTATGCTACGTCATTGACGGGGAGATACGCTAAGAATACGAGGCACTATTTGGTATTGCTGTTTCTGCTTAAGAGAACATCTTGTAGCGAAGTACTGCGCCGAGAGATACTGGGCATAGCGCAGGTCAAAGAAATTAAGTCAGTTCAACGGAAGCCCTCAGAACTAATGAGCGGAGAAAAGGAGACTTTACCGCCCTCATGGTGGCTACAACATCGATTGGTCCTATCAACTTTATGCTTCTCAGTCAAGGTGTCTCACCACGATGTGTATACAGCTGCAGCATCCGAAGCGGCAACCATGTTTTGAAGCCACTTCAGGTTCCAAGATGACGCAAGTAGGGGATTCTGTTACTTGAGGAAGCCGCTCCTTGTGTGCTTTGTATACGAGCTGTGTAGTGTTTACTCATCTGAAATGTAGCATGTTCGATGTCTGATGTGCGGGGTCTAGAGCTGACCATGAATCTGACACATAAGGTCCCTCGATCGCCACATCTCGAGGCGATGGAAGATCCTACTCAGTTGATATCTGATCGCAGGGTATCAGTTAGTAAACGCTCATTCGTGGTGTTGAGGTTGTGTCAAGTCGCGCATCATTGGGCGTAGCCCCACTTTCCGCCTTTGCACAACTGAAAGCGGCGGGCGCGGATCGCGTTCCTTTTCAATACCGTCTGCAGCCTCGTCCTCTGTTGACACCTTAGAGAGTGTCGCATGTCGCAAATCCAGACAGTGATACAACGGCGTTTACTTGCAGTCTTACCAACTGGCAGCTTCATTTCTCCACCATGGTAAATGCTATGACGACCTCAGCTGTCCACACCAGCAATGATATCCATTCCTGACGGGTCTTCCCGATGTGAAACCCATTTCGGAAAGGCATTGCTTCGGCGGGTGTAACCAGCCAAGTAGGTCAGCTGCGTTCAGCCATGCAGACCCACCGTCTCGAGCGTTTTGGTTCTTTGTTCTGCTTTTGACGTGCGCCAGTGTGAAGCCTATATGCTCAGCCACGTGCCATGGCGTCGAATATAGCCCTTTGTCAGGCAATATTCCAGAATAGGCCCAGATTGGAGCTTTATATCTCTTTTCAGAAGCACCGTTCGCAAAAAATCGAGGAATGTACGCACCCAAAGACCGTCTTCGGATATGCAGAACGTACTATATGCTTCACATCTAGGCGGGATGGAGCTGCCAGTACGATCCTTCAAATCTTTCATGCGCATCGCGCCACCGCGTACGAGTGCAAACAAGCCTCTGCCACCACCACCAAAACCACAGAACTTAGGAATATCCACAGAGTCAGCTTCGTCTTCACTAGACTACCTACCATCGCGAACTGCGGGTTACTCCCTCTGGGAAGCACCATCGACTTGGGACAAAGAAGACGGCTGCGCAGTGCTGTCTGGATCCCCCTTTACTCTTCGAGAATATTCCCTGCTCATACCAGAGCCTCCAGAGGATATCGCAGCGATGAATGCGGACGCTGCTCTGTGGCAGCAGGGCAACGGCCCCTTTCAGCAGACGCCATTAGATCCAATCCGTGAGCGCAACGTAATCACACCGGATATACCTATTCGCAATCCTTCTAGACCATCTTTCAGAAAAGGTTCCGAAGACACCCTGCCATCAATCAGTTCGCGTTACTCCATGGGCACCTTCGATGAAAAATTGCAGGAAGAAGGCCATGAGGAGGCACGTGATATTCCTCTCCACGCGGGCTCGACTTCACCTTTGGATCTCATTTCTGCTCTGTCAGACATCCCAACAAAGGACAAGCCACTCGAGTCATCGGCCGCGGAAGCGGTGCGTGATCAGTTGATTGCATGGGCTGGGCAGCAACAGCGCTCCGATTCCATACAATTGGACAATGAGTCTTACCTGGACTTACAAGGGAATAAGCTCACGACGTTCAAGAGAGGGAGTATCGTAGCTGACAGCATTCCTTTCACTTCAGAGAACATGGAAGACAGTGACAGGTTACAGGCGTTGAGCTTCGCCCAGGATTACCACAACATCCTCGCGGACCCAGACTTTGACAACCGTGCTGAGTCAAGGCAAAGTACGCCGCCTTTACCTCCACCCAAAGATCAGGATCCTACTCCGCGGCCGTTGACATGGAGGAAGGGCTCTGGACAGCCGCCCTCAGCTGGACCCTCACAACGCATACAACGCCCAAGAATGTCGTCCTCTTCGTCGTCTTGGAGACAGAGAAACATCCATAAGATGAGTTCATGGGTCAACCAACGATTAAGGAAAGAAGCGCATGGAGAAGCAAAACAAAGAGCCGCCAGCGATTCGGAACTGCTCTCGCATAGTCAGCCTCCAGAACACGAAGCCGACCGTCACTTCCGTCATGAAGCGCGTCTCACAAACATCGTCCAGCACGGCAAGGACCTTTTATCCCGCACGATCTTGCGTCGCGAATCGGAGCCGAAGAAGGCGCTGATTGTATCACATCCCCTCCCCCATCACGATTCACAGGATCCCACCAACGCCTCCGTATCTGCCACGCCGTTCGAGATCGCCACGCCCGTCCTGCGTCTCCCGGGCGGTCTCACAGTAGTCCGCCAATCTTCCCGACCCGACAATCAACCACAAACAGCCGAGTCGCCCTCATCACCCTTCTCCGACCTCTCCTGGCCCGACTTCCCCGCCTCCTCGCCCTTCAGACGCGATTTCTCACGCCGCGGCTCGTGGCAAAGCTCTCAGTCGCAGCCGCGCTCAGGCTCCTCCAGTCTCTTCAGACAGAAGCGGCCCTCACCACTGACTGGCTCGCCGTCGGCATCGCGGTCCCTCTCTTATTCGACGACAGCGCTGGGCACATCGGCACTGGACAGTACGATACACCAGACTCCCCCGACCACAACGCGGCGACGTTCACATAACATTGGGTCACCGCTTTCCGCACCACCTTCTTCACAAAGTATAGGAGCAGGGCAGTATTCGGAAGACGCGCGTGAGGCCAGCCATAAATTTAATTTTATCGAGCGGGCGAAAGACGCACATGAAGCGTGGAGGAAGCATCAGAGAGAAGTTCAGAATGAGAAGTTGAAACAAAGTATCAAGTTGGTAGGGCCGGCGGATGCGGGAGATATTGCGGGTTTTATCGAGTGCGCTATGGACGGCAGGTTGAGCGGGGATAGTGGTGTTGGTGAGGGACGGTTTGCGGGGGGCGAGGGGAGGGGGGTGTAAGGCAGGTTGGTGATTTTGTCAGGTTCCATAAGCATGTCAATATTTATTCTCTCTTACAAGGTTGCTAGGTTGCGGTGAAAAAAATATCTTACTAATGAGGTGATTCTCGGTTTTGTGCAGATGAAAAGATTCAGCCTCGTTATGACCCTGCATTTAGAAAGTCCGTTGTCCCAACAAGTCTGATCTTTGACGAGACTACAGGTCTTAGTACATTGTGAATATTAGTGCTTTGAGCATCCTCCGTGGAAAACATGGCCATGTGTCGACATTACCCTGACATGTCCTAACAGAAGCCGCGAATGTGCTATCGTCAAGATACAGCAACAACCATCCTGTGAGTATCTCACTTAGTATCATCAGATAGGCTTCTATGGCTATTACACATTATTTGCATACATCTTACGATCCTGCAGTAGAGCCTGGTTATCGAGCCTTGCAATGTGATAAGGCTATGCCAGCCTTGGAGCGCCCAATGAGCCGCACGTGCAGACGACAATCAGCGCTATATGCGTTTCCTGCAGGCAGAATTTAAACACGATACCCCGCAGACAGCCTTCTCTTCTCAACATTCTCCCTCAATTGCAGCAGCCATTCACACAATTCAGAAGCGCCAACACCCTTCTGCAGAGTCAAGATGCCAGTGTTCGGGCTGGCCTTCTTTGATGCATTCGATTACGATGAAATGGAGCGTGATGAAGACATAGAAATCCCTCTTGAAAAGGTTGGAAATGGGAACCTGGGTGCTCTCGCTGCGCAGCGCGCCAATACTTCGAACATTCAGTACCCCCGTAATTGCGAGTTACAGGAGATCAGTATATCGGCTTCCGTATTCACTACAACCAAGGACATGCGTGGTCTCATAAGGCTATTGGTAAAAGAATCAAACCACGAGAGCAAAGCCTCTTGCGATCGATGGCTGTCGGTATCCATGCCGCACCCACTGAACAGAAGCTGAGTATGGCAGGCATATCCAAACTCACAGCCTTGCTTTTGATGAGTACAAAGTGAGCAGTCAATCTGATAGATGAGTCCATACTGACAAAAGGACGCAAGCGAATCGTGGTGAATTTCATTCTCAAGCATGACGCTGAACAAGTCCCAATGGTCATGTCTCTACTGAACATGTTACAAAACAAGTTTGAATACACAACCACATGCGGAAGCTTCATTAGGCCTGGGACTGTTTTGAGAGCGACCGGCGTTGATGGAACCCGATTCGAGGAGCCAGATATGTTCGCAGTTTTCGCCTCATTCCCATACTTCGACATAGGTACAGAGAAGGTCACAGAGGCGCCTCGTAATCATCTGGAACACTCTACCAGGGGTATCTACCAGCAGTGCTATCCGCAAGATACCGGAAAAAGCAGAGACAGCACACAAATATTCTGCAAGATTACGGAAGTGGAGAATTCTGGATATCTCCAAGTCCCTCAGCTTTGGACCTTAGTCGTGAATTCTAAAATTGTGATCACTTGTGGACCACGGAGACTATCTGAAACGTTTCGTGGAATGGAGATTGTTCCTGACACCAACTTTTTCAAAGAACGTTCGAGACATATCCACATCACCAACTTGGACGGTCGCATCATGTACCTACCAGGGGAAGAGTGTGGAACGTATCTTGCTCTTAGAGAGGCAATTGAGAAGATCTGTTTGGTCAATACCCAAGTGTGTATTGACGATTGCAAGCTATATGCCGGATCAAGCAGTGAAGAGCTCGAGCCTGGACAGTGGCCGACGCTCTTGAAGCGTCGCACCACCGACGATCCAGTGCTGATTCGAATCAAAGAGAAAGGCAAGATTGTTTCTGACGTGTACGAAGACTCAGCGTACAGATTGACCAGAAGGAGTTCGAAATGGACCAGAGATAGCATTTACACGACTGGACGAAAGATCGTCCGTCTCGATCGGCAAGACCTGATTGTCAACAATTCACTGCTTCCTATGGAGGATCCCACATCGCTAGCCAGAGCAAAGCCGAAGGTATTCCAGCTGTTGAATAACGGAGAACACCTGCCAGAAACAAGTGGGCGAGACGAGTCAACTGAACATCCACCTCCAAGCAAACATCTTACCCATGGAAATCAAGGCCGAGATAAGGATGATTGGATTCATAGAAATCATTCAGGAACGCAGAAAGCTCAGAGAGCGACTCGGCAGCACGAACTACCACCAGTGTACCAATTCGTAGAGTCTGACAGCGAGGCGAATACCCATGAAGAGTACACCTCAGAGGATGATGAGTTTCTCATAGAATCTGTCGGCGATCTTGATGGAGATGTCGTACATACTCGCGCTGCCACCGCATCAGATGCGCTCATGAGACCAACAAGACCAGATGCCAGCCCTATCATCGGAGCCTCTATTCTTATAAAACAAGACAATGGGGCTACTGAACAAAGATCGAATCCTGAAATGTCATCAGCAATGGTACGTAGAAGGTTAGATCAGGACAACGCGAACAGATCGGACTCCAATCATCGGTTAGCGTCCTTGGACGTCAGTCCCACGCTGGGGTATCGTAGAAAGGCAGAACCAAGAGTTGAGACACTGTTTCCCATACCTGAGAAGCGCCTTCTAGACCCAGAACTACAGGTCTCACCCTTTCTTGCGTGGCCAACAGTATCCAAGGCTCGCATAAACGACTCCAAAAGAATATTGGCACATCGGCAGAGTCCGAAATTGGTGTGGATTTGCACAACCCTGAGAATACAGAACTTAGAGTGCGACTCACCCTTCTTGACATTCAGCGCAGAATCTACTTCGAAAACCCAAAAACTATCCGAGTCTTCAAGACCAGCCGTACCGCGGGAGAGATAGCTCGAGAGTCTATCCTGGAATTGTCTCTCAGTGCCATACAACTGGAAATGACGCAAATAGGTCGAGACAATGTAGCCAAGAAACCAGAAGGACCTGGTGCTACGAAGGAAGCCCTCTTCATCAGAAAAAGCGAGACAAACGTAGATACAAGTGGAAGGCCGTATGCAGAAGAATTCTCATCAGACAGCTCGTTCAACAAGGCGGATTCTGAAGAGAGAGATAGCACGCTAGGCAGAAGAGTCATACATTGGCAGATGGCGGAATTGACGGTCAAAAGCGAACTACTAACATCTGCCATTGTCGATCTTCTTTCCCACTTTGTGGACATCGAAGTTGAAGATACACTGTTGAAAAGATGCTGGGGGTCTGTCGGTCTCATCAAGAAAGTAAGTGGCCGAGCCTTCGATGGACCGATGACTGCCTGCTAGTGTATGAAGCTTACGTCAGTCAGACTTTGCTCAAATCTCGAATCGTCAACGACGAGGCCCTTCTCAAAGCGACAGAGTCAAGAGATTCGACAGCAGTTTCCATCAAAAACCTCCCTTCTGCAGGTTATAAGCTTTTACACCAGCTGAAAGATCTTACAATTCCTTTGGATGATTGTGCTCTATGCAGAAAATCAGTTGCCTACCAAGGCGTGGAAGATGCACGTCAGCACTTGCTACGCTTTCACACAGGGCCTAACACTGACTTCCGCCTCACCATTCAGAGATTGGAGCATTGGTTGCAGCCAGTCTTCTTCCAGGAACTAGAAGCTAAAAATCAAGAGATGGTTGAACTCATCACCAGAATCCACTATTGGACCAGAAAGCTCTTGAACAAAGCTATAGACTTGCGAAGCAGTGTTGCAAATAACGAGAAGCAGAGAGAGAGCACCTTTTTACTTCCAAGCGCTCTAGTCGACACCGCTCAGAACATCTTTCAATTCGTCTACGTATCTGCCTCCAGCATGCATCAACTACAAAACAAGGGATCCATCCCTCTAGCGCCAACAAATCACTGGACTTTGGAAACACACAAAACAAAGATCACGATGGCCGAGTACTGTGCCCTAACAGCGAGTACTGCATTTTCTAAAGCCCGCGACGAATTGATGCTCATGGTACCAATCGGACAGGGATTTGACCCTGTCCAGCACACTCGGACAACTCCTGAATCTAATGTCTTGTTCGGTCTTTTGATGATGCCTTTTCGAACCCTGGTAGGCAGAATGACTTATGCGGAGCTATATCATCGTCATCTAATCCGCTTGGTATGCCAGCACCCATATCGTAAGTTATCTTTGCTGACTGAAACAGCGGATCGACGCAAATATTTCTCCTTCCAAAAGTACACTGAACGATGTATACCTTCTCAAGCAGGAGCTCCGTGTCGTTGCGACCGTACTACCACAGCAGCGCAGAGCGGTGCGTAACTTCACAGCTGCGATAGACGACCATACCTTTAGGATCACTACGAAGGCCCGCCGAGAAGCGTTTCGCAATCTGGAGGGTCCCTCAGTCGACATGTACTCTGAAGGCGAATTCAAAGAACTCAACCGCTATACTGCCTGGATGTTCATGGAGCTGGACGAGTTAGCAGAGTCACTTCGACACAGCATCGCGATCACAGAAGAAAGCAACTCCAAAGCCATCACGATCTTCACTTTGGTAACTATCATATTTCTTCCGCTATCGTTCGTCTCGAGTGTCTTCGGTATGAACACTCAGGATATTCGAGAGATGTCAAGCACCCAAGGATTGTTCTGGGTCGTTGCCATTCCAGTCACGGCTGTGGTTGGCGGCATTTCGCTTCTAGCTGCGTTTGGCGGATTCGGCAATTTTGACACGAAGACTCATCTACTGAGAGCACATGAAAGATTGCTTGCGGTCTTTCAACCTCCTAGCATCATCCAGAAAACGCCGATAGAGGATGAAGAAGCTATCGGCATGCAAGACCTACTCGAAAAAATGGTTGAGAACTCACGGGCCACTGATATGATGGATACCACCAACACTTTTGGTTTCAGATACCATAACCAGACTCGCACATGGCCACAACCATTCCAAGACCATTTCCTTAATGCTCGGAGGTCGAGGGCCTATCCAGGTTCAATTTCAAGTTCATTTTCAAGTTCAGGTTCAAGATCAATTTCGAGTTCAAGTTCGAGATTCACATCAAGATCAAGATCAAGATCAAGGTCAAGGTCAAGACCGATGCCAACCGCCAGGTCGCTTGAGCAACTGAGACGTGAACTCTCCCTCATAAGAATTCGTAGACGACGACGGCCATAGTAGCAAAGGTCGATACCTTCCATACACGAAGGGAATGTGACCTGGAGTAGATTCAAGAAATTTCGCGAAATATCTTTCAATTTTAATGATATTGCATACTCTATAAGTTGACCCATGCCTGCACTCCGTAAACGTGTAGACAAGATAAACCCCTGTGCAAGAGCCATATGGTTTCAAAGGAAGAAAGAGTTCTCCCGGCAGTCAGGGGCAGGGAAATCCTGCCCAATCTGGCGATCCAGAGAGCAAGCCTGGGAGCATGTCACAAGAGCTCAATCTCGAGGGCCTGACACTAAAGACCAAACACCCAAGCATGCAGCACAATATACTGCAACCAAAAGAAACAAAGACTTTCACGTCAGAAGTAAATGAAGACCACCTAGCACGCACGGACGCTTTCGGAGATTTGGCATCATACACACATAGTAGAATTAAGGAATTACACACTAAAAAATACCGGGCACCCCCGGTTATGCTATACTATCGAAACGCGGGGGGCAGGCGTAGCCATCAAGAAGGGGATAAGTCCAACCATACACAAGCGTGATACGTAAATGTAGCGAAACTATGTGACTCGAAGACTACCCTTGCGCTACCGTGGGTAAGCCATCCCAACCCATCCAACAACAAAGTGGACAGGAACAGATAGGGACGGGCTTAGTAGGCAAGCGCATCGGCACAGCCAAAGTGCTGCTCGACGTTCAGATCACCAGGGTGCTTCCACGGGTCATCCTTGAAGCTGAACAAACACGCCTCGACACCGACCTTCTCCATGATCTTCTTCATCGCGACCTTCTGCTCCGCGGGGCCCGCAACAGCCTTGCCGTTGGCGTTGCCCGCGCTCGGCCATCCGATCTCGGAAATGTACTTGCCCTTGCTGGCGGCCTGGGGGCACACCTTAGCAGCCTGCTCGAGCTGCTGGGCTGCAAAGTCACCGGCCATGTCTGGGGTGACCGAGGCGGTGAAGTAGGGGTGCACCTGGACGGTGAAGACGTCGATGTGGTCGCAGAGGGCGGCGCCCTTCTCCTCCCAGGTGCCGACGGGCTCGGTGGTGGTGATGGCGATATCCTTGGGGAAGCCGGCGCCCTGGAGGGTGGAGCGGACGCGGTCGATGTAGGAGGCGAGCTCCGAGGGGACGCAGTTGTTGTTGAACATGCACTCGTTGCCGACGATGACCATGGCCACGCCGTCCTTGGGTGCGTTGTTCTTGATGTCGTTGAGCTGGTCGTTGGCGTACTGCGAGAAGGGGCCCTTGCCGCCGCTGCCGCCACCTTCGAGGAAGATGCCGTAGATGATCTTCAGGTTGTGGGCCTGGCATGCGGGGACCACGTACTCGAAGACGCCGCAGTCGGTGCTGTAGGAGCGGATGGTAGTGAAGCCGAGGCCGGCGATCATGGCGATGTCAGACTTGATGTCCGACTCGGTCTTGCAGTTGCCATCAGGGGCATAGGGGGTGTAGGTCATGGCCCACTTGTTGCCGTTGGTGACAATGCGGCCGCCGGAGCTGTAGGAACCAGTGGGCTTGGGCTTGGGGGCAGGTGCGGAGCTGCTGGGCTTGGGCTTGGGGGTATCCGCGGGCTTGGTGGGGTACTCAGGCTGAGCGGGCTTTGAGGGCTGGGGAACCTCCTTGGTAGGGTACTCGGGGACTGAGGGCTTGGAGACCTCAGGCACAGCAGGCTTGGAGACCTCGGGCACGACCGGGACGGTAGGGTAGGCCGGGTGGGAAGCCTCAGGTGTCTTGGTGGAGATCACAATGGGGGTGTAGACAGAGCTGGACTTGTCACCCTCAGTGCATGAGGTTGAGGTCTCTGCAGCAGGAGTAGAGGCCGCATAGACGGCAGTGGTGTTGGGCACAATCGAGGGCACTACACAATGTCAGTCATTGAGATTCAGAGATCCGATACGGACATCTCCTTCGACCAACCCACGAGGAATCCGAGTCTCTGCAGGAGTCAAATACATACTAGCCTCAACGTAGACAGTCGTGTAGACTGTGCAGATTTCATCCTTAGCGGGCTCGTATGCGCCACGGCGAAGGTGGAAACCAGCATGGTTCTTGTGCTCAAAAGCAGCAACGGACGCAACAAGCGCCGAAGCAGCAACAATGGAGGCCTTCATCTTGATTTGACGGGACCGGTATTAGTTTTGTGTATATCCGCTGAACGAGTGAAGCGGTGTTGTAGTAAACGAGTGACTGGGCACAGAGGCCGTTGGACTTTGCTCACGAGGCTGTTGATGCGTACGAAGCCTTGCGTAGGAAGCAAAGCAAGCACACACCCGGGGAAGAGAGGCTTTTTGATTTACTACGCATGGTCCCGCTGCCACGGTTACTGCCATGCCTCCAAGCCGTTAGGATAGGGGTCCATGAGATTAATCCTAGGAGATGCAGGTACGTATGCGGTAAGACATCGTAAATGGAGCACTAGGGCGTTCAAACTACGGCACATTAAGCCACGATGTGCAGCACGCCGGCGCATTAAGGAGATGAGTCCTGGGGAAAAGCGACAAGGTCGTTCCTTCGGCAGAGGCGTGGGCTAGTTGTGGTTAGTGCCAATTTCCCTGACCAGCGACAACCGTGCCGAGATGACCGGCATGAGCGCGCCAACAAGACGCGCCAGATCAGCTGAACCTTGGAATTAGCGGTTCTCCGATCGAAGCAATTAGTCTGTGTACGAGGTGAGGTTTTGTTATCGAATAGGCACCGTCTTTCGCGCGCTCTCTTGTCAGCTGTAGAAATGAGGCCCTGGACAAAGGAGCCAACGGCTAATCTTCGACCACCAGTTCTGGCCACCGCGCTACGCCAATGCAGGTACGAGGCGGGACGTGCGACAGCCTTGCACGCTAACATAACTATAATTGACCAGTGATCTATCGTTTGAGGACGCGGATCGCGTGCTGGTAAGTGTGGGCGACTAGCTGCGATAATACAAGATGCTATTGTCGTGACTTGGGTAAGCCTGAAGATGCCGAGGGTTCATTCACGAGGCCGACGATACCTTCCTCGAGGCTGTGACGTAGTCGAGGCAGTGGGAATCGGTCAACTGTAATTCTAGCGCGTTGAGGGTTGTTGTGGAACAGTTGAGCGCAGCACAGCACGATGTTGAGGTTGTCGCTGTCGAGCGACAATTCTCTTAGGTGCTTGGTCACATTGGCAGGAGGTACCGTGACGATCTTGCCTTGTGCCTGGGAGTGTTAGGCGAATAGATGCATGAATCGCGATTCTGTAATCTTGTCATTGGTCACCGCCAGTTGGCGGACTACTCGCTCGACGATGTGGTGTTGTTGTGATCTTCGGCTGCAGACGCGGGATGCTTGCCGCCGATAACGTGTCACGCGGGTGTAGTGCAACAAGCCACAAGAGAATGAGTGGAGATTGAAGTAAGGAGACTAGGCAGAGTCGATTCTTGTCTAAACAGTAGCATACAACAGTCGGATAGATCATGTCCCAGCTTGTGACTAACCTCTCACGGCTGGTCCTTTGAAGCAGCATGCTAACAACAATCAGCATTGGTAGGCAAATCTAACCCGAGCCAGAGTAGGAAGTGCCAACATTGCGGAAGCGGTTGGTTGCAGGCTGAATCGTCTCGGTTGAACATCCCTCTGCAACCTCAACGCCGTCGAACCTGCCCTTGATCCAGTTCAGGATGTCGCTGTTGGGTGCCTCAGCTGCAGTATCGTGGGTTAAGCCTGGGTACAGCTTGAGCGTGGCTTTGGACTTGGGGAAAGCATCGCAAGTTCGGTTGAAGTCGATTTGGGTATTGTTGGCATATGTGAGTGGGTCCTCAACGCCCTGCACCACCAGCATTGGTGCTGTCAAAGCATGCGGTCCGGCACCATTATAGCGCTTCTGCCAATCGATAATCGCAGGGTTCTGAAGCCAATCCATGTTCTTGAATAGTTGGTTCGCAGTGAGGTTCGAAAACAAGGCGCGTCCAGTGAGCAGACATCCCTGGTCCATAAGTGGGAGACGACCAAGAACGGTCTCTGTGACATAATCCTTGATCTTGAATTGACCCGGAAACAGAAGCTCCCATGACTGAAACAACAACATCGACACAGCGTCGCCAACAGGTCCGCCGTTAGCACGCCTGACAGACTCCGGAATGAGGTCTAGGGGGCGCAGAGCAGGTGAATTAGCAACTGCTCCAATGAAGTTGCCTGCCTTTAGCAGCTCCTCCTGATCAGGCATAGCCAGACGTTCATTGACCCTCCATGCAGTCATACCGCCCTCACTGTGGCCAACGACCACATAATCCTTGGACAAATGTTCGCCAATAACCTTGCGAGCTGCAATCAGACCATAGGCAGCGTCTGCAGCGTGCAAAAATCCAGATTCGTACATGAAGCCTTGAGGGATATCTGATCCTTGACCAGCGTAATCAGGAGCAATGACTGCATATCCGGCTTGGGCCAGAGTGTATGGGCCTTGCCATTCGTAATATAGATCCTTGTGGTTTGAAGGAGCACAGTTGCGAATGCGTCCAGCTGTCCCGTGGGTCCAGACCGTGGTGTTGAATGGTTTGCTCGGGTCGGGCTTGCTATATGGGAGCAGAACAAAACCACTGGCTGGGATCGGCTTTCGATCGATGTCCTCGCTCATGTAGAGGAACCTAGAGATGGACGTCCCTCCAGGTGCAGTGAAGTTCCGGTTGACAACAGTCTGTGGCAGATCCTCCCATCGCAGGAGATCACCGGGCTTTGCTCCCGTGCTGTTGGCGGGAGTGGAGTAGAATTGCTCGAATGTTACGTTCTTCGAGACCCAACTCGCGGCTTCTTGGCCTTGAAGTTGCTTAAAAGCAGCTTGGCAGCTGGCATCGCAGGCTTCTTGAGCATTGCTGAGGAGCGCTGAGAGGGAGAGGAGGAAGACAGCTTGGGCTTTCATGATGGGTAGTTTCTCTGAGAGGGCTGTGAGAGACCAAGATGAGTTTGATGATGATGATGATAAGTAAGGGAATATCCCCCAGTCTTTATAGACCGTTGACCTGAGGTAGTCCCACCCTCCACTGACCAGCGCCAACGCATCGTCAGATTTGAGGCTGTACATTTCTGATGACCAATTCGAGGTCTTTGCGATATACGGAGCTTGGCTCTTCGCAGTTCGTATGTAATTGTTTGCTGAATAGTGTTCTGGGCACTACACAATGGGCTGATCACAGTCAAAGCGAGGGCGAGAGAATTACCGAAGCCTCGAGACCGGTTCTTTGCAAGGAAGGATACTGCGGAGTACGATGAGGTGGGAGGCTGGTGATGTTCTTACAATCAAAACTGCGGTCCTTCAAGCTTAGATGCGCCTGCACATGCCCAAACCGGACTAGCCTACCCTTTTGCCTACTGCCCGCGGGCGCCGTCCTAGAGGATCATCAGTGAGCAAGAGCGGGATCTGCTGCTCAGAATGCGGGGCTCGAGATATCTATGAGACGATATCTCACATGCAAGATGGGATGTTGTTTCGTGATAATCTGAGACGGGTGGATTGCTTGTGGTTTAGGGTTCCAAAGCAGAAACGGTCACGTGGTCCGCGCATTGTTCTATATACTTAACAGCACATACATCTTGATCAGTCACCGTGCGCTTTTAGAACACTCAGCCACAGAACAGTGGAAAGTTGGCGGAGCTGACTGTATAGCCATCTTAGAAAGCTAGGCAGTATGTGACGTAAACCAGCTGGACCTGAAGTTTTCCGATCCACGTACTTTTTACATGTAGAGCGTGCACAAATGGAAGAAAAACGATGATTTGGATTTAGAGGTGAGAAGAGACCAGAGAATGAGATTTTAGCTCAATCCAGAATAGGTAAACACTACTAGTTGTTGAGAAGGTACTAAGAGTCCACAAACCAATCCCTCACGAAGCCGGAGCGAGCTGCACATAACACTGAACAGGCCCATGTGTAAGTTGCTCAATAGCCTCATACCCACTCAGATGTTCCGGCGCCTTCTGCAACTCAAAATGCCACAACAGCAGAACAATCGCCAGTCTCAATTCAAGATAAGCAAGCTTGCGCCCAAAGCAAGCGCGTGGCCCTGCGCCAAAGCCCATATGTGGACCAAGCATCGCATCGAATACTTCACTACCGTCCTTTTCGATCTTCATCCAGCGATCTGGTCTAAATGCCGCCATGTCCTCCGGCCGTGACTCGTCCCAAGAGCCAATCTTGCCCCCGCCTGCATTAAGATAGGCTGGAGAGCGGAGAGAGTCGGGGATGGCGTAGGCAGGTGTCAGTATACCGCCTCCATTGCTCATCATGAAGATCCTGGTTCCCTTGGGTATGACGTGGCCCAATACCACAGCATCTGTCGTGCTTGTTCGAGATGTAGCGGCGCCGGTTTGACTGCAGCGCACGAATTCCTCAATGCTGGCGTCGAGATAGGGGATCGGCGTTGCTGCGATCTCCTTCGCGGTGGGAGCGCGGCCTTCTGCTCTAGCAGCGGAGTATGAGATGTGTAAGGCATTGCGGAGTTTGGATTGGACTGCTTGATGGTCTGAAAGCATCTTCAGACTCCACATTATCGTGACGGAGGTTGTATCGTGCCCGGCGACTAGCAGGCCGAATATCTGTACACAGTGAGTTGTGTTATGTCAAGTGAGGCCTTCTCCCGATTTCTTCTTACCTCGGCAATCATGGGTTTGGAGTAGTAGCGAGGGCGTCTTCCAACTTTGCTGGCTTGTTGTGCTTCCCTATGTAACATGTGATCAACAGCATTGAAAACCTTGCTCTGGTCGCTGTTGACATCGCGCATTCTTTGCTCCGCTTTTGCGATCTCTTGAACAATGAGATTATCTTTCTGCTTGATCAGGTTATAGAAACGATAGGGGAGAAACCCTGGTTACGAAGAGTCAGTCTTGATGTTGCTCGGGTCCGTTGGTGACCGGATATGAGTAAGGCTTACATCCGTATATGCGAGGGAACGGCGACTTCACGACTCCTTCAAACGTTTCAGTAAGTCTCAATATAGCATCGAAAGCTGGGGCGCGTTCGGCTTCCGGGAATTCAAGAGCGCCATCATCGTCCAGCTTCACGCTTGCGGGCTCAATCGTAGACAACAACTCAGTTTGCTTCGTGGTAATCGTTGCTGTCTCGCCAGTCCCTAACACAGCAGCCCAAATCGCTTCAAGGGCCGAATGCGTAATATCGGTCTTCGCAGGAAACGCATGGCGCTCAGGACCAGCCAGCCTGATCTTTTCCTGCCAAAGGCCAATAAGCTCCATGAATGTCTTGTGCAGATGGGGACCAGCAACGCCGTGCAGGAAATTTTGCGACATGAGGTCTTGTAGCCATTTCTTTTGCAGCTTGAAATTTTCGTCGTCTGACCGTAGTAGTGTGTGGTGCTCGCGGATTATGCCGTAGAAGAGGTCAGAGATTCCGTCGGGTTTGGCTTGGGAATTGTGAGCTTGATGGGTGTTATGTTGACACTCGGTAAAAATATTGCTTACCGAACTCCTTGGTTCGCCGCATCAAGATATCTTGTCCTTCCTTGTAGTCGTTGATTATGACTACGGGTCTTTGGAATAGGTTGAAAAAGAGCTGTATGATCGGAGAGTCATGCCTGAGGTTCTGCTCAAGGTCAGTGGACAGATGAGAGCGTGCCAAGAGATGCAGACATTTCTCGAGAACCAGTCGGTTATCGTTTTGCTGTGCTTGAGGTGCTCCAATACCTCTGGTATATCACCAAAGATCGAATTCGTAGCTTTGACATTGTAAGGAATCCCAGGAATCGGCTTCGGTAGAAGCCACCTATAGACGTAATAAGCTCCAAGGAACAGGACGCCGCTGAGAATTAAAACAGATGGTAGTTGGGAAGTCATGACGGGAATAAACGTTGAACAAGCTTGCAGTGCTAGATACTCAACATTGACGTTGGAAAAATTAGTGTAAACGCTCCTCTACACCAGAGGCCCCAGATATAAACGAGGCCGCACTTGTATGTACGTGAGGTGTCGCTCCTCGTATAACCCCGACGGGAGCCTGTAAGCTTATGTAGATCAACCGAGCTACTCGGAGCGACAGGCCAGTCGCTTAGCTGTTTCATGCCCAAGGCGTGCATTGCGTCTGACTCAGCTCTGCATCAGGAGGTAAGCGGCGAACAGAGCTAGACGGGCGCAGAGCGCTGGCTGCTGATGCGTCAGAATGTAATCGTAACACAAGCATGCGAATCTCCAGACTTTTTGGCTTGTTCTTCAGCGAGGTTACGCTTTTGACTGACACCACAACTTGGAGCAAAATCACCGTGATGGTTGCATCTGGCAGGCGTGGTCCATATATAGGATGTGCGATTAATTCTGTACCCAGTACGCCCATGCCCGTAGGTACGCTCGACCTTCTATTATCTGCAGATTCCAGTATCTCTGGGTGACTTTGTAAACTTATGCGATCGGACCAAGTCGATGTGCGAAATAGCCGTCTCGAACCGGAGCTCCGGAGGATGTTCACAGTCTCGATCTCTTTCAAATCAATGCTGCTGACCCAATCGTGTCCGTCCTCGGATTACGGCTTAATAGCATGCTTTCTTTAAGAACTCTTCATACAGATGTCAGTGACTATAGCGTGGGGATGAGGATGACCACATAGCAAGGCCACCGGACTGACAGAGATGGGTGGGATACAACGTCTCCACTCCCCCCCTCGGCAAACAATGGGGTAGTGCTCTTCACGTAAGAGCTTCCTGAACGGGGTATCATGAGGACTGCCGCAGATGGGCCGACTAACGCTGTCATCGATACCAGAGCCGGTACAGCAAAGAGGAACACAGCCTTACGCCATTCTCTCAACACTGGCGACCTGAAGATCGACAGAAAGTCAACTGACCAGAGGTAGGAAAGTTGAGTCGCTTGTGCAGCCCCAGACAATGCTACATTGAATCAGTGCAGCGCGATGATATTCTTACTGCCCAGCTATTAACATCGACTACATCTCACATCCAGCCGCTCGTCGCCGCTTTGGAACTGGTCGGTATGTTCGGTCTACAAAGGAGTGTTTTGTGCAGCGCGTCTTACTCCGTACGACGTGCTCACCTACACGATCAGCCACCATCTGCACTGCCAGGTCCAAGTAGCCACTCGACAATTTTGGAAGATTTAAATAAGAGAGAGCACAAGGGTTAGAGGACTATTCAACTGCGTAGCCACTATAGAAGCTACTACTTTTCAGAAGTCTACGCCAATCAGCCTTAAAGGCCTCCACTATCTTGCATTACGCCAAGTGGCCACTCGGAGCTGGCAAGGTGCTGTAGTCTACGACCACTTACACCCTCCTATAATATCCATCACAAATCCAGCTGCATAGACTGCGCCGTCTGCCGCCCGTGAATCATTTGCATAGCCTCATCTCCAGCAAGGCCCCCTCATCCCCACAACATACAACATCGTTCTTTGCTATCACGTGAGCGAAAAGGAGCCTGGAATCAAGGACAGCTGAATGAAAGAGTTCGTCATA
The DNA here is from genome assembly GCA_020272525.1 of Epicoccum sorghinum. Taxonomy (NCBI): domain Eukaryota; kingdom Fungi; phylum Ascomycota; class Dothideomycetes; order Pleosporales; family Didymellaceae; genus Epicoccum; species Epicoccum sorghinum. The sequence goes on along the minus strand of VXJJ01000022.1, from coordinate 1,568,980 downwards.
CTTATGGGTATCATCTATCTCTAACACGTAACACTTCCCTCCCTCTTGGTTCCCCACGCCGCCACTACCTCTTTCTCGCCGCCAAACTCTCCACATTATTCGCGTGCGCAAGCAGATACTTGCAGCACGTAAGCGTGTACTTGCACGCCTTGGTCCAGCTCTCCTCCTTGTTCAACGCTAACTTGATGCTCTGATCATGAATCCGATCTTTCCGGATCTCGTACGGCATCTTAACGCCCGGTCCACCCATGCCAACTCTTAAACTGCTACCTGCATCTACTCCTTGAGTCTCGACGAACTCGCCGAGCTGGCGCAGGCACTCGAGAAAGGCGACCATGGCGGTGTCGAATTTGCGGTGCAGGAAGCCGAAGTTGATGGGGAAGTCGCCGGAGGAGTACAGCTCAAGGCGCTGTTTTTGGATGTTGGCGGGTGGGGCGTTCGTGGTTGTGGTCGAAGCGCGCGTGTCGGCAACTGAGGCGCCGTTTTTGAGCTCGTATTTGAGGATGGTGGAGGTGGAGCCCATGGGGGAGAGTTCGTAGTTTTGGAATTTGTAGCCCAGGCGCTCGGCGAGGGTGGCGAGGAGGAGGCACGTTTGGCCCCATGCGGCGTTGATTTCGGGCCAGTCGACGTAGGGGTGAGGGAGACGGCCGAGGCGGAGGCCGTTGATGGTGGCGAAGTGGTTGTCGTGCGTGATGTTGAAGGTGTCGTTGTAGACGCTTCTTCGTTGCAGCTGGTGAAGGATTTGTGTGTCGTGCGCATGTCGTGCTGTGAGAGCGTCGCGCTCGTTCTGGAATTCAGTCAGAGTGGAGTTGAAGGCGTTGCGATCTCGCCAGAAGTCTTCCTCTTCCTGGTCGAGCTGGCGGGCTTCAGCCTCGAGAGCAGCTAGCTGTGCATCCAGGTCAACTTTCTCTGACTCCAGCTTCTCGAGACTTGCGATGGCAGCGGCCTCGGCTTTCTTCGCCGCCTTCAAGGCGGCATCGGCAGCCTTGACCTCGTCTGCGCTGGGCACGTCGGTGTTGGCACGGCGCAGATAGTCAACGTAGGCGTCGCGTTCCCGTGTGGCAACTCCGAGTCGCTTCTGCAAGCCGTCTACCAACAAGTCGGTGCACTCGACACAGATTGGATGATCGATGTCGGAACGGGCAGATAGTATCTCGAACATGCGTTGCGTAGTTTCGAGGCCGTCTGCCAGGCTTGCGCCCCCCGCTGTTCCTGATCGTGTGGCAACAGTGGCTCGTCTCGATGGCTCAGTCGGGTTTGGCTGTGCCTGTGTCGCCTCTGCAGGCAGCTGGTGGTCGGGCTTGCGTGCTGGGGCAGGAAGATGCTCGGGCGTGTCCATCATCGACTCGGACATGTGGACGTTGACGAACGACATGGCCGGATTCTGGCCGCCATGCTGGAACCGTGAAGAGGGGACATTGCGCTTGAATGTAGGGTTTCGTGCCGATTGTATGGCGCTCTCGTACGTCTGGTGCCTGGAGGATGGGTATGTCGGGCGCGACTGGCGTGGGAGATTGTTCTTCTGTGTCTGCTGCTGAGACGTGACAGTTGAGTCTACCAGAAAGTCAGCAGAGCTCAGCGCATAGCTATGTGTGGACCACACCAGTCAGAAGCTTGAAAGCTGCAGGGTTGAGCTGGTCGATGGAGGCGTCGATGTCAAGCGGTGTCCGGCACTTCTGGCAATACAAGCCATGGCTTTTCTCGTCGTTCGCCATACTGCTACAGATTAGCGTTTTGCATGTCAACCCCAACAAACTCCACACCAAGTATGAGGTAAGAAGGTTGGCTGGAGATCGGAGCTGTCAGCCGCGTTGGATGTGCATCATCTGCACCATGCCGGCGGCACCCACTAGCTAGCCCTAGCTCCCGCATTGCCCCACGTTGACTGACGCGAGGGGAAGACGCGTCCCAACTCTCTGTTTCGTGTTCCGGCTCGAGCTTCTTTCCACAAACAGTGCCCGCCAAGCGTTGCGACAAACGCTCTACGAGACAACAGTATCCATTTGTCGCATCGCCTGGGCCGCAAGGGCATCCAATTGCTCAGTTGCGCGACCGCGACCATGGAGCCCCCAGCGAAGCGATTGCGCATCCTCCAATCCGTCGAGGTGGACGAAGCAAACCCCGAGTACATCGAAGCAAAGCAGAAACAGCAACAGAAGTTCAAGAGCAGACTCGAGCGGATATTCGACAAGTACGCCAACATGCACGAATCTATGAGCGACGAGATCGACTTCAAAACGGGCAAGGTCGTTGTGGACAGAGGACACATCCGGAGGGTGCAGCGGCAGATGCAGCGCAAGGGGCCGTCCCTGGTCGACAACCTTCTTGAGCCGACACTCGATCAGGACGGGGATTCGGAGGGGGAAGAAGAGCAAGTTGAGTCAGAGGACGAGCTGGCCCCTACGCAGACGGCGAAGAAGGAGAGGAACTTGGAGGAGAAAGAGGGGACAGCGCAACCTTCATGGCAGCAAAGCACGCCTACCGTCGCCAAGACACCCCGAGTTGTGTCGTCCGCGCTGCCACAGGTGGCTCAAATACCGCATACGCCGAATCAGACGACCGACCTCTACCAACAGATCCAGCAGACGTCGCTCGATCAGCAGACGCAAGCGGCCTTGGTCGCCAACCTGAACCAGATTCAGGCTGCGCAACAGGCACTTGCGTCCCTGCTCAGTATACTCCAAGGCACGCCAAACGGACAAACTCCACAAGCTTCTTGTGCGGTGTTACCCCCTCAAGTGTCAGCAATTGATAATGTGAGACCGGCGGCGGATCCAAAATGGTACTTCCCACCTATCTCAGCTGTCAAAGAGGCTCCATCGATCGTTCATAGGTCATCTCCGCCTCAAATTGATCAAGCGCGAGAGCAAACTGAGTGTCCCTTTGTTCCTAGCTCTCCTCCTGTCCCTCGTAGGAAGAGCCCAAAGGTTCGAATTCAGAAACGCCGTAATACAGCCAGCAGGTACCAGGGTCGTCAAGGGAGCGAAGAGAAGCTATCAAGCTTGCAAACACCAGCAGTGACAGAACACACCACAGCCCTGCGCACTGATAAAGTAACAACCTCGACAGCTACACCTACCCGAAAGGGCAGACGAATCAGATCTGCAAATGCATATATATTCACAGAAGAAGACATTGTCTATATCAGTGAGAGGACGGACACTATGACGCTAGTAGACATAAAAGCTAGCCAGGCAAAGTGGTCAGATTGGCCCAGAAGCACGTTCTACAATCGCTGGCAAGCGTGCCGCAAGGACCGGCAACTGCATTCGAAGAAGCCATCAAAGACAGATACGGCCGCGAGCCAGACTGCGCCCTCCCCTCTTTGCCAAGAAGAGCACTTCTTTTCTAGCATAGAAATCCCCGAAACATCATCCGCTGAACATCGCCTCCCTACGCCGAGCTCCCTCGAACAGGACAATCATGTCGAAAGAGCCGTGATACCTTCGTCTTCACACTTCGATGACGATGAACTGGAGCTCCTCTCCCTCGCTGGCGTCGACTCAGACGACAATAACAAACTCTATCTATACTCCTATCACGGAGACGAAGACTACCCAACGCCGGACGAGCCCTTGCCCTCTATCGAAGGCGCCGAGTTTCGTAACGAAGACGACCTGCAGTACGAGATGCTCAAAGCAGAACAATCGCCCACTCCGCAGCCGGCCCAGCCAAAGGCTCTCCCAAGCACCATCCCTGAAACGCAAGAATCCCTTGTCGCAGCCACGCCTCCGCGCCAGCAACACCAGCGGCCCGTTGCTCCTCCCGGCCCGCTCAACCTAACGCACCGCCGCGTGGTTTCGCACCGCCGCAAGGTTTCTGCCGACCACGACTCGGACCAAGACATCGACCTCATCGCCTCCCACAGCGACTTCGCGCCTCCGACCACCCCACGCGTCACCACCCTGATCAAGCGCGAACCCGTCTCCTCCCCGCGCACCCTCCCCCCGGCACCCGCACTCGCATCCGCCACTGCGCTCCTGTGCAGCAGTCCCCCCCTAGTCGCGCTGCGCACCCCCGCGCATCGGATCCAGCATCCCGCAGCGTCCAGCGACGCGGCAGCCAAGTCAACAGGCAGCTTGAATCGCAGAGCGTATCTCAACGACGTCAAGAAGTCGTGGGCGAAGGGCAAGGGGAGGACGGGCAGAGAGGGGCAGAATAGGGCACGGTTCAGAGCGAGTCTGGACGGGGGGTTCGGGGTGGGGAAGTTGGGTGGGGGCAAGAGAAAGAGGGATTATGGGGAGGGAGAGAGTGAGGATGAGTTGGCGCTGTGAACGTGGTGGGAGGAACAGCGGTAGAGTGGACTGTGTTAGGCACTGGGTGATTGGTAGCTAGCTGTTGTGCGCGGTCAAATCAGCAACGCACGTCGTCTGTTGTACCAATACATCGCCTTCCCACTTGAAATATTGCTTCGAGACTCGTGTCTATGCACCTAGCTACTTCCTTTGTGAGGACGTCCTTTTTGACCGGCTCGATTCTGATGTCTTCTTTCCAAGCCCTGTGTTCTCACAACCCCATGTCTCACAGTACAACAATTGTGATTGCCGAGGACGAGACATCAGCGCGCGCTTCGTCCACACAATGCGCACTCGCTGACCCCCATCCCATGGAACCCGTCACTCTGCGCCGGGGCGTGCATTACATTGATTACTCTTAAAGAGTGGTAGCTTTCAAGGTGACTACGCAATTGACTAGACCTCTAATCCTTGTGCTCTCTCTTAGTTGAATCCTTCAAAATCGTCGAGTGGCTACTCAGACCTGGTAAGGTGCTGTAGAACGCAAAGAATTGCTGCAGCTGCAGCAGCTGTGTGTAGCACCTTACGTCATGTTTCCGGAGCGGGCAGAGAGCTAACTCCGGAAACCCGGGTCGCTCTCGTCGCTCTCTGTACGAGTACATAAATCTTACAGAAACGCACTGATGTCCTAGAAACCCCCCCCCCTGTGTTGCTCTTTTGTCTGGCAAATCCCCCCTTCTTACTTTGCAATGTCGGAGACAAGAACCCTCACGCCGGGCAAAGCGCTTCTTGCGCTTGTGAATCTCGTTACCTTGGTGGGGCCGTATGCCGCCGACTGGAAGTAAGTCGTGCTTCCTCGGCTTGGTGGAATGGTGTAGAGGACGGGGAGAGGCTGACATGGTGGTGCGAAAGTGAGACGCATATTTACAATCCCAACTGGCCGCCCCACGCGCGGTACCACAATGGGTATGCACATCCTCCGGGCCAACAGACAGTTCCTGCTTACTCATATGCTTACCCTCTTTGCTCAGACAAACCATGTCTCTCGGCCTCTTCACAGGCTTGATATCTTTCTACGTCCTCTTCGTGTTGGAACCGCGCTCCGTCTCGCCAGAAGTCAAGAAGACGCATCTGAGCTGGGTACTGTTGCTGCAGAATATGATGTATCTGAGCAGTCTGTCGGGCATCTTGTATCCCGGTGCGGGGTGGATGGATCCGCAGTTTGGGGATGGGAAGCCCCAGCTCTATGGGTTCCCGGTGCTTGTGGCGATGGTCTGGGCGGGGTGGGGGTTGGAGATGGGAAGGCTGAAGAAGGAGAAGGGGCTAAAGAGGGGTTGATAGGAATGAAAATGGTTAGTATAAGGGGTCGGGAGGCTGAAAGGAGAGAAGGTGGTATAGAAGGGCTGATCAGGAAGAGTGGTGTGCAGAGGGGCGTGAGGAGAGGGCGATGGGGGCAATGAGGGGGCGATGAGGCTGAAAGCAGAGAAGATGGTATTCGAAGGTTGACGGGTTATTCTTTACGGCATGAGTTGCGCGAGTTGGGTACGTAGCGTAGTGATAACGGCTGTGCTGGTAGGAGGCTTGCATTAATGTGAGGGTTCGACGAACAGAGCATGCTCTGGATTCATTTTGGGCTGACAGTGCATGACAGCGCCTGCATTCCGCAAAGTCTCGTCTGCAGGAACGGAACAATCTTGCTTTCTTACTGTGCAACGATTGATTGGATCGATCAGTAATCTTGGGTTGCACGCAAGGACTGGCAAGAGCAAGGCTGCAAGCTTACAAAGGCTAGTTCGCAACTCCTTTTCACAACAAGATGACTACTTCATTCTGTCCTCTTGAATCATTTGCGGCAGCGTCAGATATCAAGCGTGGAGTCGCTGTCACATTGTTGGGGTGAACAGTCCTTGATCGCGCAGCTAAGCCTCGATGAAGCAAATGCACCTGCGGCAGAGAGTCAGCAGGCCACGCTTCAAGTTGCCCTCTGGGCCCTCTGGCAAAAGCCAAAACTCAAAGCGTACATAATGATTGGTGTATCACTCTGAAGGACCTCTCTGAAATCGCGTGGCAGTGCAAGAGGTCCTCCTCTTGGCGCGCCAGCACCACCTTCGCAATCAGGCAAACCAGGCAACCGTTGGCCCTTGCCCTTCTGGCGGCCGCCCACCACGTAGTTACCATGCCGTCGCACCCGCGACGAGATCTCTTCGTCGTTCTCACAGAATCTTGACAGCGCTTCCGTTGCCCTGTGACCTCATTATTATTGGTCCGTGGGCAAGCTCGACGACGGTGACGATCATCAACTCCGCCGCCTTCCCTGATCCCTCACCGGCCGTCCGTGCATGGGGACACGAAACTGCAGGACGCGACTGCGGCTCTCTGGTGCTATCTGCTGCGGGCGGTGAACTGCAGCCAGACGTATACTAATGCAGCTGTGCGCACACCTGACGGTCTGTGACCTTTCTTCAGAATCACCCTGCGAAGGCGGATGAGAAGGCGTCAGGCTGCAGCTGAGTTGCTGAGCATCGGTAGGTCTCGAGTGTCTGATGTTTCACCTGTTGCCTTCATTCACTTTCACTTTGTCTATTCGCCTAATTCTTGTGATAGTCCGTCCTTACACGGGCGATCAGCGGTAGCATTTCCTGTTACGTAGAATCCAGTCGTGTGCTGACCTGCAAAAGTAGATATGTCGTCGCATCCTTATAACTTTACCCCCACGTTCAACTTTACTCCTGTTGATGAGAATGTATGTTTCTTCGAGACTGCATCTTGAGTCAGATAGTGACTGTCGTAGGGTTATGAAAATCAGGCTTTTCAATTTCCAGATGCCTACTTTCAATCATGGAACTTCGATGCTGCAATGCACACAGTTCCCAGTCCGATTAGCACGTCGAACGCCGCACAACACACTGTACAATATGTTTCATCTCATCACAATGTGCCTCACATCAGGCATCCACAACCCCCCCGCAGAAGTGGCCGAAATGGACAACATCTCAAGCCTCCACGGACGCAAGCACCTGCTTCTTATCAGAGCAATGTAGAACCAATAGTTGACCCCATGGCACGCTTCTGTAACAGTGACGAGCCCTGGAATCCACTGAGAAACCCGGATGTCAGTAATGACCAAAGCATTTTCCGAACTGACTTTGGCCAATACCGCCAGCGTCCTCGTTCCGACATCGACAATGTTTCTGATTCTGGGTATCAGACACAACGACCGCTATCTGTCCTCAGTAATGAGCCAGGTCGTAGTGGGCAAGAATTGCCTCCGGAGCTCATGTTCCAGGCAAGAAGCATGAACGTGAACAACGTGCCAAATGCAGCCCAGCCGATGTTACGCACAGCCTCCGACCAGAAGTCGGTATTATCCCAGCATAGCAGTCGGAGCGGAGCCTCTAGACAACTAATCTCTTGTCTAGAGCCGACTTGTTCAGCAATCTCCAAATGCAAGTCAGAACACAAGTACGTACAGTAGACAAAGATTCGTCGAGCAACACATCACTTACAATACTTGCATAGGAAACACATGCTTAAGCATGTGAAGAATTTTATGTGCACTGAGACGGGGTGTAAGAGGGCTGGTCAGGGGTTCTCAACCATCAATGATCTGGACCGTCACCGGAAAAGCGTGCATAAAATCGGCGTGACCAAATCAAAATCATACAAGTGTGCGGCCGCTGATTGCACAAACAAGGATAAGATATGGCCTCGCCTGGACAACTTCAAGCAGCATGTACAGCGCATGCACAAATCTGAAGACGTACTTGATCTTATCAAACAGTGAGTCTCCCACCGGATATCCACACAGTGCTGACTTTCGCAGCTCGGAGTACAATCCACACGCGACAGCACCTGAGACTCACGAAGCACTGTCAACGGATCCTGCGCTGTTTGCTGGTATTGGCGGCTCTGACAGCAATTACCTCTCTCCCAGCACCTACCTTTCCTACCAGCCAACCCTGTCTTTCACCACAGGCTCCATCTCAAGTACTGCAGATATATCCCCCAGCACAGCCTCCCATGACATGTCGTTTTCACCTTTCGATGTGTCAGCACCTGTACACGAGAGCGTCAAGATGCATAGGGGCTTGAGCCTCGCCCAATCGACTGATGACGCGTCACATCTGTCAGCAGGACGCCGACAGTCTACCAAGGCGTCGCCAACAAGTGAAGTTTCCACAACAACGTTGGCGCCCGGTCCTCATGAGAAATGGAAATCCAGCTCGCAGACGCCATTGTCGGATGAACCACAGACTAAGTCCGAGCAGGTACAATTGGCTCTCGCGAAGGGCTCCAAGACGGATATCAATCTCGCAGAAATCGTCAAGGTTCTTTCCGAATCGGACAAGCAGGCTATGTTAGATCTCCTGAAACAGCAGTCTGCGTCTACTCGCTTACCCCAGCGCCGCTCGACACAGGATTCTGCATCCAGCCCGCGACAGCGCTGCGACTATGATGGCTGTACATTTGCCGGCCGCACCTGCGACCTCAACAAGCACAAGAAGAGACATGCGAAACCATATGGCTGCACATACCCCAAATGCCACAAACGCTTCGGTGCAAAGTCAGACTGGAAACGTCACGAAAACTCTCAGCATTTCCAGCTAGACGCCTTCCACTGCGACCACCTCAACAATGCCGGGGCAAAATGCGGAATGCATTGGCATCGTTCGGCACAATTCAAGAAACATCTGCAGGATAAGCACAAGATCACGGATGAGAGTGATATCGACATCAGACTGCAGCGCTGCAAGATAGGTAAGAACTGTCAAGGACAGTTCTGGTGCGGATTTTGTCGCATCATCAGACCTCTCAAGAGCAAGCGCAATGCCGCCTGGGACGAACGGTTTGACCACATTGCGCATCACTTTGAGAAGGAGACGAAAAGCATCGACGATTGGCTATGCGTTGAGGCGAATAGAACAAAGAAGGACTTGCAGGCAGAAGTGGATCGTAAGGCTTTTCCTGACGACAATGACATGGAAGTCGACGCCGAGGCCGACACTGATGATGATCCTCCGCCTGAAGCTCAAGACGGCTGGGGGCCAACGACTACCGGGGCGTTGGACCCGTCTATGCAGATCGGGTCACATCAAGACAACAGCCACGAGCACAGGTCCGAACGACCAATGAACTGGTATTGCGTGAGTGGCTACTATCACATATAGACGACCGGTGCTGACTTTGCAGTGTGCTTGTGGAGAAGGGCCTCAGAACTACTCGATTCAGCTCAGCTGTGTAACGAGCTGTTCGCATCTTCGCTGTGAAAACTGTAAAGTACATCTCGTTTGAAAGACTGTTTGTTCAATCGGTTGATTGATTTCTCTTGGGCTACTAGGAGCACAAGGCCAATGAAACAAGGTTGGACAAAATGTAACGCGGCCTAGAAAGATACCTTCGTACTTCTCGTCACCTCACCTTTGTAAATGGGTATTGTAACTTTGCAGCGATTACTTTGTTGAAAGTCTAGAGATACACAAAGTGTGCACCAGATGTCTTTGAGCCGTGGTAATGGAGCATTGCTTGCAAATGTTGCATCTAACGAGATGGAGGGCTGAGGTAAGAGTGTTGTGAAGCGCTTCCTACAGGGATGTGGGGTTTAGCGTGCCAAGGCCGCCTGCGGGAACGTGGTGTGGACACGGTGATAGCTACAGCTGTGACGCGGCCTCGGAAGCAACACCTCACTTTCTCTACTACTTTCCTTTCCTGCAAACATGGCCGCCGCAGAGGAAGGGCAATTCCTCAAGCAGGCCTCCGGCCGGAATACTCGAGGCTTGCTTCGAGTTGTGATTCTGTGCTTGATCGCAGGTGCAGCTGTGAGCAGCCGTCTGTTCTCCGTGATTCGCTTTGAGAGCATCATTCACGAGTGTCAGTATATCCAGAAGCTCTGGGTTTTGCAATTGACTAATTCTTGTATCCAGTCGACCCGTGGTTCAATTTCCGAGCAACGAAATACCTTGTTCAGAACGGCTTCTACAGCTTCTGGGACTGGTTCGATGACCGTATGCCTTCCCTCCGCGCCGCGCCTCTACACCATTGTCGCGTAGCAGAAACAGTACACTAACACAATACCCAGGAACATGGCATCCTCTCGGTCGTGTCACTGGTGGTACGCTCTACCCCGGACTGATGGTCACCAGCGGTGTCATTTACCACCTCCTACGCTTCCTCTCACTCCCCGTCGACATTCGTAACATTTGCGTCCTCCTCGCCCCAGGCTTCTCTGGCCTGACCGCGCTCGCGACATACCTCCTGACCACCGAGATGGTCGCTTCGCCGTCCGCCGGTTTGCTCGCTGCAGCCTTCATGGGCATCACGCCCGGCTACATCTCGCGTTCGGTTGCTGGCAGTTACGACAACGAGGCCATTGCTATCTTCTTGCTTGTCTTTACCTTCTTCCTGTGGATCAAGGCTGTCAAGAACGGGTCTATGTTTTGGGGCGCAATGGCCGCGCTATTCTACGGATACATGGTTTCCGCGTGGGGTGGATACGTCTTCATCACCAACTTGCTGCCTCTGCACGCTTTCGTTCTGATCTGCATGGGACGCTACAGCCCCAGGCTCTACGTCAGCTATACCTCGTGGTATGCCCTCGGCACGCTAGCGAGTATGCAGATTCCGTTCGTTGGTTTCTTGCCCATTCGCAGTTCTGAGCACATGTCTGCGCTTGGTGTCTTCGGTCTTATCCAGCTGGTCGCCTTCGTTGACTGGGTGCGCGCCCAACTTCCCAGCAAGCAGTTCCAGACTCTGCTCCGCGCTCTTGTCCTGGTTGTCTTCGTGGTTGCTTTCGGCGGACTCGTCCTGCTTACTGTGACTGGAGTTATTGCCCCTTGGACTGGACGTTTCTACTCGCTCTGGGACACTGGCTACGCCAAGATCCACATTCCCATCATCGCCTCCGTCTCCGAGCACCAGCCTACCGCTTGGCCTGCTTTCTTCTTCGACCTGAGCATGATGATCTGGCTGTTCCCTGCAGGTGTCTACCTGTGCTTCACTAAGCTGACTGATGAGCAAGTCTTCGTCGTCATCTACGCTGTGCTTGCCAGTTACTTCGCCGGTGTCATGGTTCGTCTTATGTTGACCTTGACCCCCATCGTCTGCGTTGCATCCGCTATGGCCTTCTCCCAGATCCTCGACACCTACCTCGATGCAAAGACCCCCACAAAGACAGAGCCTGCGGAGACTGACGCGTCCGATGCTGCCAAGATTGCTGCCGCTGCTGTTCTCCCCGAGGGACTCCGTTCTACTCGCAAGCCCTATGTTGGCATTCAGTCCTACGCCTCCAAGCTTACAGTCGTCGGTGCTTCTGCCATCTACCTCATGCTCTTTGTGCTCCACTGCACATGGGTCACTTCGAACGCCTACTCTTCGCCTTCCGTCGTCCTTGCTTCCAGGCTCCCCGATGGCAGCCAGCACATCATCGACGATTACCGTGAGGCGTACTACTGGCTGAGGCAAAACACTCCAAAGGACGCCAAGATCATGTCTTGGTGGGATTACGGCTACCAGATTGGTGGTATGGCCGACCGCCCAACCTTGGTCGATAACAACACCTGGAACAACACCCACATTGCCACCGTTGGTAAGGCCATGAGCTCCAGGGAGGAGGTATCTTACCCTATCATGCGCCAGCACGAGGTTGATTACGTTCTCGTTGTGTTTGGTGGTCTCCTTGGCTACTCTGGAGACGACATCAACAAGTTTTTGTGGATGGTCCGTATCGCCGAGGGTATCTGGCCTGAGGAGGTCAAGGAGCGCAACTTCTTCACCGCTCGTGGCGAGTACCGCGTGGACGAGGACGCTACACCGACTATGAAGAACAGCTTGATGTGAGTTACAAGTCGATAATTCATTTGTTGCTTTTACTAATACGTGCGCTAGGTACAAGATGTCGTACTACAACTACAACTCCCTGTTCCCTGCAGGACAGGCCCAGGATCGTGTCCGTGGCGCTAAGCTGCCTGCTGAAGGACCCAAACTCAGCACTATTGAGGAGGCGTTCACCAGTGAGAACTGGATCATCAGAATCTACAAGGTCAAGGACCTCGACAACTTTGGTCGTGACCACACTAGTGCTGTGGCTTTTGACCAGGGTCACAAGAAGAAGAGGGCCGCCAAGAGGAAGGGTCCCAGGGTTTTGCGAGTCGACTAAAAGTCAATTCCGAGAAGAGATAGACAGCACCTGTAATAATATGTAGGTAGACATGTTAGCAGGCAGGCGTTTTGGGAAAATACAAGAACTTTTCACCCCAATTTAACGCTCCCCGCAAATGCTGATTGCAGTTGTAGCCGAGAGGTCTCGTTGTAATGCGTTTCATTCCACGACGTAGGCAGCCCTGGCCCCTCTCACCTTCACTCTGTCACATATGCGCCTCGTCTTCTCTTCACTAGGCGAAGTATTTGCCAATAGCCTACTCCGCGTAGACTTCTTCACTTTCCTCTTCACCTCGATCGTATTTCGCTCTGCGCTACTCAAATGGACTGATCGCGCCTGCCTCGTCCCTCCACGTGCTCTCCCTCAGAGCACCTTCTCAATCTCTCCGACCTCACCTTCCCTCACAAACACAACATGGCGAACGAAGAGCAGCGGAAGGCGTTCGCCGCATATATGGGGCGCGGCAACGATTCGACCGCGAGCGGTGGACAGCCGTTGCCCCAATATCCAGGCTCGGTCGCAAACCCTGCAAACGCGCATCTCTTCAATGTGTGAGTGCAAACGCTGCGACGTCAATATTCAACTAGCATAAGTAGCTGACCAAACTGCAGGAGAGCTCCTGGCTCTGCCAACACACTTTCTCTGTTTGTTTATGTACTTATATGTTTGGCAGCAATTCCCCGGTCTTGGAGTGCCTCCAGCGGCGCCAACACCTCCGCCTGCAGCTGGCAGCTCCGTGATCTCGTATCCGGGCTTTCAAGGCGGATATCCGGCTTACGGTTGGTCTGGCCATACAGGGTATGTTGATCAAGTGTTGTTTCTGGCGCTGGAAGTGCTGTTGGTCCCAGTTTCACTGACAACGTTGCCTACAGGATACCTCATCGACCGCCACCTTTGGGTCAGGATCAAGGCCAGGGCCAAGTCCAAGGTCAAAGCCAGAATCAAGCAACGGGCGGTCAGCAAGCGCAAGCACAGCCAGGATATGCTCAGATGCCATTACCTCCACCGCCAGGATACAACGGCTACGCAAACCCAGGCGCTCCGCAATCTGCCATAACGAGTTTCAGCGCGGACTCCGGCATCATGGTGCCTGCTCCGATGCCTCTTCCCCCAGGAGTGGTCAGCGAGCGGACCAGAGATGAGTATGTTCACTATGGATATCGAAGGGCCGACGAAGTGCCAGCAGAACCAGAGAATGGCAATGTACCGGTACTGTTGTGCCACACATGCAGCCACTGTGGTCAAATGCGATCAGCAGGATACCACCGGAACCACCCCGTCGTCCCGGGTAAGACTATCGTCACTAAGCCCTGTAGGAAGTGTAAGAAACGCATGAGCCGTTACACGAGAGCGACAAGCTACATCAGAGACCCTGTCTACGTCGAGATTGACAACAGCGAGAGAAGAGGCCGTCGAAAGGAACGTGACGAGGTCTATACGTCGTGGAGAACCGATCATCTCAAGCCTCATGTCATCAGGCGAGGCTCCAGTCATGTCAACATTGGACTGCGGACAATACAACGTAGTCCTCCTCGTCGCCGCGAGACCATTGTCAGAGAGGAGGTTTCTTCCGTGGGCCCAGGACAGCCAAGGTACGAGGGTCCATGGCCACCGCCAGATGTTATGCGCATGACACCTTCGAGACCACCCACAGAGTTACCTGTTTCTGACGAGGTTTGGCCACCTCCTGACGTTGTTCGTACTTACTCTTACAGGAAGGAGACCTCATCTCGCCCTTCACCTCGTATCATCGAGCTTAGTCCCTCACCGCCTCCTATGCGCTCTAACACCTCCAGGGTTAGGTATCGGGTGCACTCAGAAGAGCGTAGACCAAGGAACCCGGTGCGACGTAGTGCGAGCCATGTCCGCCTTCATTCACACCCTCGGCCCTATAAGACCGTGGTGACAGAACGTCGGGCATACTATGAGTCTGACCATAGTTCGACAAATGGTGAAGGCGTGGATCCAGCTAGTCAAAGCATTCCTAAACAACCAGATGTGACATACGAGACATCCTACAGGCGGAAGACCAGTCAGCGCGACAGCCAGCAGAGTACGAAAGTTGAGGCTGGTGGCCACCGAGTTCAGTTCGCCCCGGAAGAGAGCAAGGCACCCCCTTCGAGTCGGAGGCATGATGATTCTGCGCAGGAGCGGTATTCCCGTTCTGAGAGTTATCATTATGTTAATAGGCCTGCTTCGCCACCGATTGACCGTATGGAGAGACTTCACATACGCCGCTCATCGCCATCCCCTGAGAGGATCTCCAAAGACATACGTGTGGACCGCGCACGTCGCATCTCACCTTCACCTGCCCGACGTTACGAGAGAGTTCGCGTGCGCTATGTCAGCGTCAGCCCTACCCGCCGAGCGTCACCTCCAGCGCCCCGAGCTCGACCCCTACCATCTCCGTCCCCACCGCCTCCACCGCCTCCACCACCACAGCCTGAGCGGACAGTGCGTTCCGGCTACCGCCACATCTCGCGTGTCTCCATAACTGACCGTACTCGTTCTCTTACACCTCCTCCTAGTCGAAGGCACACGCCCTCAGAAGCAGATGTGACTGACTCTGAGGACGAGCAGGACTCCGTGATCGAAGTGAGAAGCTGGAAAGGCATAGACGAGAATGGGAAACCGGCAACCTTCGTAGAGGAGAGGCGTAAGACACACTTGATCGAGCAAGGAAGTGTGGGTGGGTCCGAATTCAGGCCACTCTTTGAGACGGTGCGGCCTGTGGTGCGTCCAGGGAGCTGGCGCGATGTATGAGGTCTATCCCTCACACCGGATTCTTATGTGGCGGACTGATTGGACTACACATCTGGCATTGCTTTTGAGGTAGCCAAAGGGGATCGATCTGCTCTTGGTGTCTCTACGTTCCAAAGGGGAGGGAGAATTAGTCACTCACTACGTATCCAATGAACACGCTTGTGTGCGATTGCAACGAAGTCATTGATCCGCACTGTGCTTTGTTTAGTCTGAGTAAGGAAGTGAATCTGGTATGTGAACAGGCGTTTCCGAGAAGTTGATCCTGCGGTTTTCACAGGACATGATGCGGCATCGCACTGCACAGCACCATACAGCACCGCACAGCACAGCACAGCACAAGGCAATGTAATGTAATGCAATCCGTATGACATCACATAAACATGCAAATACGCAGGACTGCTAAGAAAAAGGCGAAAATTCCCGCTGTTCGATTTCGGCGCCGCACTGACTGCACTATAGAAGCTATGGATACGGAAGGCAGCGGATACAGGCTCTCGCCCTTAACACGGCGCTGAGTGCGCCACCCTTTTGGCCCCGCGGACCGGGCTTACTACCTTGAATTTCTCAAAGTCTGAAGGTGAGTGGAGCTTGAGAACAGGGGAGTCCAGTGAGAGAGATAGGTAGGTTCGCCGCATGCCGCTCTTCTCCCTCTCCCTGGAACACCGCTGTCGAGAGATTCCTCCGCCTCCTCATTCCACTCTAGAACAGCCATTGGAAGCTCTCCTTGACTTCGAAGGTTGCTTTGCCTCTGTGGGGAAGCCGTGGTGTTAGTATAGCATCCAAAAGGCGGGGTTGAGAAGGAAGTGAAGGAAGGGGGGGAGAACGTACCGGATATCGCAACTACTCGCGCCGACGAGGACTTGGAACTCGCCTTCCTCGGCGATCCACATGCCGCTGGGTTTCGCTTCCCCATCTCCACTCAACCTAGTATCGAAGTAGCCAACGCTGTACTTATCCAGCTGCATTTCTACAACCTTGCTCTCCCCAGGCTGCAGGAACACCTTGGCGAAGGCCTGGAGTTCCTTGTTCGGGCGCGGGAGGGCGGAGCGCACGTCGCGGATATACGCCTGTACGGTCTCCGCGCCAGGAGTGGCGCCGGAATTCGTGATGCTGAGGGAGAGGGTGAGCGGGCGCGTTTGGGTGAGGATGCTGGAGGACAGTGTGGGCGGGGAGTAGGAGAAGGAGGTGTAGGAGAGGCCGTGGCCGAAGGGGAAAAGCGGCGCGATTTGCGAGCGCTCGTAGTGCCGGTACCCGATGTAGATGCCCTCGCCGTAGACGGTTTTCAGCGCTTCGCCGGGCCAGTTGTGGTAGGCGGGGTTGTCCTGGATGCGCCGCGGGAAGGTGGTGGGGAGTTTGCCGCTCGGGTTTGCGAGGCCGAGCAGCACGCTGGCGAGCGCGTTGCCTGCTTCTTGTCCTTGGTACCATGCTTGCAGGATCGCTGGGGCGCGCGGCTCCCACGGCATGCTGACCGGTGTGCCGGATTGGTTTACGACGATTGTGTTGGGCTGGGCGGCTAGGACTGCTTCGATGAGTTTGTCCTGAGACCCGTTTTTGGGCAGGTCCATGGTCTGCCGGTCGTAGCCTTCGGATTCCCATTCTGCGTCCAGCCCGACGACGACCACCGCGACGTCGGCATCGCGCGCGATGGAGGCGGCTTCTTCCAGCAGGTTGATGGCGGAGGCTTCCTGGTACCCGATTCTGCAACCCCCGTAGTCGTAGCGGCGGCCTAGCGTGGCCACTTTGGAGGCTGGGCGGACTTCGCTGGTGGATTCGATGAGGATGGAGATTGGGGTGTTGGCGGTTAGGGGGATGGATTTAAGCACGTCCTGTGAGGCTGAGAACATGGCTTCGCCCTCCTCGGTCCAGTCCCAGTTGTCGATGAAGAGTTCGTTGTCGATATACATGCGGCCGGGTCCCACGGAGGCGAAGCTGAAGCTGTGGGTGCCGGTGGTTTTCGGGGTGAGGGTGAAGGTGACTTTGAAGGAGAAGGCCGGGAGGAGCTCCATGGGTGCCGAGTCCCAGAGCCACAGGTCGGTGCTGGCTTTGTGCTGAACTACGGCAGGGGCACCTTTGAAGCGGTCGCCGCGGTAGTACTCGAGGCGCACACCGGGTTGGCCGTCGGGAGTCGTGCAGTAAGGGGAGGCGAGGGGGAGCCATTTGGAGCTGTCACAGCCTTGGGCGAAGGTCAGTTCGCCGTCGAAGCGGTTCTTCATTCCGTCCCAGGGGCTGGTGCGGTAGTATGGGTTGAGGCCTGCGCTGCCGCCGCCGTTGGCAATGGAGCGCTTCACGTTGGGGCCTATGAGTGCGATTTTCTTTGCGTTCTTGATCGGTAGGACGTTATTCTCGTTCTTCAGCAGTGTGAGTCCTTCAATGCCGGCTTGGAGAATGAGGTTTCTTGTCTCCACATTGTCGATGGACTGCTCAGGGGCTTCAGGTTCGGTGTTGTCCAGGCCCTTTGTACGATCCACAAGGTAGAGCACTCTCGCGGCAGCTGCCTCAATGTCGGCCTGCTCCAGTTCGCCATTGTCGAGGGCTTCTTTCACCTGTTCGAACTTGCGCCATTTCGAAGGCCCAGGCATCTCGACATCCACCCCGGCCTTTATCGAGGGTGCGGTGGCGTATGTGCCCGTCCAGTCAGAGATGATAGCTCCGTTCCAGCCCCATTCGCCACGCAGGATTTCCTTGATCGTGTGTTCGCTTTCGTCAGCATGCACACCGTTTACCATGTTGTAAGAGCTCATCAGAGCCCATGGCGAGGCTTCGCGGACAGCGATCTCAAACGGCTTGAGGTAGATCTCGCGGAGTGGGCGTTCCGCAATGATAGCGTCGTAGGCTTGACGCTCGGTTTCTTGCTCGTTACCGACAAAGTGCTTGATGGTTGCGGCGATGTTCTTGCTCTGCAGACCACGTACATATGAAGCGGCAAGCTTCCCTGTGAGGTACGGGTCTTCAGAATAGGATTCAAAGTTCCTTCCACCGAGTGGTGAGCGGTGCATACAGATCGTGGGCGCAAGCAAGACATTGGCACCGCGAGCTTTGGTCTCTTCTCCTAGGTGCCGGCCGATCTCCTCCATCATGTCTAGGTTCCATGTCGCGGCCATTGAAATTCCACATGGAAATAGTGCAGCCTGCCGCAATCAATCGCTTTGCAATATATAGCGTTACATCGAAGGGGACTTACTGGTGTGCCGTTTGTGAAAAACTCTCCTCGCGCGCCGTTGGGACCATCGGTGGTTTTGATGGATGGGATTCCCTTTTCCGGAATCGCCATTGTCCGCCAGAAGTCTGCTCCTGCCAGCAGTGATATCTGTGGTGGTTAGCTATGCGTGAGACAGGATATATCGAGTTTATCCATCCACAGCAACACGTCGTGTCATGCAGCGGAAACGGCGTGGCCAAAGAGTGGAGGATCAGAAAATCCCGGTAGATCAAAGAAACAAGTGTATTCATAGGTGGAGATAGCTTCTAGCAGAATGAAATTTGAGAAAAAAGCGTTCCAGCCTATACGCGTAGCTCACTTTGCACATTGCGCTGTATACTGCGGAGGGGCAACATACCTGTTCTTCGAGCGTCAGCTTTGACGCCAACTCCTTTGCTCTGTCATCCGGCTTCTCGAGGGGAAACAGCTTCTTCGCCGCCATAGCGTCTCCGTCCAGTGGCGACGTCGGCGTAAGTGAAGGAGTGACGGTATCGACAGGAGTAACCTCGAAACTGGCCTGCTTGAGATCGATAACCTTGTTCTCATCCTCAGTTGGGCTGAGGGTTCCCAAATGCATGGTAGCCATGGCTGCTCGAGCTTATAGTACCCGTCGACAACAATCGAAGAATCCGGAAGGAAGAGTCGCGTGTCAGGCCAGTGTCAGTAAGCAAGGTATTGTGAACCCAAACCACTGTGTAAAGCGGGAAACAATCGCAGTGATGCGGCAGGTGCGAGAAACGAATGACTTGAACAAGAAGCGTGGCCCAGTATCAGTGAAGGGTCATCTTTTAGTACTTCTGGAGGCCTTCAAGCATCTCGAGCATGGACCACCTTCCTTGCGTGGATCCCAAAGGGAAAGCAACGTCGAATATCCGGATGTATTGCGAACGAGCCTTGTACCTAGTTATGCGGCACGCATGCTCGTCTCAGATCCGCGCTTCGAGTATTACTGGCCGGCGGGGGAGGGACAGTAATGAACCGAAGTTAACGCGGCCGCGGCACCAGTAGGTAGTCTGGCTGCTGGAGAGCAACCGCCTCTTCCAACACTTCCAATCTAGATCTCGGGGGCTTGTCTGTGGCGAAACCAAGGGCAGGCTGCATGCAATACGACGCACAAAAGCTTGTCCAGATCACGATGGGTCAGTGAGAAAAAGCGCCAGCGGGCAGGTCGTCCACCGCGATAGCAGGAGAGAAGAGCACAGTGGATGCATGCATATTGAGGCCAGACATTTCGTGGCAGGCGTGGGGCTGCTGCACCGTTGCGGTAAGCAGCCATGGCAGTGATTCGCCGCGGCGCTGGCGGTCCTAAACTGCGAGCCGGGGATGGGTACTCCGCATCGAGTAAGGAAGGCTTCCGGAACGCTGCGTGCTCGGCCCAAGTGGTGGAGAAACTGTCGTGAGAGGTTGGCAGCCGGAGGAATCGCAGCGGAAGCAGGCCCGTTGCACCGTCGCCGCCGGGCCGTCAAGCGAACATCGAACAACCCACGTGCATGGCATGAGATCGTCGTGGATGCAGATGCACACTTATCTGAAAACCCCGACGTGGAGCATACAAATCACATTGGCAGTCTTCTAGCGTAGTGTATCTGACCTCTGCATGTGAGCGTCTTCACCGCAACTGTTGAGTACTGTACAGACGAAGCATGCACATATTGAGCTACAGAGATCTTCGTACTGCTCGCACCGCTACTCCGGCACAATCACCTGAACCAACCCTATTCTGACAACAAACGATCTCGTCCCATGTCACTCATGAAGCAGATGACCGAGGCTGCTTCAGCAAGGGCTTGCTGATTCGCGACATGGTATGATTACCGCCTAAATCTTCCCGTGACCCCTTCATCCAACACTCCAAGACACGATATACTCGAGACAGATGAAGTTTTGATAAGATGCAATCTGCTCTACATATTATATGCGGGGAAGACTGACATCAAGAGTAGAGTGACCATCTCAGAGCCAAGTCGAATGGCCTGAAGTCAGGTGTCGTCTTATCAAGTAGTGCCGGTGGTTAAGATGCCTTCATCCGACCTTACACTCGCCTTCATCCGATTCTGCACATGGCTTCATCCGAATCTACACTTGCCTGAAGACTTGCCTGAAGACTTGCCTGAAGATTTGCCAGACCGTGCTCTTATTGGAGAGCAAGACTGTTCGTTGCAATGCAATAGTTTGACTGCCGCTGGCATTCTTTACTTCTGAAGAAATCGGTTTGTAGCATTGATGTCCATCCAAACAACGCATACAGATACTGTACGTGTCGAATTGCAAGAGATGCTATAGTAAACGAGCCGGGCACGTGGCCTATTCTTCACTATTCATTGTATATCAGAGCCATGTCACCTCGTCAGACCACTCTCACTACGCACTTTCACTTGTGTACATGGATATGGGAATGTAAAAGAGAAAAATTGCAATCATGATATGGATATAAAAGAAGAAAAACTACCCTCTCGAAATCACCAAATAAAACAAAGGTGTTTCGTTTCAACGCCACGACCGCAACCCACGCAGTCTCACATGCACGCTTCCCTTCGCTTGATCCCACATACAGAATTACTCAGGTATACAAACAAACAGGGTCGGAAGACCAATCAACAGCTTTCCCTCCCCCTTCCTCGTTATGTGTGTGTGTGTGTTTCGTGGTTCAAACATGCGGGAATATTTCGCCCAGTTGCGCCGTAATGTAATACCAAATTTCCCCCTTCCTTATCCCGCCAAATTAGGCCTCTGACATCTCAACATCCTCGTTATCAGTGGCTTGCTTGACCTCATCGATGCCCTGCTTGAAGGCGGATTTCTTCGAGTCGACCTCGTCGCGGCTCAGGTCCCGCATCCAGGTGTTGTTGCGGACGAGTCTCTCCTGGGCGCGCTCGCGTCTTGCGTCGTTGAGTGCTTTGAACTGCTCGTCGGGCTGGGGATTGCTCTCGCTGCCGCCTGCGCGAACGGTGTCCGGCAGGGTGAAGTACTGGACGCCGCCGGTACCGCTTGGCTCGCTGTTGATGAATGTGATGCTGTATGTCTGTGGACTGATGGCGACAGTGATCTTGTCGCTGTGCTTTACAACGTCGAGGCGATCATCCTGCTCGGCAAGATCTTCGACCTTGGCAAGGCGTTTCTTCAGGTAAGGATACTGGACCTTTCCATGATCGACCTCCTCAGTAGGCTCGACCGCCTGGTAAGAGGCAAGGTATGCACGCCAGCGCCTTGTTCGATCCAATGAGTTGGAGTCGAATGTGGGGTCATCCTTCTTGAAAAGACGCACGGTGGCTTCTGTCTTCGCAGGGTCCTGTGGGAGTGTCAGTGGTGGCCGGCAAGATACCAAGCAAAGCTGGCTTACATATGTGATTCGATAAGTGTCGGCGTCCTTCGCCAATTTCTCGACAGCCTTCCTGTAGCTGAGCTCGTTCTTGTGCGAAGTGGTGTCGTTGACGCGGTCCTTCTTGAACAGGTTGTAGATATCAAGGCTCTTATCCTTGCTATCAGAGCTGACAACGACAAGAGCGAACCGGACAAGCGAGTTGATGAGCCTGTCAAAGCTGTACATCTGCCAGCCGATCTGCAGGTAGTATCGTCGTAGTGTCTCTTCGATGAACGCCATGTCGACTTCGTTCAGAATCTGATCTTGGAACATCTCCAGGACTTGCTGGTAGAAGTTCGCGGATGAAGATGTGTCCTTGAAGAAGTCATCCGGCTGCTTGTCAAGCATCTTGAGCTGTCTGGCGGGTTTGGGTTCCATAGCCCGACTGACGACCTTGCGAACCTCGTCCTCGCTCTCTTTGAGCTTCAGCAGCCGCTCGTACAAGTATACGAACATACGGAAGAAGCAGTAGATCGAGGCGTTGGCGTACATATTATACTCAATGCGGCGGTACGGTTCGTCGTGCTCGATTTCTTTGTCGTCGAGAGCTGCGGGCTGCGCCGAGTACTCCACCCAGCTTCCTGCGGCAGCCTCATCACGACCATTAGAATGGGAGCTGTCCGCGGCTGCTTCGTCCTCGACACCAGATGCAATCTCCGGAGTGCTATCTCTACTTGCTGATGCGAGACTATCCTCTTTATCCTTTCGAGTTTTGCCACGAGGATCAAGTACGTCGCGACGCAGATCTCCCTTCTTCTGCTTTTGGGATCGCGAGGAAACGTCGTCATCGGGACTTGGAGTGTCATCACCGGACTCATTAGGGGTATCGCGCCCTGATGTCTGAACTCGCTGCTCGAACTTGGCTTGGTCAAGGCCGAAGAACAACGGCACGAACTCTTTGATGAATGGGACCACCTTGGCATATTCGGTGCCGCTGTTGTTATCCGCAAATGTTATCATCAAGCGAGCCACATCAAAGAGAACCTCCTCGTCCTTGAATGAGAACGCGAATTGATACTCGGTTTGAGGGATCTCTTGCACTTGTCGGAGACGCTTCTGTTCCTCGTAGCGGACAAGAACCTCGTTGGTCAATGACTTAGGCTGGAACTGTCGCTTGTCGGCCTGTTTAACAGACAAACTCTGGTGGTCGAGGGACTTCCAGAAGATCTTCTGCGTCTGATCGCGCCAGACCCGCTCCCACTCACGCTGAGCAGCTTTCCAGTCTTCCAACTTGCATTTGAGGCGATGCAACAGGACCGGTACTACGCTCCAAGGCATGGCGAACAGCTCTTTGATGACATCCTTGCCTCGATCGCGACCGTAAATCTTCATGATGACACGCTTGTAGATGGTCTCGCTTTGGCCTCCGAGACCGGGAGGGAGGACAAAGTTAGTGCGGTCTTCTTGCTTCATGGTCAGCAGCTGGTTTGCGATTGGTTCTAGTTGCTGAATGGTGCGACTACAAGCTTCAATGTTGAAGTCGTAGTCGTGGCGTTCTTCTTCTATCCTGTGGAGGCCCTCTTCGAACTGGTTCTTACGGTGAGCAATGAATCCGGAGTCTTCAGATGCCCAAGTTGGGTGAGAAGCCCATTCATCGTTCAAGACTGACTTGCACAGCTCATCACGGCCACTGCAAACCCGCTCCCGCTCCCTCTTAGGCAACAAACGGTAGCTAGGCCCGAGGCTACGACAGTTAGAGAGCGACACCCGAGAGTTGACAGTCCTGGGACGAGTCTTCTGCTGGTCGTCTTCTTCGCCCATGAACTTCTTGAACCACGCAAACAACTCTGGGTTGCCGCCAATGAAAGACTGTGCGCGGTAAAGAAGGAGTGTTTTGTCGATCAAATCCTGTGAGTACAGATTGCACAACTTGAGGAACTCATTCATCGTGTTCTTGTTTCCAATGAACTTCTTGACACGATCGAAGAAAGCAAGCTCATCCTGACTCGGCGTAGTCGTGGTCGTTGGTGGTATCGGCTCTGGCAGCGCTGGCGTGAGAGTCGGAGAGACTGGGGGACCCTCAGGAGCGGCCTGCTTCGCGGCATGCCCAGTTTTCGTGCGCTTGCTCGCATTGTTGGGCCCAAAGTTGCCACCACGGAGATTTGAAGTCGGTGGTTCCTGTGCCATAGGTGTAGGCATAGGTGCGGCCACTGGTCCTTGTCGGTCGCGCTTTCGCTTGTTGTCACGGTTCGCAGTAGGTGTGGGAGCGAAGTTGCCCATCGGAGGCAGTCGTGATTGATCTGCCCGTGGGGTCTGCTGCAAGTTGGGTGTTTGACCGTAACCGGCAGCATCGCCACGAACATTGCTCAGCATGACCGCATCCTCAGCGTGTCTGGCTGCCTGCTGCTGAGCCCTGTGCTGAGCAGCAGACTCTGGGAGAAATTGCTTGAAATCTTCCAAAAGATCAGGAGCCGCATTGAACAGTCCAGTGACCTGAGCGTATACGTCCTGGATAGGCTTTGACTCGCGCTGGTAAGTCTGCAAGATCTCTAAGAACTGCTTGTAGATGTCGGGCTGTGACGCGAAGCGGTTCTTGATCTTGTTGACATAGCTGATGGCATGGTTGAACTCGACCGGACCACGCTTTTCAGCGCCAGGACCACCCATCTGTGCAACCTGAGCGGCACCGTTCAGTGTCTGTACTGGCAGAGCTGCGGAGGCGTCGCCACTCAGAGCGAGCATCGAGCGACCAGTAGCTGCAGACACTGCATTTTGGAGTTGGGAGACTCCCTGCTGCTCCTGTTGGTGAGCGAGCGCCGCTGCTGAGGCTGCAGCATCTGGGTGCTGACGAGTGGTCGCCTCAGGAGAATGCGGTGTGGGGCCTTGCTGTCCCTGCTGCGCGCCATACAGTGGCTGACCAATGTTGCGATTATTGGGAGAGAACAAAGACTCGACATGCTCTGGGGCTCTCGCTTGAGGCCATGGGCGACCTTGTGTGGTTTCGTAAAATGCAGCTTCCTGTTGAGGAGGAGGATTCCCATTCGCTGCTGCGCTACGTGGAGGCGACAGCGGTCTTGGAGCAGGCATCGTCGAGACCATGGTACCCATGGGGGTAGTGACCCTGATCGCGTTTGGATCCCCGTTTGTGCCGCACTCAATCTTATATCCAGGTGGGAGGAAAGTGTTGAAACCTTGTATCAGATTGGGGTTGCCAGCAAAGAGAGTCGACACGCGCTCAATGACGCCAGGTGTATCGATCGCACCGCTCTTGAAATCCTTCATGATATCCAAAAAGCGGTTGTAAACATCTGGATGATCGGCAAACTGTACTTTGACTTGATCGAGGTAGCTGAGAGCGTCCTACACAAAAATTAGCAAGGGCCTCGATAGGCAGACTATTGTGCAACTTACGTTGAGAATGGGCTGCTGTCCCTGACCCATGCCCATAGCACCTGGCGGACCAGTGAACGGCATCAGCATCTGGGCCTGTGTAGGGGCTTGCACAGCGTGCTGCATACGCGGTGTAGTCTGGTCATGCTGAGCAGGCGCATTGCCGTACAGGGGCCCCGCAGCGTTTGGCCCGCCCATCTGGCCAGCCAGTGGGTTTGTCCCTGCCAACGGCCCTGATTGACCAAGCAATCCATTTGGTCCATGTACCGTTCGCGTCGACGGAGCTACAGCCACGGGTTGGTGGATCTGCATAGGAGCAGGGTGGTTTTGAAGCGCAGCTTGTTCCCGCTGCTGGCGTTCGTGAAGTTCCCGGTCGCGCTGCTCGGCTTCACGCTTCGCATGCTCCTCTTGCTGGGCAGCGTGCTGGGCCGCGTGCGACTCCATGATCTCGCGCTCACGTGTTTCGCGTTCACGCAGCTCTCGCTCCCTGTCTACATTCGCCTGATCTTGCGACTGGCCTTGTTGTTGCAGGGTCTGAGAAATGCCTGGCAACGAGTATGGCGGGCCTTGCGGCAGATGATGTCCTTGCGCGACCGATCCTGCCTCTGTTGAGGGTGCTCTCTGGGTGGATTGGTGGGGCGAAGAGTGTGGAGGTTGACCTGTTAGGCCAGGGAGCGGCGGCAAGTTCTGGTTGTGCGCTGCGGCAGCGCTCGACGAGTAGAATGGGGTGCCTGGATGTAATCAGCCATAGTCTTACATTCACTGTGTTAGGAGGCGTACCAGACGGGGGCGGCAGCACAGGTCCCGGTCCTTGAGCAGGTGACGCATGTGCCGGCGCTTGCGCGCTCGAGTTGTTCGGTCTTTAAAGGCAATCAGCATCAGTGTCCCTGTTTGCAAAGGAGGGTGCGCGATGGATGCAGGTCCCTGAGGGCCCATCGCAACCAGACATCAGGTGGGGTGTACGAACCGGTAGGGGTCCAGTGATCTTGCAGGCTGACCCTGGTTCTGCTCTGCTTGCTGCTGTGGTGTTTGTGCGGGTGCGGGCGCCTGCGTCGCAGGCCACCCTTCGCGATGCGCTGGATTCATCTCGGCGTTTGCGATTCCTCGGCTGTAGGGGCAGCTGCGAAGTCGCTGAAGAGACGCGTCTCTGGCCGACGAACGATCGTGTCCTTGTGCAAGACTCAGTCAGAGCTCGCAAAGGCCACTGAGAAGCTGTATATGCGCGGTGTTTGCTCGGTGTGTGGCTGTAGTGCAGCTGTTCGTGGCTGTCTGGGCTGCTCAGGATCGTACCAGCTCGAGCTTAGTAGATTTCGGATTGTTGGCGGTGCAGACGCCAGTAAAATCAAGGCCAACGCCGTAGAATTACGTCGCCATGTACTGCGACCGTGTATTAGCTCTTTGTACCGGTGAGCCTGGTGATCGATGGCGTCGTCGTGAGAGCAACCTTCTCGTCAGAAGGAACGAGCGCTCCTTCGTTTATCCGGCAGGCCCGCTAAGCCTATTTGAACCAGTTTCGGCAACTACATGGCCCGCCATCGGACGATGACGCGCTTTTGAGGCCCTGCGCGTCTGCTGCACCAACACAACATGCGCATGCAAACATCTGGAAAGTGACAACAAAACGTAAGGACAAATGGAGGTCTTGGCTCGCGATCATATTCTCGTCTCAGAAGAAACTATTTAATCTCGGCCAAACTTACAAAAATCCCTCTTCTACAAGTGCTGCTACAACAGCACAGCACAGCGCAGCACACAAGATAGGTCCAACGCTCACAGAGCCATCGAACATCTTACCCTGTAATGGCACACACGTACACACCCAAGAAAGCAGCTGTGTAAACCGGAGGCAGTAGAATCAACAATGGGTATCATTACCAACGCTCACACTAGAATACACACATCTTATCACACTCCCCCCAATCCACAAAATCGCCCAAACGCCACGCCTCCCCCCCCCCTTTACACACTCCCCTTCCCCTCATCCAGCGGATTATGCTTATGCACAAAATCATCCACCCACTCCTCAATCTCGTCCGCCTTGTCTGTAAACCAGTCCCACCAATGCTTGTGCGCAGGTTTGCTGCTCTGCGCAGGCGGCGCGGCGCTTGTCGCTGTCGCTGTCGCAGTCGCAGAGCCAACAGTCGGCGTTGCTGATGCACTCATCGAGGACGCAGTCACTGGCGACGCAGCAAGGCTCTCTCGTGAGGGAACAGGCACAGCCACAGTCTCTGCAGACAGCGGCGCGGATGTCAGAGAGTGGAGGCCGACGGGGTCAGACGGCGTCTCGTCAGGCACATCGTGCTCGTCGTTGTGCAGACCCACGGGCTTCAGGGGAAGGCGCAGCGTGCCGTTGTTGGGCGCGGGCGTCATGCCGATGGAGTCGCAGATGATGTTGTAGAGCTCGATGTTTTCTGTTTCCTTCATCAGTACAATGCAACGTCTCAGAAAATGCGATGAGGTGGACTTACGGAATGGCTCCATGCGGCTCCCGGCTTTGTGAGGGAACGCTGGACCTCGAGCGATGAAGATAGCCCTCATAAGCGGGTGCTCGTGGTCGTAGCCGTGTAGGCCCCTCGGATGGTAGACCTCGCCCTTCTTCTTGCTCTCTTCAATGTCGAATTCGCTCTTCGTCACGATCGCCCAGCCCGCTTTGGGGATTATCCAGAGCGGTGCGATGCGGTCGTTGTTTGAGAAATGATACCGCTCGGGCATGTTTTCGCGCAGGTAGATCTCGATGTTGGGATTCTCTCCATGCTTGCGTTTGATCTTCTCGTACAAGGGGTAGAGATCATCCGGGTTCTTGGGCCTTAGACCGTAAAGAGGCCAGCCGTCGATGTGCGAGAGCTCAGCAGGGTCCACAATGTCTTCCAGTTGGATCATGCGTGACACATCGGTGGTGGCCATGCCATGGTCGGACACAACGACAACGTTGACGATATTGGTCAGGTTGCGCTCTTGGAGACCCTTGAGAATACCGCCGATCATTGCGTCTGCATCCGAAATGGTCTTGCGAATCTGCGTGCTGTTTGGCCCGTACCTGTGCCCATCACCATCCACATTAGGCACATACGCCGCAATGAGCTGCGGACGCGGGACATCGGCCTTGACACCAATGTCCATTGGCCCAGGCACATCGAGCAGATCCATAATGCGATCAACTTTCCGTTCCAGAACTTCCGAGCCGTTGTACTTATCGACGTAGGCGATCTGCTGATCATCAATGTGCGCTTCTGAGCCCGGCCACATGTGCACCGCCGCCCTGACGCTCTGCTTCTCCGCCGTCACCCAGAGGGGCTCTCCGCCCCACCAGAACGGCTGCAGACTGCGCTCCGGATCGGTGTAGTAGAACTCCTTCTGCAGCGCTGGATCCCAGAACGTGTTGCTCACAATGCCGTGCGCTTCGGGATACAGGCCAGTGGCCATGGTGTAGTGGTTCGGGAAGGTCACACTGGGGAAGCTGGGCAGCATGTACTTTGGCGAGATGCCCTCAGCCACAAACCGGTTCAGCGTCGGCGTGAGATTGCGATACAGGAAGTCGGCACGGAACCCATCGAGCGAGATCAGAATCGTCGTCGGGGCGAACAGCGAGGTGCCGTTGGAGACAGCGGTGGCCGCAAAGGCCGCGACCTGGGTGTTGGAGGAGTTCGAGAGTCGGTATACGAAAGCGAGCAGGGTCAAGAAGAACCCGATAATCGAGACGTAGATGCAAATGCGCCGCCACCGTCTCGATCTCTTCGCCTTCTTCAGCGCTCTCGTCGCGCGCAGCCGCTGCTCGTCGCTCTCGTCGCTCCGTCTCTCGCGCAGCAAGCCCTCAGCCGACTCTCCCACCCCTTCTTCGGTATCATACGCCGGCGAACTGCCCCCGGTATCTCTTCCCCTCTTGCGCTCCGCCATCTCCTCCTTCTTCTTCCTCCCCTCATCCCGTCCCCCGATCTTCACACTCTTCCCAAACAACCCCGATATACCCCTCGAGTCCTGCGTCAACAGGCGCTCGCGCTCGTCCTCCGACTCCAGCAAATCATGGTCGAGGTCCGAGAGTTCTGCAGACGGGCGGATGTCGTAGTCGTCGTCGGAGGCGCCGTCGACATCGTAGTGGGAGCCGCCAGCGGCTCGGGTCGAGGACTCGCGCATTTCTGGCGACATCTTCCAAAGAGAGAGAGAGAGAGAATGGAAGTGCGGAGTCAGGAATTAGGAAGCCATGGCAAGGGAATGTTGCGGCGGCGCAGTTCGCAGGCCGAGCTGAGCACCACAATCTTAGCGTCGGCGTTTCATGCAGGGACGATGATCGGCGGCGTTTGAGGTGGGCTCTGGGCGTTTGTATTCTTGACCAAGCTTCGTATGACTATTGTACTCAGGTTTCGATTATATTAATAATTAATGTGACTCCAATCCAAATATGTGTAAATACCCACTTGCCTCCGTAGCGGAGTCAATCCATCTCAACAACTGCAACACCATCCGCATCAACCCACTCCAACCCCAAAGACGCAACCTTACCCTCTGAACAAAGCCAAAGAAGCAGCCAAAAATGCTCCACAACCTCGCCCCAGCAGTAGAGCCTAACAAGTCCCACCGATTCACCAGAACCACTCTCACGATGCAGCGTTGTGGCCCATCCTATACGCCCACTACAGACATGCTCATGCAATGACGTCCAAAACTCCCGTTGCAATCTCGGCCGCATCTTTGCACAGTCAATGCGCCAATAACCCCGCTCGTCTGCCTCCAAGCTCCTCCGGATCTTCGTTGGCCTGAAGCGATCCGGGTTTCTGGCCTTCATGATCGCTAGGTGTTTTGTGACCTGTGACGGCAGAGCTGTAGGGGTCTCTACAGAAATCGCTGGTGGAGGTGGGAACGCATCCGTGGGAAGCTGGGAAAGGTCCAGTTGCTCCAATCCATAGTCAACAGCATACAGCGAAGCTTCGGCTGAGAGCCGAGATACGGCCGTGTCTCTTCTCGAGGAGCTTAGTCCATGGTTCTCCTGAACCCGGTCGTCTGGAAGATAAGTCGAAGGAACTTTTCCGCCTGTGTCAACCTCTCGTCTACTTCCTGTGACACATCCACCAAGACCCCGAACACAACCAACATCCTCCCCATCGTCTCCACCCGACTCCTCAGAAGCATCCGCAGAAGTCGCTGAACACGAATCGAGAAGCTGACTCTGCAAAGCTTCCAGCGCAGACTGCGAATCCTCGATAAACCCAGTATCAGCACCGTCAAGATCGTCAGAGCCCGTCTTTGACAAATCCCGGTTGCGCGTGGAGCTCGAAGCGGGTATCGCGCAATCCCGCCAGTTTAAATAACTCTGATCAAGTCTCGCCAAGCGGCTGATGGGACGACCTGAATCTCCGTGTAACGAAACAAGGCTCTCATGTTGCCATTCAGACGAGACATTGGATGGAAAACTCCCATACGACTCCTTGCTGGCTGTCGGTATCGGGGTGACATCTTCTCGGGCTATATCTCTTTTACTCGAGGCAGGAACCACACCTGCACTTCGCACCTCTGCCTTCTGACTCGCTCTCGTCCCCTTCTTAGACTCATGCCGATAGGCTTTTGCAGGGTCAAACTCGGTGTAGGCTTTCGCGAGGGACCGGAAGAGGATATCATTCTGTCGAGTGGCGGGGGTGGAAATGTGGACCAGAACTTCGACTTCGTCGGTCATAATCAATGTTCAGCATGCGTTGGAGTTGACCTTGCAAGATCGACATCATGCCCTGCGAATCCGGGATTATCCAAAACAATGATGATTGAGTGAAGTGGAAGTGGATTGCAGCCTTGCAGGCGCAAGTAAATGTGGCGCTAAGTAGCTAAAGCCGCGGCGGCTAGCTGTTCGCAGACTAGAGGGACATCTGGCACTCACACGCGCCAGCCAGCAATGTCGCTGTAGAGCGCAGCAGCTAGCTGTCCAGCTTATCTCATCTCCTTCGGAAATGCAGAGGTTCTCGCATATGCAAAGCTAACGCGTGATTTCTTGGAAACTACTCCTTTCATCCTATCTACACCATCTCCACACCTCTCCTTTCTCCCTCGACGCTCACCACTCATCCGACTTGCCCTTCACCACTCGTCCCCCCTCCCACTCTTCCCCTGCATAGCCATCTGCCTCGCCCTCAACGCCTCCGCCAATCCACCAGCGATACTCCCACTACTATCCCTAGCCCCCGTCTCGCTCGCACTACCCGAGTACCCAGAGTCCCTGCTCTCGGGCGCCGCAGGCTTGCGCGCTGCGGGGCGCTTGGCCGGGGGCGCAGGGGGTTTGGGTTTCCCGTTCGCGGGGCGCGCCGGGGGAGGTGGAGGCGGTGGTGCTGCTGTGTGCTCTTCCAGGTACGCGCTGGGTGCCCAGCCTGAGGCGGACTTGTCGAGGCGGGAGGCCAGCCACCAGCCTGTGGAGATTGTGTTAGTGGGACTGGAGAAGGGGGCGAGGATTTGTTTTGGGGTGACGTACCGTTGTTTTCCTTCTGCGTAACGAGGATGATTTCGTCCTTGCGCAGACTGAGCTCGCCGGCGGATTGGCCGGCGAAGTCGTAGAGGGCCTTGAATGTGGGTTCTTTGGGTGCTGGAGGAGCGGCGGGTGGAGGGGGAGGAGGAGGTGCTCGTGATGCGGAGGAGGATCTGGAATGGTTTGCTGATCCGTTGAGAGCTGCCACGGGCTTGGGCTGGGGTACAGCTGCGGCCGGTGTGGGCACGGGGCGCGGCTGGACGGCACCTGGCATGGCGGGCGCTGGAGGCACTGCTCGTGACGAGGCAGCGGCAGGAGCCGGCACCGGTCGCGGCTGCGCAGGGCGGCTGGCGAGCTTCGAGGGTCCGCCACCAGGACCGCCGGGCCGCAGGAGCTTGCCCTTGGTGATCGGCTTGGCGGCGACTTGCTTGCCCTTTGGTGTGGGCTTGGAGACAGAGTTGGGGGACTCGCCCTGCCCTGTATGGATGGTTCCACTCTTGTACAAGTCAACCCGTGCGTTGGGATCCTTGACTACCTTGACTTGTGCAGGCTTGCCGGGCTTCTTGTTGTAGTTTATTCTGTGAGTGTCAGTCGGGAAGGGTTACAAGAAGTTTTATGTCACTTACGTGTCGCCGATCTGGAGAGTCAGTGATCCTCTCAGAACGTTGGTTAGCTGTGTGAAGAACTCAGTCTTGAAAATGCAGTTCAGAAGTGGATCCGGCTCGGTCTGAGATCCGGCTCCGATCGAGAACCAATCGTCCTGCAGCTTGGAGGCGCTGACAAACTTGATGGCGCCGACAGGTATTGTCCTCTCCGCCTGGATCTGAACCTGACCGTTGACGAGAACCTGCTTGACAATGTACACGTTCCTCTTGGTCAAGATGAGCATGCGCGCCTCAGGCTTACTCGAGCGGCCAAGCTTGGAGACAAGCGTCTCTGCTCTGCAGGAGAAGGGAACCTCCTCGCCACTAGAGATACCAATAGCCTGAGCGATCACTTCGCCTGGGCCGCCTCGGTTCGCAATACCGAGATAGTCACCCAGATATCTTCGAGATCCTACCAAACTGTATCTTCGCCTCTCTTTGCGGCCTGCGAGGATCTTATGGCCCTGGTCTCGCCATTCAATGAACTCCTTGCCACCGTTCAGCTTGCGCCAGAAGCGTTGGATGCGTGTGGCACATTCGATTCGGTAGCTCAGATAATTCCTCCATGCTCGCTGGATGCGAATGGCCATGTTGTGCCAATAGCGATCGCGCATCGTCTCCAGAGCGAACAACGTCTCCGGTGTCTTGATGAAGACCTTGGTGACACCCATCTGGAACTCCTCGGCAGGAATATTGGTATCCTTGAGAATCTGCTTCGCACCAGCCTCATAGCTGCCCGTCCACGTATACTCTCCTGCGTACGAGCATTTGGGCGAGAGCAAGAAGAATCGTTCTACAAACTTGTCGAAAGTCTGACGGGATGCGAAACCTGCACGACGAATGCGGACGTTTTCTTGAAGACCAAGGTACTTCACCTGATGCAGAACGTTCGCCTCATTGAACTCCTTTGGTGACTTGTTCTCGTTGGGTTTGATCGTACGGATGTAAGATGGTCGAGCTTGCATGAGCGTAGTAACGAGGTCGTTCGCGGATACCTTGATCTTATCACCGGCCGTGGGCGGTCGTCGCCTGTTGTCCTGATCAACCTGGTTGGGGAAAAGCGTGTGGACGAATGGATTAGAGCTCTGTCCGAGGAGGTTGAGCAGATCCTTCAAAAGCTGATCCTTGTTCTTGTCCGTCATACCCTCTACAGCGTATGCCACCTCTCCGGCATAATGTTTGATGATGAATTGGCCTTGGCGGGGCGAGAAGTTGGGGTTCGACGAGAGTGCATTAAGTCGTTGCACAAAAGTCTGATCTGCAGCTCCAGGATCGGCGTGGGCTGTGGCGCAGGCATCGTTCAATGCTGCAAAAACACCCGGTGGTCGCTTCTCTTCGATCAACTCGCACACAACCTTGTTGTCAAAGTATTTGATCGGAGTCCACTTGATCTGCTCCCTCTCATACTCTTCCTGTTCTGCCTTCAATGTCAACTGGATGAAAATCTGCTGAAGCTTCTCGTTGACATAGTTGATGCACAGCTGCTCAAAACTGTTTTTCTCGAAGATTTCGAATCCATAGATATCCAAAATACCAATGGAGTAGGCAGACTGGCTCTTCGCTTTGAGCGACTGGTTCACGCGCTCGACAATCCAATCGAAGAGGTTGAAGTATATAGCCTTAGAAAGAGCGTCTCGCACCGAAGAAGCTTGGGCCGGGTTCAGGGGTACATCATAAACAGAGCCTCTCCGTCCGCCTCGACTCGTTTCCATGATTCGAATGGTGAGAGCCTTGTTGACGTGTGCGGAGTCGACCTCTAGGAGATATGCCACAAAGTCAACCACAGACTGGTCTGCGATAGCAGCATTGCCTTGATCGTCTTCAATGAACGATACGTTTCCGAGCCAGAGGATTGCAGAGAGCATCCGGAAGATATTGTCCTGCTCCGCTTGCTGTAATCCGATGACCTTCATGGCATTCAAAGTGTCGTTGAACTCGGCGTGATCGTCGATGCCCGGTACGTCGTAACATTTCGATCGGCTTGTGTACAAGTAGGACTGTGGTTGTTGTAGCCCGAAGATTTCTAGTTATGTCAGTGAGCAAATCACGACCGAAGATTCGAAGAGCTGACCTCGGTATTGGGGCGATGCCGCTTTCGCGAACTGGTAGAAGATGTGAAAGTTGCGCTCGTTTGTGATCTGGCCAACCACACGCGACTTCTCGAGGAGGTAGTTGTTGATGTTCGCACCAACTGGCTCTCCCTGTGCATTGA
The DNA here is from genome assembly GCA_020272525.1 of Epicoccum sorghinum. NCBI lineage: Eukaryota > Fungi > Ascomycota > Dothideomycetes > Pleosporales > Didymellaceae > Epicoccum > Epicoccum sorghinum. The sequence continues at coordinate 1,534,639 of VXJJ01000022.1, read as the reverse complement.
AATGAATTTCGAGGTACTTTCCGAATCGCGACGAGTTGTTGTTCCTCAGCGTCTTCGCGTTTCCGAAAGATTCAAGCAAGGGGTTCGTAGCCAGCACCATGTCCATCATCTCCTGGATGCCTGACCCCTTTCCTCCCGAGACATTCGCAATGTACTGCATGAGTCGCTTCGCAGCTTCCGTCTTTCCTGCACCAGATTCACCAGAGATGATGACGCACTGGTTCTCCTTGTAGGCGTTCATGTTGTAGTAGGCGGACTCGGCGATGGCGAAGACGTGCGGCGGTACCTGGTGGTGTCAGACTGAGTGTGTCGTCAGTTATCCTGCATGCGCCATACCTCCAGCCTGTTCTTCCCCTTGTAGCTGTCCAGGACCTGGGTGGTGTAGATGCCCACTACGCGTTGTCAGTATGTCGCCCCTGAAACTCCACAACCTGCTACGTACAATCCCGGAATGGGTTGACAGACACCAATACATGTCCAATATATGTCTGCGCCTCCGTCAGTTGTCGTTCCCGCAGTGTTCCGCATCGCATTGGTGCAGCGCGGGGCTGGTGTGGGCAGGTCGACGCACGTAGATCTCGCCATTCTCGAAGCGCTTCTTCAGATTGTCGTTGATCGCCTCGTTGGAGATTTTACTGATCAGCGTCAGATCTGACACGCCCACTTCCTTCTTCTTGGTGGTCTCGAAGACGGCCTTGGTTGCGAATTGGGCCTTCTGCTGGCCAGGGCGAGCCGCTCCGCCGGCGGCGGCAGCCTCCTTCTTGCGCCCGGCGCGCTTCGATACCGCAGGCTACACAAGTCCTCTGTCAGTGTCTGGCACGTCGTCGGGGGCGGCGTGGGGAGAATGAGATATACCATGACTGGTGCCCGACCGCGAGCTCCGGAGTGTTGGGTATGCGCCTGTTTGGCCTGTCGTGTGCACAGCTGGCCTCGATTCGCAGCAGGTTCGGGCGCGGGGTATGGGGTCGCTGAGGGTCTGCAGGCGCAATGTGTGGGGGAAGGAAGCAGCCTCCAGCGAAAGTGTGGTGAGTAAGATTAGCGGGCAGCGTTCCTGGCATCCTACCAACGATGTCACAGCCCACAGCCCACGTCGGCCATATCGGCAGTAGCAGCGAATCCGCCATACGGGGCCCTTTGGTAGCCGCACAGCCACATTACACAACGGACGCGCAAGCCGTGTCGCCGCACAACCAGCATTGCATCGCACACAACTCTCGCCAAGGATCCCTTCTGCAAGCCTTGATGCGCCCATGACGCGGCCCACTCAGGCAGCAACAAAAGCAGCATCGGGCTCTGGAAGTGGTAGTCATGACCATGTTCGTTCGTTATTCGCGTTGCCGCACGCTACGCTACCATATCCAACAACACAATGCGCCCACCCAGCCCGAAGCCATGGTATGCAAGACACCGCAAATGAGCGTCCCAAGGAAACGAAAGCCAACAGACGTCTACAACATCGTCAGTGAAGACGGATACGCCGCGGAATATGCCAATGCCGGGAAAAAGAATGCCCCGAAACCCAAAACGCCTTCGCTATCCAAATTGAAAAACAATGCATCGTCTAACTTTTCATGAGAAGACGTCGCCACCAAAGCGCCCAACACTTGCCCAGTCAAGTCGCTTGGTTTCCTCAAGCTGCGGTCCGGTCCACGAGTACTCCTTGGGCTCGATGAGGCAGCCGAGCCCTCCTTCTCGCACCCATTCCTCGATGACTGCATAGATGAACTCGATCTTCTCTCGCAGGTGATTTCCGCGAGTGATTTCTTTGTACCCGTCTGCTTTGTCTGCCGAGCCGTACAAAAGCTGCTGTAGTGATCCCTTGAGTGTTTCGCGCGCCCTGACGTGCCTCCAGGGTACGTTACCCGTTGCTTCGAGTAACGCAGTTGCCTCATATGGAAGACAGAGGAAGGTAGCGTACCCTCCATCTGAAGACAGGACTAGCTTTGTGTGGTCGGGGAAGTTGAACTGGGAAAGTTAGTAAAGCTCAATGTTCTCCGTTGAGGCTAAGCATACCTGGAATGAACCATCGTCAAATCCCCAGATACCAACGTTGCCCAAGCGCTGGTAGAATTTGACAAAGTTCGACTGCTTTGGACCCTCTTTGACCACCAGCTCCTCGTCACCAAACGTTGCGCACATGTACTTTCCGAATTTGTGCCATACTGTTCGAATTTCCTCTGTGCGTCGGCGGTCCTGGATTTCGATCTGCGAGAGTCCTCTATCCTGCTTGACGGTTGTGTAGTAGTCAAGCGGGACACTCTTCGCAGCCTCTCGATTTCTGCCGTGCTTCTTCAGGTGGCTATATCCATCCGTGGCAATTGCAGCTGTGACTGGGTTCTGGTCGTCACCTGTGAGTAGGGTACCTATACTACCATCATCGAGGACATAGCCAACTCCATATCTGCGCGAGTAGTCTACCCATTTTGTGACAAAAGGCAGCTGAGGAGGCTGTTCTCTCCTTGATTTCGAGGGCTTCTTATCAAGAGCTCGGGCGAGGTTGTCTCGGAATGTATACAGTCGCGCCAATACGGTGACCGGATCGGTGGCAGACAATTCGGCGCTGACCGCGCGAAACTTTGGCTCGCTCCTGGCGGACGTGGAAAGTTTCGTGCTTCTACTCGAAGTCGTGAACTGGGCTGTAGGTTCCGGAATCTCGGTCACTTTCACGGTCGTCTTGATCGAGCGGACGGGCGGGAGGTCAGAAATTGCTGTCTCCAATCCCTGCGTGGGTTTCTTGGCGCCTTCTCGAGCAGCACGCGCTCGCGTCGTTGGTCTAGTCTCTACTGCAGGTGCAGGTGCAGGTGCTGTAGCTGTAGCTGCACTGACTGGGGCAGAACTGGGAATCTTGCGGGCTGCCCGTAACCTCGTGGGTGCCTTGTCTAGTGTTTTTCGAGCTGGCTCTGGTTCCGTTGACGGTGCGGGCTCTTCCTTGGTTGGCTCGTTCTCTTTCAACGCAGGCGGTGTCCTTTTCCTAACACGAGGCAGACGTCCGTTCAAGCGATCGTTTCCAGATGTCTCAATCAGTGCCTGCCCCTCTTGCGATGACTCTCTCTCCTCCGAGATCTCACTCAGTCCTCCAGGCGCAGGCTGGTGTGGCCACTGTACACGTGCAGGGAACGGCACATATACAACGTCCTTGCTGAAAGGCACGCTGGGTTGCTTGCCAGCCTCGATCTCTTTCTGACAGTCACGAGCGACTGTCTTATTTCTTCTGCTTCCGTACGCGCCGAACGACTTCCCTGGCTCGTACTCGCCGACCGAAGACGCTTTACATAGGGTCCACCATTCCTCCGTATAACCTCTTCGTATCGTCGAAGCAGACGGTGCGCGCTCCTTGGGCCATCTTGGAATCTTGGCGGTACATGCGCTGTCCAGCTCTAACGGGATCATTCCGTGCTTGAAGTAAGGATGTGCTACGATCTGATCGGGTGTGGGCCTATCGTCTTCGTGGACAAGCAATAATGACACGATGTCTCGCAGATCATCTGTGATGTCGTTCGAGCACTTGGCTGGATCGGGCCAGGAGTATTCACGCGCCTTCAGTTTTCGGTAGATATCCTCGCGCTTCGCTGCATGGAACGGCGCTCGACCAACGGCAAGTGTGTACATCATGATGCCAATCGCCCACAGATCGACCTTCTCATCGTGTCCTTTTCCTGTCTTCTCGAGAACCTCAGGCGCGAGATAGTTCGGTGTACCACACATGGTTGTTCGGCGAATCGCACCGTAGTCGTTCTGAGAGAGAAGCAGGGCGGCGAGACCGAAGTCACCAACCTTGACGTTCATATCCTTGTCGAGGAAGAGATTGCCGGTCTTCAGGTCACGGTGGACAATATTCCTTTGATGCAGGTACTTGATGGCACCGCACGTCTGGATCATGAAACGACGAATCTCGGGCATGGTGAAGTACTTGCGCTTCTTGATCGCATCGGCGAGAGAGCCATTTTCACACAGCTCCAGAACAACATAAGTACTCGAGTGGAAAGAGAAGGCGCGGTAGAACTCGACGATGTTGGGATGGGATAGTTTGGAATGAATCTGTAATTCAGTAACGAACTGCGACACGTCAGTATAGGCTTACGGGGCTTTTGCTCTGCCTCGCACCTTTTGTGCCAGTTTGGGGGGCTCCATCTGGGATTTGACGATCTTCAAAGCGACGGTACTGCTGCCAAGATGGTCGTGGCCTAGCAGTTTTGCGCGGTGGCAGATGGCGAAACCACCCTTGCCCAGCTGTGGTCCAGTCTCATATTGCAGGCCTTCGGGATCGCGCACCACCTCTGGTGGTGGCTCAGCGTGGACGGACGTGGCGGACATTCTGACGTTGGCGGTCGAATGTCGGATGCCGTGGAGGCGTGAGCGCTGGTGTTGAAGGGACCAGGCTAAAAACAAACGTGCCGTTGCCGGGGCAGCTCACCCCGGTCGCCTCCAAGTAACCCAAGTCGACGCGCATGCTTGGCTACACCCATGACGCACCTTTGGTGCCTCGAGTAACTATCCCAAATCGATACGTAGCAAAAATGTTTGTGATCACCCTTATGAGCCATGTTAACGTGTAATGCTTTTGGGCGCATTTGTTCATATTCAGCGGTTGCCTGCAAGCTGCCCGTGGCAGGGGCAGCAGTGACGTTGGCCTCGGGGATTTTAGCTGCGGAACTTCAGGCAGCTTCGAAGCAGCCATCACCTCTCCACAACGCTCGTTTCCTAGCCTGCACAATTGACACCACAACATTACACGGAAGCCATTCGCGACGCGACTGCTATGAATTCTTCTAATCACAAAACCTCCTACATATAGCATCGTCGAAGCTCGTCTGCCAGCCCAGCATGTCTCTTACGCTGAAGATTACTTCGCTGTTCGTGAGAACGCTCGCGAAGCCAATGGCTGTAGGGACAGTGGATACTGGGAAGTTGGGTAAGAGCTGATATCATCCAGAATGCCATCAAGCGTAATGCCCACGAACACGAGCGTTTCCGCAGGATATGCGTGAGCTTCGCGCAGAGAATCCACCGAGTCGACATGAGGATGCGCCTCGGTCTGCTGCAAGACCCAGCTGTAATCGATCGTCAGATCAAAAAGGAGGTAGCTGCGGCCAAAGCAGCGCGCGAAAAGCACGCGACACCTACGGTCAAAACGGAGGCAGAGACAAAGGCCGAGGAAGAAATGACGGAAAAGGAGAAAGAAGACATCAAGAAAAGGACAGAAGAGAAATTCAAACCGCGGATTCGACCGCTCTCCGAGCAAAAGGCCATCGAAACTGGCGCTAATTTCGTCGCCGAGGCCTTCATCTTCGCCGTTGGCATAAGCGTCATTGTCTTCGAGCAGTGGCGCCAAAGGAGGAAGGCTAAGAACGCGCGAGACGACATCCGTGAGGATCTCGAAGAACTACAAGTCGAGCTGAAGACTGTTAAGAGCGAGCTGGAGGAGTTAAGGAGAAAACATCCTGATCCTGTACAGCAGGGGAAACTGCTCAGCTTTTGGAGAGGCAGCGGCGTTGCAGAGCACCAAAAGACCGAAGAGGAACACCGGGCCGAAGCAAAGACCGCTGTTGCCAAGGAGAAGGAAGCGAAGAGACTCAGAGAAGAAGCCGAAGCAGGGAAGCCTTCAAGTGCGTCCAATCTGATGATCACCCAAGCACCGAGTCCCTCTGAGGAACAGCCAACTTCAAGCAAGAGTGAATAATTTTGGAACTGGTTGGGCTATTCTGTTAGTTATAGGCTGCTACGGTGCAGCCATGCTCATATGTTGTAGATAACTTCTCCTCTCATGATACCCCTTCCACCTATAGAAAACATTAGACAAGCGGTGCGTGGCCTTTGCTTTTGCTCATTTGCGGCACAGAGAGGATTTGTAAGAATAGAATCGCGCAAGCTATATGATCTGATATTGATCGAAAAGCCTACAGTCATGATTGGTATAAAAAGGTTGAGCTTCATGTTCTATGGCTCTACCATTGAGATGGATATCAAGGCTGACTAGATAACAGCTTTTCTCCAAGAATTGGCCCTTCAGAATCATGGTGTATGGACTTATTGTCTGCAATGCAGAACGCCATCACTCAAGCTTCAGTTGATTCCACTAAGGTATCATTGGTCTGTCCAAGTGTAACTGGCAGGTGCACCTGTCGCTCTTTCTTGTTTTAAGATGCACATGCTTATTTTAGCTTGACCACAGCTCTCGAGCCCAGCTTGGGCAGACCTGCGCTCACCTTCTCGCTCATTCAGCCACTCGACTGCACCCATGCTTGGTCAAGCTTCTTCACTTCACCTTGGCCTGTAGCTTGAAGGCGCCACGGCGACACACCGCAGTAAACCTAAAGCCACGCTATTGACATTCTGACGACGCAATGCCTGCATACTACTCCGCACCCAGTAGCCAGGCCCAGGCGATGCAAAGTCGCCGTGCCCTATCCAGCACGCCTCGCGCCACAACCTCGCGCCAACCTGTACTTGAGCACAGAACTTCAGCAGGCGGACCTGCCAACTATCGCTGGCACAAGCCTACAGCAGAGCACGACACCGGCCAGCCTCCCAACCATCTTTACCGACAGCAGCATCAACGGCCATACCTCCCCATCCATCAGCCACAGCTTCTCGCACAACCCCGATTCTCGCCATTTCATCAGCCCTCAAGTGCAGCAGCGCTCCACCCACCTTCCACTCATACAGAAACACCGGGAAATGCCGTGGACAAGCTCCTCCCCTACTGTACAGTCGAACGCCCTCTAGATACTAGTCAAGTCATTGGTCTCACCGACGCCGCTGGCAGCTTGAAAGAACTTGTCCTCCTCGCGCTGGGCGCCAAAAATGGCTCCGCATCGTGCAAAGACAAATTCAAGGGCGCTCTTGGTAATGAGCAAGTGTTCGCCGGGATTGTTGACTTTTTCCACGAAGAATTCAAGATCGAGTAAGAGTAGGTACGGGGGTCAGGGCTCAAAGATGTTTGAAGGGGTCTGGATCGCGTACCCGCGTACACAAGTGGAGCTCCCGACCCACATCGCTAGCGACGCTGGAGCACCAAGTTTGTCACGAAAGGCAAAAAAAATGCTCCACCCCCAACTCCGGAGAGTTCAAGGAGCAAAAAAACGAAGGGCCGAACCGGGATCGAACCGGTGACTTCAGGATGTTCGTGATTCACTGCAATCCCACACTCTACCGCTGAGTTACCGACCCAGATTTTTTTTTTGATGGAAGTTCGAAGGTCTAAAAAGTATCTATAGCAATTCATTGCTATAGAGGATTGAGGAAAGACATCACGGTAGTAATAATGTCTCATATACTTTGCCCCTGGTCCCGAAAAGTGGACCCCAATCTACGCATGTATGCTACAAGTTCATCGACTCGAATAAACGTCAGCCTCGTTAGTCACTGTTGTTGCCTGGAAAAAAAAAATACACAAAGAGCTGTAATGTAATGGATTTTTTCTACAGCTCATTAACTTGTCTACGAGTCAACCGGTAGCCCGAAGCTAATTTTAGCAGGGAAGCTTTGGAGAGAGCACAATTTAACTCGACAAAAAAAAAAAGCAATGGGTAGGGCACGACTTAGTCGCCTCTTCTTCATCAAGCAGATGATACTCAGATTCAAAATCAACCGGTTAGCTCGTTCCTTGTATCCGAGGATTCGCAATACATCTCTCCTTTTGAGTAGCATGAACCGCACTGAGCGTCGAGGCCGAAGCGGATAAAATCCCATATCGGGAGCCCAGCGCTAATCGGGACGAACCGAGGACAACGGTGAACGTTCGTGGAGCTTCTCAAATCTCATATCCTGATGCATAGCATCTTCAAGAATGCATTCAAGCTTGTCAGACAATTGACATGAACCATTCGTGCTGCAATTGATGGGAAAACTCAGCCGAACCAAGCCTGCGCAGTGGCATAGTGCATACATGCAACAGGAAGCTGATGACGATGATCTCGGACAATAGTCTAAATGACTCCAGTACGTCGCACTATCGATAAGATGCCGACGCGGGGAACCTTGAATGCCCTCCAGCGATACCGTATCTGGGATCAGGAACATCATATCAACACACCAAAGAAACCTTACGGTGTAACCATAGCCATATAGCACGGAAGACTATATCCAGCAGCAAACCGGTCTAAGGCAGATCGCGTAATCATGTTGGAGTCGGAAAGTTTATTAACGGAGCATAAAATGCAACTGCCATCAGTGGCTGTCGCTTCACAGCTTGGATGAAAGCTTAGTCTCAGCTCGCTGAACAAAATGCCACGCTCAATTTTTTCCACAACCTCACTTGCGGCGGTCCTGTTTTCTGGAATCACGAAAGCACAAGCAACAGGACCTTACGAACCAACATGGTCCTCGACCGACACACACAATGCCTCCCCTGAATGGTTCCGCGATGCCAAGTTCGGCGTATACTGGCACTGGGGTGCATTCACTACTCCACAATTTGCCAGCGAGTGGTACGGTCGCTATGTTTATGAGCCTGACAGCGATGCACGCAAAGAACATACACGGCGCTACGGACCTCCAGAGGTTTGGGGTTATGACCACTTTGTCACCGGTGCAAATGATCTGAACGGCAGCTTTGTACAATTCCATCCGGTACTCTCTTCCCAAGGCGGCGTATGGGACCCTGAGGATTGGATCGCCGCTATCAATGCCTCAGGTGCTAGGTTCGCGGGTCCAGTGGCTGAGCACCATGACGGCTTCTCTATGTGGGACAGTAAAGTGAACGAATGGAACTCTGTGGCATATGGGCCCGGAATGGATCTGGTGAAATTGTGGGAGGGACTTGTCAGAGGAACTGGGATGAAGTTTATGATTGCTATGCATCAAGCCTTTAACACCAATGGTTTCTACCAGTACGCGCCACAACAAACGAATAGCAGTCTTCAGAAATTCTACGGCCAGCTTGGTAAGGAGAAGTCTGACGAGCTCTGGCTTGAGAAGCAACTGGAGGTCCTTGATCATGTCCAGCCAGATATGGTCTGGAACGACTTTTCTCTTGACAGTCCTGGATACTGCCAGGACGCGCCAGGCTTTGCCTGCAGTATCGGAGAGCAGCAGCGCCTCGCATTCCTTGCGCATTACTTCAACCGCGGTGTTGAGTGGAGCAAAGATGTTCTCACGACCTACAAGCACTTTGACTCAGGCTTCCGCAACACATCTGCAGTGGCCGACTTTGAGCGCGGCGGTCCAGCGGACATCGTGCGCCCGTATTGGCTTACAGACGACGCCATCAGCGCATCCAGTTGGAGCTATACAGTCGGTATTAAGTACTACAGCTCCACTCAGATGATCCACTCCCTGCTTGACCGCATCAGTAAGAATGGCAATATGCTGCTCAACATCTCTCCGACTGCAGCTGGAATCCTGCCAGACGAGCAAAAGAAAGTCCTCTCCGATATTGGCGCTTACCTCGGTCGCTATGGCGAGTCTGTGTACGAGACTCGTGCTTGGGATATCTACGGCGAGGGTCCCAACACGGCTGGTGGTGACTCCTTCACAGCTCCGCTTACAGGAAATAGCTCAGATATTCGTTTCACGCGCAACAAGGCCAAGAACGTTCTGTACGCTACATTTCTAGGTTGGCCTAACAGCAGTTCCGTATCTGTCAAGTCCCTCTCTTCGAGCGCCCAAGTCGATCTGAGCAATTTGGTATCGGTCAAACTGCTTGGGGACGCGAGTGGAGAGTACATTGAAGTGGTTGACTGGGAACAGGACGACTCTGCCCTAGCCATTCACCTGCCCTCCAAGCCAGCTGATTCGCAGGCATATGTGCTCAAATTGAGCTTCAACAACACCATTCCTGTACCTCAGATCGCCGGCGGCGCTTCATTGTTCATAAGCGATACTGTTAATGGGCCTGGCATCTCTTTGCCAGAGGGTGAGTTCTTGCCGGTGTTCTTCAGCGATGCTGGTACGAAGACGGAGGACTTCCAACTTCTTCGAGTCGGTAATGGTACTACGGTGGCAGTGTATGCCAGCAAGGACCTGAGTGGAAATGCCACTGTATATACCGCTGGGGAGCATGTCATTGGGGCGGGAGGGGTTGGATCTATCAAGATCGCTGCAGCGTGAATCTCGTGTCTGCAAGCGCGTTATTTCGAAGGAAAGAAGAGAATAAAACCCTCAAATCCAGCGAAATGATGATAGGCAAAGATCCTGTTGACATGACAACCGTCTGTTACTAGTTCTGAGCAACTACCAGACAGTTTGGGAGAGTTTATAAAAATCCGGCAATACTTTCATTCGAGAATTAGAAATTAAGGATCAAAGCTTGTCCATGAAACCAGAATGACCAAGACAGCGCAGGTCGGACGGCAAACTGGCTGGTAGTCTGTTCGCTCTTGCATTGCACTTAGGCCACGAATCTCGTAGAAAAGCGCAGAACTTGTGTGCGAACATCTACTTGGCAAGACTGAAAAGGGAGTAGAGCTAGCCAATGTTTACGGTTAATTTGTACACAATTGACACGAAAGCGCTTTCCACACGCTTGGAGTCCCTAGATTAGCTCACACATATTCGGATGTCATGCAAAGTAGCCATTTAGACCTGAAATGACACAGTGGCCCTGTCCTGTGCCCGAGATGAAGTGTCTTTGAGTAATGTACGTGTAGGACAATTGAGAAATTGGTGCCGCGAGGACCCCTTGCCCAAACCATGTGGATCTTCACGTGCGAGAACGGCTGGTGCTGCGCCAATGACGCGCGGCGCCACAATTGATCCCTGCTGGACCATGGAAGCGGCAGGTCCCCATAGAAGTTTGACGGCCGCGATGGCTGCACGCTTCCACGACAAGAGTTGGTGTCGCTGCAAGATCCCCCGCATCTGCATGGCTTGAGATCGCCTACCTATATAACCCGCCGTCCCCACCACACTCATGTCGCTCCCTCCTCCCGCCACCAGTCCCAGGATGCCACCGAGCAAAGGTAGGATCTCCCTTGCGCGCATGTCCCCCTCCGCCATGGAATTGCTTGCTGACGAGTTGCAGAAACTGCGGCGCACGAATGCGTGTCTGAAGAGGCGCTGCAGCACCTCAAGACGTACAAATACTCGAGCGTCGACAAGTCCTTCATCTCCCGCTACATCCTCAAGCACTACGTACGGGCCCCTATTGCGACCGCTTCGATTGCGCACCGTCTGACATGATATAGTGGAATGGCTTCGTGGAGCTTCTCCCCATGTGGATTGCGCCCAATCTGGTTACATTATTAGGCTTTTTCTTCATTCTTGGGAATGTTGCGTTGCTCGAGGTTTACGTGCCGGATCTCGTCGGACCGGTCAGTCCGCCTCACGCCTCTGTATCTTGACGGAGAGCTCACACACTTCGCAGGCGCCCTCATGGGTGTATTACAGCTTCGCGTTCGGTATGTGGATGTACTCCACCATGGACAACGTCGACGGCAAGCAAGCGCGCCGCACCGGGACTTCGAGCCCGCTTGGAGAGCTCTTCGAGTAGGTGTCCTGAGCCACATGCATCAGACTTCAGACTGACATCGATGCAGCCATGGCATTGACTCTTTGAACTGCACACTTGCTAGCCTTTTGGAGACGGCGGCTGTTGGTTACGGCTCGACCAAGATTGGTGCCTTCACTGCTCTGGTTCCGGTATTGCCTATGTTCCTTTCCACCTGGGAGACGTACCACACCCATACGCTTTACCTTGGATATTTCAATGGGCCCACAGGTTTGTCTCTGTAGTGCTATTCCCGTACCAGACTGACTCGGCGCAGAGGGATTGATTCTTGCATGTACCTTTATCTGCATGTCCGGCTACTTTGGCCCTGAAATCTGGTCGACTCCTCTCGCCCACTACTTCCCCTCGTACAAAGCTGAGATCGGCGAAGTCACGCTGAAGGAGCTCTGGGTCCCCATCATCCTCTTTACATTCTTCGTTGCTCACGTACCAGCATGCTTGGTCAACGTTGCGAAGGCTCGCCGTTCGAGGAACCAGCCTTTCCTCCCAACCATCTACGAGTGGACGCCTCTCGTTATCTTCACAGTCTGCACCATTGCCTGGCTCGGCTCTCCTTACTCGCACTTGCTGGAGGATAACCATCTGGTGTTGTACTGCTTGACGACATCTCTGGTTTTTGGGCGCATGACTACTAAGATTATTCTCGCCCATTTGACCCATCAGCCATTCCCGTACTGGACAGTCATGCTCGCGCCCATGATTGGAGGCGCCCTTCTCGTCAACCACCCGTACTTCACTATCCCTGGCACAACCTTCGGCCCACTGTCTGCAAAGACCGAGCTCTGGTACCTCCGAGCCTACTTCGTTTTCGCTGCTGTTGTGTACGGTCGCTGGGCGCATCTCGTCATTACAAGCATCTGCAACTACCTTGGCATCAATTGCTTGACGATCCCCAAGCAGACAAGGGAGAAGAACGCCAAAGCGAATGGCGCCACAAGCGCCATGTTCCCCGATAAAGGACGAACTGATTGATCAAATAACGACGCGCGCGCAGGAGCATACTGCCCCCTACCTATTGAGTGAACGAATAGACACGACGGCCCAAACCACCATTACTGCATGCCTCGGCGCACTTTGGATTACGATAGACCCTCACGCAACACATTACTTCGACTCAGCCTGTAGCTGTTATAATTCTTAAGTCCTGGATACACATTATTCTTTAACCTAATAATCGGAGAAGACGCTGCGTTAGACAGAAGCACATGACCCTAGCTGGACACTAGCTGTGATGTTGGCATAGCATCAATAACTACTGTTGTATCGCGAAATATATATACAGCAGATTTCGCATAGAAATATTAATAGCATCTGAAGGTGTGCCCCAGGCACAACTTACTATACTTTATTGGCTCCGACCATGCCTTTGGCATATGAAGATGATCTGAAATCCCCTACCGTAAATTTGACTGAGTCCATATTTTCCAATCCCGCCAGGCCGCGTACATGAGCACCACGAAAGCCTGGCCCTCAGGGTTTGTGCCATTCAATGGAATTCTCTGGCTTTCTTTCAGCGCATTGACGACCGGTGCAGCAACACCTGTCTCCTTGTTAATATGGTGATTGACTGCATCCATCCTTCGAAGAGCCCAATTCGTATATGCCTCGCCAAAAACACCAGGCTCCAAGACAGCCATCCTGAAGACAGTCGCAGTTATCAACGCTGTACCAGCTACCTCACCCCACCACGTCTCATCATCAAGATAATTACGCAAAAGCCCAGAGTGATCTAAGCCCACCTCCATCGCACCACGTATAATACCTTCGATCATCTCAACAAGTCCACTCTGCTCTTCCCGCATCCGCGCCTCGAGTCCCGCACCTCGAATCGCGGCCAGCACTCTCGTCATCCCTGCAGCAGCCCAACCATTCGACGTACTCCACAACCCTTCATCGCCTTCTGCTCGCTCTCCCGCTACATGATCACCGACAGTCACAATGTGCTTCCAGAGACCACTTGCTGTCTGCAGCACGTCACGATACAGAGTGCATTGCCGCACAGCTTCCCGCACTAGATTCTCATCTTGCATGAACACGGCATAGTATGCTAGGAAGGGCGGCAGCATGTACACGGAGTCTGCCCAAGCGGATGCAGAGGCTTCTCGGTGCGAGATGGCGCCGTTGGGGAGGCGAGGGACGCGGGTTTGGAGGTGGGTGAGTTGGGATTGGGCTGCTGTGAGGTAGGAGTCGTCATGGGTGAGGAAGTGGAGGAGGAGCGCTGGGATGCCGAGGGAGGCTGGGTCGGCTGAGGAGCCTGTGAAGGGAGGGTTAGACGCGTACGGGATGCTGGGGAGGGGCGATGGGTTGTACCGTGACCTGCGCATAGTGTAGTGCTATCTGTGTGGATGTAAGGCTTGATGTACTCCAATGCTGGCACAGTCCCGGTATTACTTTCTAGGTGTTTTTGATGTTGTGGTACTGAGGCATGGAACACCGTGTTTGAGGGATGCTGATACTCTAGCCAGGCTTCGAAGACGACGCCGTACTCCCAGCTGTGTGACGCTGTTTCTAGCGCTCGAGCGAGGATCTTGTCAACGAGCGCAATTGGTAGAGATTCTGGCGCAATTGCTTCAGACATGTTTGTTTAGTCAAAGCGATAAGAATCGAACTATCGCGCTTTTCTAATGCGCCATGCGTAGTACAGACATTTTGGTGGGGTCTATCCATACCGAATGAGCAGTGTTGGCGTTGTGACGTCTGGTTTATGCATGAAGATTTGTTTGTATGTACGAGGAAGCTGGCTTCTGTTAAGTTAGGCCCACTTCGTAGTCTACGCCATATTTCACCATCTCAGGTAGCATCCAGTTGCCACAGACGCGGGCCTCGGACCAAGAGTCTTGTGCGCGGAGTAGCATCTCTCGGCGTCTACGGTACGCCCTACGGCTGCCGCTTGACTGAGCACTGCAAAACACTTCCGGCGCCCAGCGCGGAATAAATGTCGTATCTCCAGCTAGTGGAGGCTCCACTGATAAGACAAGGTAGACCTGTGAGCTTGAGCACGCCCTTGCAGGTACTTGATACCGATTGGATCTCCCTTCGAATCCTTCGAAGTTGCTTCCTCCCGATCTTGCTCGTTCTCAAGCTCATGCAGCTACCTACAAGTCTTCGACGACCACGATCGTCCCAGAATTTCCCCGCATTCCCCACGATCAGTGTCACCTTAGAAAATGACCCCATAACCCGCCATTTGGATTTGCGAACCACTTTTCAAGCGCTAGTGGGCTTCTCGAACAGCTTTCCAGCCATGTGGATTGAGCCTCACATGGCCCACCCGACAACAACCGAGCCCTGTGCTAGCGCACGGCTCGGAGGGCGCTACGTGCCAGCCGCTCGTTCACGACTGATCGCCGCATAAACTCGGCCTTGGAAGTTCACTCGAGCACCAGCATCGGAATTCGCGAACTTTCATCTCAGACCATCAAGACTCTTTTACCGCAGAATCTGGGGTTGTACGTAACAACAATTGGCTGCAACGTGGGGAATCTGCGCTCAAGTCGCAGGACCCTTGTCGTGGTCACAACAGAAGCGACCTGCCCTTACCGGTTCCGTATGCGGGATGCGTGATAGCCAAGATGTTGGCATATCAGCATCTGACGCGACTGGGTGGTCTGCTTGGAAAACTTTGCTCCACCACACTGGCGCCAGTATCTTGACGAGCTGTGATCATATAAGAGTGAAAGGATCGCCGCATTTGAGTGAACAGTGAACAGTGAAAGAGTACGGGGACGTCTTGGCTCTTCCAGCCAGTACTACAAGACCCCGCTGCAGCTTTGTCTTGACGCTTCTCATCAACTTTGCCACTCTCTGCCTTCGAGATGCCGAACCACCACATTGTCAGCGATGCAGATGCTGAGAAGGGCTTCGAGGCCCAGCAGTATGGCTACGACAAGCATGCACCAACACAGACCACCGAAGAGCCCTTTGTGCATGGCGCTGCTACAGTCGGCGCTGCCACGGGACGTGGTGGAGATACCCACCGTGGACTCAAGAGTCGACACATCCAGTTCTTGTAAGTGTTTGCACAGTTGAGTCGCTTGATGAATTACCTAATTCAGATGTAGGGCCCTTGGTGGTGCTATTGGAACAGGTCTTTTCGTAGGATCTGGCGCGATTCTCTCAAAAGTCGGCCCTGCGCCACTGTTCATGGCCTACTTGGCCATGATGATCGTCGTCTGGAACGTCATGAATAACTTGGCTGAGATTGTAACATATGTAAGTGCACTACGAGCGACACTTCGTTTCAATGTACTGATAGATCCACAGTTGCCGATGCAGGGTATCACCATTCCGTACTTTGTCAAGCGCTTCGTGGATCCTTCGCTGGCTTTCGCCGCTGGATGGAACTACTGGTACGCATACGCCATCCTTGTAGCTGCTGAAGCCACTGCCGGAGCCATTCTTCTGGACTACTGGAACACGAGTGTTCCTGCCGCAGTATGGATCACCATCTTCCTAATTATTGTCCTGTTCCTCAACATCGTGGCTGTCGGCATCTTTGGTGAAGCCGAGTTCTGGTTTGCTTCCATCAAATTTATCACCATCATGGGCTTGATCATCGTCGGTTTCACCATCATGCTTGGAGGCAGCCCGAATGGTCAGGGACGGCTCGGTTTTCGGTATTGGCAAAACCCTGGAGCGTTCAAACCTTACCTTGCCGATGGTCACGCCGGCAACTTCCTGGCTTTCTGGACGGCATTTGTCCGTGCTGGATTCGCTTTCATCACTTCGCCAGAGCTTATTGCGCTTAGTGCTGGTGAGACTATTGCACCTCGTCGCAACATCCCTAAAGCAGCTGGTCGATTCGTCTATCGTCTGGCCATCTTCTACGGATTCGGTTCCTTCATCATCGGTGTCATCGTACCTTCAGACGATCAGCGTCTTCTCGGCAGCTCGAATGCTGCCGCGTCTCCTTTCGTTATTGGCATTCAGAGAGCTGGAATCGGCGGTCTTAACCACGCAATCAACGCTGCAGTCCTGACCTCTGCTTGGTCTGCTGGCAACGCATTTCTCTTTT
Organism: Epicoccum sorghinum; assembly: GCA_020272525.1. Classification (NCBI taxonomy): domain Eukaryota; kingdom Fungi; phylum Ascomycota; class Dothideomycetes; order Pleosporales; family Didymellaceae; genus Epicoccum; species Epicoccum sorghinum. The sequence continues at coordinate 1,518,176 of VXJJ01000022.1, read as the reverse complement.
CGGGATCCCGTGTACTGTATGGCATGGCACTAAACGGTGAGGCTCCCAAGATCTTTGGCAAGACGAACAAGAACGGCGTGCCCTGGGTCGCAGTCCTTGCAACCTGGTGCGTTGGTCTCCTGGCCTACCTCAACGTCAACAGCAGTGGTGCCCAGGTTTTTGCTTGGTTCTCCAACATCTCCACCATCTCCGGCTTCATTGCTTGGATTGTCGTCATGATTACCTACATTCGTTTCCGCAAGGCCATGATCTACAATAACATGCTCGACCAGCTGCCATATCGCACAAGGTTCCAGCCTTACTTCGTCTGGGCCACTTTGTTCATCATTTCGCTCCTTACAATTACCAACGGCTTTGGTATCTTCGCGAAGTTCAACGTGTCCGATTTCCTGGCAGCCTATATCACAATCCCCATCTTTTTGGCGCTGTACCTGGGCCACAAGGCTTACTATCGTACTGCCTGGTTGATCAAGGTACCAAATATCGATGTCATGAGCGGCAAGAGGGAGATGGACGAACTGTGTGCGAATGATATATCCGGTGCCCCGGTCCCGAAGAATATGCTCCAGAGGATCTGGTTCTGGATTGCTTAATTACTGCACCTGCTCTGGTCTGCGTTGCAGTGATCAATGTTGATCAATGTGCGAGTACATAAAAAGCATATTCTCATCTATCTTGATCTTCGGGCATTGAACGGAGCAAATCCAGGTCGGCGGGAAGGGTACACTTGTTCGTCGTCCCATCCAGGACTAGTCTGTATCTATATAGCCAGCACCTGCATAAGCTTCAAGTCATACCTTTATTCTCCACTTTTACGTCTGTCAATGCCAATGACTTACTAAAAGGCACCAGCACTGAGCAGTCATTTGACCTAATGAACCCGGGGCAACAAAGAGTAAGCACAGCTGATTCAAAGTGGAGCCATTCTATAGCGTTCCTCGGTAGCCTAGTCAGTCCCAACCACGACTGATTACCCGATCCGTAACCACCGCCACAACCACGTCCCTCCCCCAGATCTCCAGCTCACAAGCCGACATTAACTCCTCATTCTCACACTAATATCTCACCCCTCCGGATGCATCTCCCCAAGCCAGTGCGCACAGCCTATCACCCATTTTAATCGAAACCTCCGCCAGCCAGATCGTAGCTGAGGCTCGGAATTAGCACTAGCGCACACAACCCCTGTCTAGTCCCGCCCTTTACGTGAGCGGTCCGGCCCACGCGTTCCCCAGCGCAGCTAACTATCGAGAGAACCCACGAACCGCGCGAGCTGGGGGTCCCATGGACGAGACGATTCGCCAACACACGAGTGGAAAGTCGGTCAGCGTGCTCAGCTCCAGGGCTCCGGGCTGAACGCCTGAACAGCGACGGTTGTGGTAGGCAGGCTGGAGCGTGCGAGGTAGGGTGCATGATGGGTTCAGCTTCGAGGACCTTGTGTGTGGGGCCCTGGGGATTGGGGGTCCGCGGTTGGAAGATTCCCGGAGGGACTGTGTATATAAAGGTGGGATGGGTTCGCTGGGTTTGGGGGCTGTGATTGACGAGGGAACTGAATACTTCTATTTGCCCGTGCTGACTATCCTCTTTCCCTAATAATACTTTTTCCGCAGCGGTGGAAACCTTCTTATACCGGACCTTGTAACTGTCACTTCTAAACCCCCAATCCTCCCGGAGGCACTCAGCCCACCCCTCCATGTCAAAACTCGTCCAAAACATCCTCAAGATGGCTACAGCAACAACAGCAACAACAACAGCAGCAGCAACAACCCCCTCAACCCCCTGGAGCCGCCGCCTAATCCTCTGCTGCGACGGGACGTGGCAAAGCAGCACATCGGACAAGCAAAACGTGCCGTCCAACGTCACCCGTCTCTGCCGCTTAATCTCGCGCTACAGCGCGCCGAAAACAGACCAGACGCGGAACTGGCACCAGCTGGTCTACTACGACGGCGGCATCGGCACCGGCGACCTCAGCGACCTCGAGAAAGACCGTCAGGGGGTCACGGGCGCCGGGCTGGAGGAAAACGTCATCGAAGCGTACAACTTCGTGGTCCTGAACTACGAGCCTGGGGATGAGATTCTGTGTTTCGGCTTCTCGAGGGGCGCGTATACGGCACGGGCGGTGGCCGGGTTGATTGCGGATGTGGGTGTTTTGCAGCCGTTGGAGATGCAGGGGTTCTATAGTATCTATCAGAAGTACAGGGAGTTTGGGCTGGGTGCTGAGGCTAGGAGTGGAACGAGCTTCCGGGATTCGGGGGCTTGGGCGGAGCTTGTCAAGCAGGGCGTCTTCTTGGATGGGCCGCCGCCCGAAGCGAGCAGGAGTATTAAGGTTGTTGGCGTCTGGGATACCGTGGGCAGTCTGGGGGTGCCTGATTTTCTGGGGTTTGATAACGGGAAGTGGCGTAAGCAGTATGGGTTTCATAATGTGAAGTTGTCGAAGCGTAAGTTTGGCTGGAAGTGCTTTTGAGGGAATAGGTGGAATGCTAATGCAATGCCAGACGTTGACCACGCGTACCATGCGCTGGCGTTGGATGAGAAACGCCTTGCTTTCCGGCCTACTTTGTGGTACATTGACCCAAAGTACAACACAAACTCTGAGTTGAAGCAAGTTTGGGTTAGTAGATTGGAATCCCTTCGGCACCATGCGCTGGACAGCTGATATTGAGAAAACAGTTCCCCGGTGTCCACATTAATTGCGGCGGCGGCAACAACGACGCCTTCCCCAGCCTAAAGACCGACATGGAGAGTGCGCATTCCCCACCCCATCCTTCCTCTGCCCCAATTCGCTAACCAGTCCAGACATATCCATCGCCACCTTCACGTGGATGCTGCAATGCATAGCTCCGCACGTGGACCTCGACCAAAAGGGCTTCCACGACTACCTCCGCCAATACGAAGCCTGGCTCGACAATCTGCGCTACAACTGCACAATCATCCACCCCAGCATCCTGGAAGGCGTCATCGACAAAATCGACGACAAACTCGATACCAACGAGCGGGACACACTTGTCCGCATGGGCGCGAAGCCGCATACGCATGACAATCTGTACTTCGGCTGGGGCATTGGCCCCATCATCGACAGCTTCACGTTGGGGTACCATGTCAACGGCGAACCGCGCACACGGCTGCCCGGCAACGAGGAGATGGAGATCGAGGGCAAGTGGCGGCCCATCACCGGCCCGCCCGCACAGCCCACAGGCCTGCTGACGAACGAGTACATCCACCCCCTCGTCCAGCACCGGCGCGAGGCTCTCAAACCGGCGCTGTGGAGCCCCGCGATGAGGGACTGGGAGCGCAAGCTAAGCGTTGAGAAAGATGGGAGTGCTAGGTATTGGTGGAGCAAAGGCAGTCTCCGTCTCCCTGAGTGGTGCATCCTGCCGAATACAGAAGTGGAGATTAATTATGAGAGGACGTGGTATAATGCCGCGCTGGAGATGGCTAGAGATGTGAGTAAAGTTAAGACGACGGATAAGGTGGAGGCTGCCGGTGGGAAAGACTTCCTCGCGAGGCTGGATGCGGAGATCAAGTATAAGCCGGATTTGAAGCCACCGAGGGGGAATACGTGGAAATTGTAGATTTGAAGTGTAGTTATAGTTGTACTCGACATAGCTTCCTTGTGCCATTTCATTGTACAAAATTGAACTATGACTGCCTTTAAGCTTTGAATTTTTTTACAACACCTTGCCAGCCCCAATTACTCACCTGGACTTGTGCAGAAGATTCAAAAAGCGGAACTTTGGTCGGCGGTATACGAGGCTGACTGGAGCAAACTTCCAAGAATCATAGCAATTAAGGTGACTATCCAGTTTATGGATCTCTCAATGCTGTTGCTCTCTTCTGGTTGTATCTATCAAAACTGTCGCAAGGACACTCGGGTCTGATAAGGCGCAGTAATGTACAGTCACCATTCAGAAAAACGAAAATGACTCGACGTCGCTCTACCGCGACGCACCCCTGGGTGAAGATCTCGGCGGTGACGGTCTACTGAAATTCGGTTGCGAGCCTGGACTCGCCGCCAGTGTCGGTACTGACAACAGCGCCTCAGACTCAGAAGGCTGCAGTGTGGAAGTACCTCCAGAAGTGGAACGGTGGCGCGGTGAGATCTGAGGCGCTGCGCGTGGCGTGTTTGCAGGACTCGGGTCGCTGCTCTCGATATGCTGCTCCTCAATTGAAGGATCTCTTGAGTGGCGACCTTTATATGTCTGCAACTGATAACCGAGATCCAAAGACTGGTTCCCCAATGTGTTTCTCGACCTTCTTGCGCCAGGTCTTCCAAACCGGTTGTCGCGATCTTCGTCCTTCTCTTCCCAGAAGCTCTCCCATCCTGCAAACAGCGGCAAGGCGAGCAGTAACACCGGTAAAAACTGCCCGAAATTCCATTCACTCTCGTTACCTTCGATATTTACACCTAGAGGCGGGCTGCCGAGTGCCTGGGTCTCTGACAACCCAGTACTGGCCATGTATATTCCATATATGGCATACACAGGTGCTACGAGCCAAGTACGGAGCAGGGCACCAACGTACCAGATATACCAGTACCACTCTCCACGCTTGTCGCTCTTGGTGGGATCGTCAAGCCAGTACATCGCTGCGATGACAGCGGCATGTCCCCCTATGGCACCGATCAGCAGCGCAGCCCACTTGCCGCCAAAGGCTGCCGAGAACTCTGGCCGATCTTTCTGGAAGAAGCAAGCCAGGGAATCAGCTAATGTTGTGTCGGCAAGGTCGTAGGAATAAGCGACGAAGGACGTGTAACCAAGTAGAGCCAAGTTGGCCAACATAAAGAAGATACGCGGCAGGTTGATCCATCTATTCCTCACGAAATAATCTCGCAGTGCCACGACTGTAAGCAGATGGGTGACTGTAGTGAGAAACGCGAGATCGACAACGATTCTGAAGTGGTAGACAGACATCGAGCAATGTTTGATCATGGCTGTGAACTGAATAGCGAGGCCGGTGAGAAGCTGTGTGTCGGAGAACGCAAGGAGGTTCTTGCTCAGAACCCTGGACCAAAAGGCAACACTCCTCCAGTACGGACCTTCCTCATGATCGGCGGTCTGATTCTGCTCGTAGTTGGACTTGCTCTTGGTGAAAAGCCGTCTGAGGCCATTGACGATGCCATCGAACCGATCAAGAAACAATACCGTGAACGCGATGAGGAAGGCCAGGCATGTTGTTGCTAAGAAACCGACGATGACCTGCAAGATTGTAAGCACTGTCCACTTGATCATTCGGAGCTGTCGTACACCAATACCCGCGACGTCCGGGTCTGCTGGCACCTCTGTCCGATTCTGTATACACTTTGCCTCTGCGCAATCGAGAATTCTCCAACCCATTACTGAAGTACCGGTGGCTCCACACCGCGGCCGGAAATCGACTTAACCACGAGAAAGTGGAAAGATAGGTCAGATAGGTGGACTAGCCTGACGTTTCGAGGACGAATGATTTACCGAACGCAGCGTTTGTTGCCCGCTCTTTGTACGAGGTTCAGCAAGTGCAAAGCAAACGCAAAAGCGGGTCGAAGCTGGTGTTTGACAGCCCGTCTTTAAGTGAAAGTTGACAGTCTCAGCCCGCCCCCACACCAGAGCTGAGGCTGCGCCGTCAGGTGCTGTGCCGACATGTCAGCCTCCAAATCGCTTCGCTGTTGGAGCCTCAAGTCAAGGCTGTGCGTTAAGCGGGCGTCACTCCGGAACTCGGTCATTCATGCACCCCTGTCCTCTGCAAGGCAGGATCTGCGGCGCGGTGCGTGAACCACCAGAGTATTGTTAGAAAGCGAACCAAGGTTCTGGGGCTGAGCGCGCGCAAACATGCAGGGGCTAGGTTGTCATTGGTAGATGCGGGGACTCAGCCCGGCGACTGGTGCTACTGCACCTTTACCCAGCCCTGAATAGCCACTGGGCATGCTGCAAGATGGCAAAAACGACAAAATGACTTGGTACCAATTATTGTGATTAGTGCAGGAGACTAAGGCTCTGAGAAGTGGTTGTACACTACATGTTTTGATCAACAACCCTCCTACTCATCGTTGCCCTCTTCATCATCGTCATCTCCAAACTGGACGCCATACTCTCCACATACATCCCACCTGTCTCCCTTCGCACTCTTACTGACATACTTCGTAAATCTCAATACACCCTTATCCCTCAAAACGATAGCTAAGTTGTTCCACGCAGCCGGCTGACTGAACAAAATGCCATCATCCTCGTCATCGCCTGCGCTCTTGTAAATAGCAGGATCGGCCTTCGCCTTGCGACGCTGTCCAGCACCCGTGCTGGTCGAAGGCTCATCACCCGGCGCATCATCTTCATCTTCGCCAGCCATGTACATCTCGTAGCCTCCAACTTCTTCCTCCTCTTGTTGCTTGGGCTCGGACTCAGGCTTGCCGTTTGTCTTGGCCTTACCCTTGCCCTTCTTCGAACTGCCGTTCTCCTTAGGCTCTTCTTCAGCTTCCTCCTCGGCCTCGTCTTCGTCGCCCCATCCCTTTGATGGTGTGATACCGAGCGTGACTTCTAGCTGGGGCTCGTCTTCTTCGTAGGCTGTAGCTAGTGTGTAATCGAGGCCGCGGCGGAAGCGGCGGGCAAGGATGTTACTCTTTGTAAGTGTAGCGCCAGTGACCAGGGAGATCCATTTCGAAAATGCCGGGTGCGGGAAAAGGTTGTCGACGAGCTCGTCGTAAGGTGTCATACCGCAGTTCTCCGGATAGCCTTCTGTTGGTCTGGGCTGAACAGCTTGGCGGTACAGATATCGCTGCTTGTGTGGTGGACGAGCAATGCCGACCTTTGCATCTTTGCTGTGAGGGTTCGATGGCAGACTTGGTTCAGACTCATGATCCTTGGACTCAAGATACTCGCGCAGGCGCGCTGAGAATTTGACCGACAAGAACCCTGCGAGTCGGAGCGAGGATTCATTCTGGAACATCTCAGAAACCTCTTCGACGGTATCGGGTGTGAGATATTGAGGGTTCATGTACTTGATGAGGAAGTCGATCTCGTCTTCAGTGAGCTCAACGTCATCGTCGTCTTGCTTGGCCTGCTCTTCCCAGTCAGGGTTCTCTACCCAGTTCGATTGAGGCTCATCGAAGACATCTGCCTTGCCACCCTGCAATTGTGCGAGAGAGCTCTTCTCGGCGAGCTTCTCTTCCAAACCCTCCTCATATCCCTCTTCGCCCTCTTGAGGGATGTGGAACCAGCCGCTGATTGCCATACGGACGCGGCCGCCATCGTCTTCCTCCATCTCATCTAGACCTCTTCTGTAAACCTCTTCAACATCGTGGAAGCTCTCTCCAGGCTGCACGGTGAAGAAAGACAGCTGGTTCCAGGCAGGCGGTATAACAAGCGAGAACTCGGGTGACGGAACCTTGACCTCAGACCCATCTGAAGTCGTCTTGTGCTCAGTAGGGTATAGTCGAAGCGCGCCTCCGTATTCAGGCTTCCATGTCTTGTCTGGGTCCAGCAGATACAAGATCCAGCTCACACGGCGACTGCCAATGACATCGTCGTGGCACAGCAAATGGCAGCCTGGTGTGTAGACGTTGACAGCCATGTCTGTCTTCTTTCCACTCAACGGCCCAGACCCTGTGATCGAGGAGAGGTACTTGCGAAAGGCGGACGAGTAGAGCGAGTCGCGCAGTGTAAGAAGAGAAGGTAGGCGCTTGAGCGCCGAATCGTCGAGACCATCGAGATTTGCCAGGTCGCCAGACTGGTGAATCTTGTAAATGTCGGTTTCCTTGGGCGTGAAGGAGATGTGTTCGCGGATTTCCTCGCGCACTTTGCGCAGAAGCGAGTCGTCGACGAGCTTGTTGATAACAGCATGCTTGTAGCTACGACAATATCAGTAAAGCTTCAGCGTAAGGGCGCGCAGACATACGGTTGCGAAGCGGCGTAGTACTCGGTATAACCAGCGAGTCTCTTGCTCTCGAACAGGCCTTCGTCGAAGTTCTTGTGCGCCTCTTCGTCAGAGATTGCTCTCTTCTTCGACTTGCCATTGGCTGGCGATTGATTCTTGCGCTTTGGCATATTGACCGTATGAGACGATTGACCGCGTGGTAAACTCGAAACTCGTCTCGCAAAGCTTGTTGGAAATTTTGTGTCGGAAACTCTGAAGATGCCGTCACACCACCATGGCGCAACCGTTATCGATAAGAAAAGCTTGACAACCACGGACAGACAAGGTGCTCAATCAAGTTGCCTGTAGTCAGCTTGTACTTGGGCGAGGTGTTGAGGATCGAATTTGGCGAAATGTTAGAAAACGTTCACGATGTCATGAAATGAAAATGTTTGTGAAAGATGTGATTGGTTGCTACATTTATCGGACAACCATACCGCGCAGCTTGAGCTGATCGTATATAAATAAAGACTTTTACCAAGATAGCGCCGACCCATGAGATGAAAGCAAATCCGTGCCTTGCAGCAGTATCGTCAACGAACAGCCTGAGCCCAAGTTCGTGCGGTTCATGCCACATGTGGTATCATACACGACGACCCATTACTTACTCTTACGAGATAGTCAAAACAAAAGCGTGAAATCAGAGACACTAGAGCATAGCACTTAGTCGAAGCTGACCTTGGAGCCCTTGAAGTCACCGAAGCCACCGCGGTTGAACGAACCACCACGGCCGCCACGAGCACCACCACGGCCGCCACGGTCACCGAAGCCACCGCGACCGCCACGTCCACCGCCACGGCCACCGCGGTCACCAAAGCCACCACGGCCACCACGGCCTCCACCGCGGCCACCACCGAAGCCACCGCGTCCGCCACCGTTGCTGTCATCACGGGCAGCAGCGAAGTCGAGACGGATGGGACGGCCGGCAATCTCGGCACCGTTGAGGGCCTCAAGAGCAGCTGTGGCCTCCTCAGTGGAAGAGAAGTCGACGTATCCGAAACCCTTGAGGGCACCGGTCTCACGGTCGGTGGGGAGAGAGACACGGGAGATGTTGCCGTACTCCTGGAAAGCCTCGGAAACAGCCTCGTTGGTGCAGTCGAAGGAGAGGTTGCCGAGGAAGAGGGTGTTGCTAGGAGCGGAGCGCTTGTCACCGAACTTGTTGGCGCGCTCGAAGGTCTTGTTGGCGGGCTTCTCGCGGGGGGTGGAGAAGTCGACGTTGAGGGGACGGCCATCAAGCTCGAATCCCATCATCTCCTTCTGGGCGGTAGCGGCAGCGTCGGCAGACTCGAACTCGACGTATCCGAAACCCTTGGAGCGACCAGACTCACGGTCGCTGATGACACGGCAGCCAGTGATGGTACCGAACTTCTCGAACTCGCGGTAGAGCCAGTCCTCATCGACGTTCCAGCTCAAGCTACCAACGAAGAGGTTCTTGATACCCTCGGCGGCAGCGGGAGCCTCCTCAGTCTTAGCCTTCTTCTCAGCAGGGGCAGCGGCCTCCTCAGCCTTGCGCTTCTTGGAGGGAGCCTCATCGCTGTCGGAGTCGGAAGAGTCGGAAGAGTCGGAGTCGGAATCAGAGTCGGAGTCAGAGTCGGAAGACTGGATATTGTCAATTGTTGTACAAAGCAAGAAAGTGAGACTGGTACTTACAGCAGCGGCCTTGGCGGCAGGCTTCTCCTCGGCCTCACTCTCAGAGTCGGACTCAGAGTCAGAATCGGAGTCGGAGCTCTCAGCCTTAGCAGCAGCCTTAGCGGCAGGCTTCTCCTCCTCGCTCTCGCTCTCGGAGTCGGAGTCGCTGGAGTCAGAATCGGAAGACTCAGCCTTGGCGGCGGGTGCGTCAGGGATCTCAGAGTCAGAGTCGCTGGAGTCGGAGTCCTCAGACTCGGACTCGGACTCGCTGCTGGAGGGCTCGGGGGTGGGCTCCTTCTTGGACTTCTTGGAAGACTTCTTCACCTCCTTCTCGACGGCCTTGCCAGCAGACTTGGCGGCAGCCTTGCTCTTAGCCTTGGGGGTCTCGGTGGCCTTGGTGACACGGCCAGCCTTGACGCCCGAGATCTCGGACTTCTTCTCCTTCTTGTCGGCAATCTTGGTCTTTCCCATTTTGGCGGTGATGAACTAGATCTACAATGTATCAGTATGATGTGGCCGTCGACGTTGGATGAAAAGTGACAGAAGAGATGACGAAAAGAAAGAGGAAGACGAGACGAAGCTCGCGTGCTCGTGCGCCCACTTCCATGAGAAGATGATGCGCGAAAAGCCTGTTCAACTGGATGCCTCAAATTGCAAAAGCCACTGGTATCTCTCGAGATCGCGCGAAGCGATATGCCCTCAAGCCCACGGAAGCCCACAAGATGCCCACAGATGAATTGGCTTCAAGGCAGCGTGTTCCCACAAAAGCCGAGAAGACAAGACGTAAACCCTCATAGTAGCCATAAGCCCTCTGGTTTGATCTTGTCGTGCTCTTGCGAGCGACGAACAGTGTCCTCTATGTGTGTGTTAAGGAAAAGCCGCAAATGCCCACTGACTTGAATAGTTTCTGGTAGATGTAGCCCACAATAGCCCTCAGTAGAACCTCGAAAAGCTGATAAGATGTCGAGCAAGATAAAGTCGACAGGTAAGGTTGGTGAAAGAAGGCAGAGAAAATGCTGGGAGGCGCACAGCTTTAAGCTCTCGGTTTTTTAGGCAGAAAATCGAACTTTTCAGTGGAGCCAACCGCGGAAGGTGGCTGGGCGGTGAAGCCCCACTCTTGCCGCTAAGGGTCCCTGCCACTCGAAGAGTCCACGCAGCCGAGAACTGCAGCTGTCTAGTGAAGCTCTAGGATTCGCAATGGCATCACCAGCGGCGCACAAGCCGCGCAGGAGGAGAAAGATCGAAGAGGGCTCGCTTGCTCATGTCAACCACGGGACACTCGATTTCGACGAAAGCACCAATGCGCGCAAACCTGCATTTCCTCTCGTCGCGTTCCTTTGGCCAGCCAAGGGCACCGTGTCGCTATGGGTGACAATACCACTCATTCTGATGGCCGTTGGGCTCTTCCGCTGGACGGTTAGTCTATGGGGCTACTCAGGCTTCCAATCGCCGCCTATGCACGGAGACTTCGAAGCCCAGAGGCATTGGATGGAAATTACCAAACACCTGCCCGTGTCGCAGTGGTACTTTTACGATTTGCAGTGGTGGGGGCTGGACTATCCTCCACTCACGGCCTACCACAGCTGGGTCCTGGGCGTCATGTAAGTTCCATGTGTAGGAGCCACGGCTGCCAATGCTGACCATGCCAGCGGTTCTGCCATCAACTCAGAATGGTTTGCCCTCGATAAGTCGCGTGCGCTTGACGATCCGAATTTGAAGATTTACATGCGAGCGACAGTCTTCGTCTCCGAGTACCTTGCCTATATCCCGGCCCTCATCGTCTTCCTCCGTCGATACGCAAAGCTGGAAGGGGTCAATGTATGGGAAAGCTCGATCGCGCTGGTTGCCATTCTCTTACAGCCCGGCACCATTCTGATCGATCATGGACATTTCCAATATAACACAGTCATGCTTGGGTTTGCCGTTGCAACTCTGTCAAGCATGGTGGCTGGGCGACCCCTGTGGGGTTGCGTCTTTTTCGTCGGCGCACTGGGATTCAAGCAGATGGCCCTCTTTTACGCTCCTGCCGTGTTCGCATATCTGTTGGGAATATGTCTATTCCCCAGGGTCGATGTTGTGCGCTTCCTCTCGATTGCGTTGGTGACAGTCGCAGCTTTCGCAGTGCTGTACCTACCTTTCTTACTGGGCATTGCTTACGACATGTACATGGGCAATTCGGACAATGGGCTACCACGACCTCCGCTCATGGAGTCGTTGCCAATCCGCTGGGACAAAGACGCCTGGTTCTACCCAGTTGTGTTGCAGATGACACAGTCAGTGCATAGGATCTTCCCTTTCTCTCGTGGTCTCTTCGAGGACAAGGTTGCCAACATCTGGTGCACTGTCCACAATTTCCACAAGCTCCACCGCTACCCTCAGCAGCTCCTTCAACGTGCAGCCCTTCTCGCGACCTCTGCTGCCATCCTGCCGCCGTGTCTGATAATCTTCTTCAAACCAAAGAAGCAGCTGCTACCGCTTACTTTCGCAGCAGTCTCTTGGGGCTTCTTTCTCTGTTCATATCAGGTTCACGAGAAGAACGTTCTGCTTCCACTTCTGCCTATGACTCTTTTGTTGGGAGGACAGGAGGGCCTGCTGCCATCGACACGCGCATGGGTCGGACTCGCCAACATGTTAGGCATCTGGACGATGTTCCCGCTGTTGAAGCGAGACGAGCTTCGTGTGCCGTACTTCGTCATTACTCTTTTATGGGCATACCTGCTAGGACTTCCGCCTACGTCCTTTGCTGCATATGCAGAAGGTAGCAAGAATGGTCTGAATCTGTTCAGTAAGATCTTGCACCTCAATATATATTTGGCCATGGTCGTCTGGCATGTTGCCGAGGCCTTTTATCCGCCGCCAGTCGACAAGCCAGATCTCTGGGTTGTTGCAAACGCCATTGTTGGCACAGGAGGTTTTGGTCTCTGCTACCTCTGGTGTCTGTGGCGACTGTTGGTGAAGAGCGAAATCTTCGGCAAGGCGAAGAGCAAGACACAATAGTCTGAGTTGGTAATTTCGACTATAGAAGGATACCCTTACAGCGGAGAAGATATTTGGGCTGAGCGCAGTATATATACAGTGAATTAAATCCTACATTCAATGCCGAACGCCATCATGCTATGTGTTGTACAACGACTATACATCTGCTTGTGATTCATCTCAGTCGACCGACTTAGATCTTGAACCCGTAACCGGCCATGCATGTCTTGTACTGAGAGACGAGGTCGGCGCACTCCTTCTGGGGATCGTTGGATGTGGAGAACAGCATGCACTCATCGCGCTTCGCTTTCTGATCGGTGCAGACGCAGCATGGCTGAAAAATTGTCAGATAATCCATCATCCACCGGAACATGGAAAGCGTACCTTGTACTTGGTCTGCGGCGCAGTGGTGTCTTTGAGATCTGAGCCCATGTTGGCGGCGGTTGGCGGTGCTAATTCAAATCAGCGTCTGAGTCGCGTCGGTATTCTAATGGCATCGATCACAAACCTGAAGACATTGTGTATTGTGTTGTGTTGTGGTGGTGAAGTGAAGAAGGACTGAGTGCTTAGAAATCGCCTCAGGAACGCGCGCGAACTTTTGGCGATGTCATGCCAGCTCTTCCGTCCGAAGGCAACACCCGCGCAGCCAATCATATAGCAGATTCCTTGTCTTTGCCATATTATTTAACATACGTCTATTAAATTTTCCATTTCGAAAGCTATGACTATACAAGGTGCCTGCCTTGTCCAAAACTCTCAAAAGCCCTCTGCTGTTGTGGTACTGCCTGTTCAGAACAGTAATTGCTACACTTTCGCGTTCAGCATCAACTTAGGTCTTGGCTCTCCCGCCTTCGCCGAGTCGCGAGAACCCTGCAGGGATCTGCCCGCCCACTTTGCCCTGTGGTGCCTGTGCATTTTACCCCACCATAGGCACACCAAAACATCCAAACAGTGCCCCTTACGCCACACTCTGCTTGCGCAAACTCCGACCTCACCTAAGCTTCGCTATATTATTTTAACATTTCTTTGGTTCCGGTCAACATGTCCAAGCTGTTCTCGCTCGAAGGCAAGGGCCTGAAGCTCACTACCGCCGCGGACATCGAGCCGCACATTCAGGCCTTGAAGGAGAACAACGATGTCGAGGAAGTGAGGTTTCTGGGTAACACACTTGGTATCGAGGCTTGCGAGGCGCTCGCAAAGGTTCTTGAGACCAAGAAGAGCCTGAAGGTATGGCCCGCCGTCCCAGACAACGAGAGGTTATACTGACACACGACCAGGTCGCAAACTTCGCCGATATCTTCACCGGCCGTCTCCTCTCTGAGATTCCAGCTGCGCTCCAGCACCTTGTCAACGCCTTCCTCACATTACCGAACCTGCAGACCGTTGATCTCTGCGACAACGCCTTCGGCCTGAACACGGTTGCGCCGCTCGTCGACTTCCTCTCCGCGCACACACCGCTGCGCTTCCTATACCTCAACAACAATGGCATGGGCCCCGCCGCCGGCGTCCTGCTCGCCGACGCCCTCACAGCCCTCGCTGGCAAGAAAGAAGCCGCGCGCAAGGAGGGCAAAGACGTCCCCGACCTCGAGCTCGTCATCTGCGGCCGCAACCGCCTCGAGAACGGGTCCATGCAGGCATGGGCCAAGGCGTACGCCGCCAACAAGGGCGTCAAGACCATTAAGATGACACAGAACGGCATCCGCCAGGAAGGCATCACCCACCTCCTCACACACGGCATCGCGCACCTCACCAAGCTCGAGACCCTCGACCTCCAAGACAACACCTTCACAGCCATGGGCGGCAAGGCGCTCAGCACCGTCGTCGGCAACTGGCCCGCGCTGCGCGAGCTGGGTGTCGGCGACTGCCTGCTCTCCGGACGCGGCGGCATCGCCCTCGCTAACGCGCTCCAGAAGGGCAAGAACCCCGCCATCGAGGTCCTGCGCCTCCAGTTCAACGAGATCAACGCCAAGGGCCTCGCCGGGCTCGCCGCCGCGGCGCCCAAACTCCCCGCGCTCCGCCGCGTTGAGATCAACGGGAATAAGTTCGACGAGGAGGACCCCAGCATCGAGGCGCTGCGCGAGATCCTGGACGCAAGGAAAGAAGAGAGCGGTGAGCGTGAGGACGACGAGGAGTACTGGGGTCTCGATGAGCTGGATGAGTTGGAGAGCGACGATGAGGATGAGGAGGAGGAGGACAGCGACGATGAGGCGAAGAAGGGCAGCGACGATGAGGAGGAGGGTGTGGAGGTCGAGGAGCGCGCTGCGAGACAACTGGTTGAGGAGGAGCGGGCGGAAAATGCCCCCGTCGCGCAGGAGAAGGATAAGAAGGTCGATGATCTGGCTGATGTCCTGGCGAAGACGGAGATTAAGTAGGAAAAGGGACTGGTGATGTTGCTCTGGACACGGCCTGGCCTGCATTGCGTATGGGCCGGCTGGGCTGTTGTCTGATGGATGATTGGATGCATAATGAGGCGATACCATAGAATTCATGATTTACATTCTCACCCACAAACCATCCTTTTCGTTTACGACCTTGGTTCTCTCAGTCGTGAGGAGTTGCGTGATGCTTCGGCGTAGGTAGGGGCTGGCTGATGGGATTCACAGTGGTTCAGTGGCCATTTCGTAATAAAGACATGCTTGAGTAAAAGTTGAGATCGCATTGTCTTGGGATGATCCTTTTAACGCCTTAGGTGTCGTCGACATACAAGCCCATATATACAGATTCCACCTATCTTTTCTCACCGACCGACCAGCCAACCGAAAAAGCACAGGCTGGTAACAAAACGGAGTAGCCACCATCGTGTCTACCCTACTCAGCTGCTCTTCGGCGTGCCCACTTTCCCTCTTGTCACTTTCACGCTGTGTCTCTCGAGCCTCCATTCCGGGCATCCGAGCCCGATCGATCCTCTCTCCTTGGGAACCTGCTTGCGGTTCTTCGGTCACTGTTCTCCTTGGCTGCTGATTCCGCAATCAGCTTGGAGATGCTCTCTGAAGTCTCATCAGGTTTCTGGGCGTCAACGGCCGCAGCTTTCTCGTTGCTCGTGGTTTCCTGGGCTACCTGACTCTCGCCGTTGGTGAACGTCTGCTGCCCGCAATCGATACTGGTGGAGTGAGCTGTGATGTCCGAGCCGTTTGGCATTATGCAGCCATTGGCTTGCTTTTTCGGAGGGTGGAGGTCGCTGGACCCAGCGTTGCTGGCAGTCGTAGCCTCGATTTTGGCTACTATCCTAGCATACTGTTGTTGTATCTCGGCTTGCAGTTCTGGGTGAGGTGCTTGCGTGTGGATGATAGCTTTTTGCATCGCTGCTGTAAGGTTAGCAAGCGCTCAAAGAAGCTCGCGGAGTAAGTCGCTTACTGTCGAGAATGCTCTGCATAGACTGGATTGTTCTCGGGGTGACATCGCTGGGATTGGCGATAACAGTCGTGTGGAGGTCGTCCATGAGCTGTGACAGGCGGGAGGCCGGCGTGCGATCTTCCTCATGAGGAGGTGCTCCCTCACTACTCCCGTTCCGTGGAGCAAGATCCCTGAGTGCAGCAACGACAGTGGCTATCCGCGTGTCTCCGTCTCGAGCCGCTTCGGCAAGAGCCTGAGCGCCTGCTGCTGTGATGCTAGCTCGATCGTGTTGTAGCTTTCCGAGGACGACTTCCATGCAGTCGTACAGGCTTCGTTGGTGTGCCAGCCTCGCTTCGAGGTCCAGAATGGCGTCTGACATATCGGTGCTAACGATGTTGTTCTTTGGAGAGCGGAAATCAGGGACCGTGGATCTGGCATGGATCGTCGGCTCTGCAGAGTGCGATCGTGGCGGAAAGAGGAAGCACGTTTGCGGGCGTCATCGTTGGAGCGCGTTCGTAGTGAGAGGGAAGGAACGAACCGTGAAAACCTCGTAGTGACGACAGTGATAAAGAAGACGAATGGTAATCATCTTCATCAAAACAGCGAAATTTCAAACCGCTTAGAGCCCAGCCCTGAGACTGTGGCTGCGCACTAAAACCACGTCCGAAAGACAGATAAATCTTTGTAATCTCGCCTTGGTCGTACGGCAAATACCTGTCCCAGTCTTCATATTCGTCCTTAATGCAGCCATCTCCCCCATCACAAACTTGGTTAAATCGCATTATGCGAATACCTGCAACTGAGGACGAGGGTATTGAACGCTGAGAGACGTTGATACCCAAGGAATGCAACTCGACGGCAACTTGAACCGGCGTACTCAGAGTCAGATTCCGAGTACTATCGTTCAAACTCTCGGCCATGTGCTTTACCTGCAGGAGCATTTTCACTTGTTGCTTCAGTTCTCTAGATTCGGTCGCGTGAGATCTTAGCTCGAAGAGGATATGTCGCAATCCAATCATCTCTGGGAAGACCAATTGCTGCTGAAACTGGCGTTCTAGCGCAAGAGTGTTGGCATTGGTCAGTCTGATAGGACCTAATCTCTGCATCTTGACGATAGAGGATTCGTGGCTGAAGAAGAAGCTTTCAAAGACGAAGTGCAGTTTCGAAATAGCGCGTAGCTGATCTGAGGTACGTTTTGCTTTCCACTTTTGGAACTGCGTGCGGGGTCCTGCAGTAATCGGACTTAGAGAATATACAACACCTTGCCAGCTCCGAGGGGCCACTTGGCGTAATGCAAGATAGTGGAGGCCTCCAAGGCTGATTGGCGTAGATTTCTACAAAGTGGTAGCTTTTAAGGTGGCTACGCGATTAATTGGTCCTCTAACCCTTGTGTTCTCTCTCCGTTGAATCTTTCAAAATTGTCGAGTGGCTACTCGGACCTGGCAAGGTGCTGTAAAAGAAAGCGTGTTTCCTGGTAAATTTGTTTGTTGACAAATAACATAGGGAGGGGTCGACGCTGAACATCGAAGCATACGAAAGCGTTGCCCAGATTGAAGCTGTAAAAAAGGTCCTCATAGATTACATTCTGTAGTTCGGCTGGGAGCTTGAAGAAGGGCGTGCGCTGATTTGCGGAACCGCAGATGGGGCAGAATCGCCTGACATCGTTCGAAAATGGGATCGTTTCGGAAACATCTAACTTGGAGACGTGATCTGGCGACTTCGTTGGGTTGGTGTGTCTATTGTGAAATAAATGCTCGTGAACTTGACTTCCTTTAACAGGTACCGGTGGATATGTTGCTGATCGACAGCTGAAAACAGAAAGCCCAAGTCAGAACTACTTAACGACACCGGAATTCTTCATGTTTGGAAGTGAGTGTACGGCGCTTATCCAACCATCCGTGGACAGCAGGGCTGGGTAGTATCAATCACGTGGAGTTTATCGATAAGCGGACCCTTCACGCGCAACTTTCATCAGAGGAGAGTTGCGCCTGCACTGGCACTTCTCGTTTCTCAAGCATTTGCTCTCGGCCTTCTCCTTTCTTATCAGATGGGGCTGGAGATCTAGCCATCTCTCCGATTCAGCTCCCTTCTCCTCACACCAAATTCTGCTGCGCTTGCTGATGCTTGCGCCTCGCCGTCTACGGTGCCTACTCCACTCTGTACCAGCTTCCCAGATCCGACAGCTGAGAACAAGGCCTCGGCCGATACCTCGATACACCAGACAATGGAACCCTGCGCTACATAGACCGGCGACGCCGTCGGGAACACCAAACGAGCCTGTCCTTTCTGCGGTGCCAGCGCAAATTACGGTCGAACAACTCTCCCTCGACGCAACGTTCGAAGCTTTGTCGCTAGATGCGGACGAAGTGACAAGCTCCAGAGATGCTGCCATTGCAGCTCCACATGGAGGCTTGAGCGAGTCTCGCGAGTTTAAGAAACTAAACTACTTGCTCAATCTTGCTGACTCCAAGGATAACTTGGAGCCGGCTCTTCGAGCCCCGATATGGCAGGCGTACATCATGGCGATGAGACGTAGAGTTGATCTAGGCCGCTATCTATCCAAATGGGCCTGGAACGTGTTGTGGAAATCGCAATACGCCGACTTCTCTGATACGTCACGACGGGGGGTTCGCCTAGCCAAGATTGACCGCTATCTGCGTAATGCTAGGGCAGGACCGATCGCCGGGCAGATAGCATATCGTGCAGAAAGGAATTTCATGGCTGGTAGGGAGGACGACGCTTTCGACATGTGGAAAAGACATTACGACCAGAATGCAACGGCTCCCGAGTATCTGGATACTGGCGTAAGGCTCTATGCGCTTGCAGGCCATCCGGACACAGCACGAAGGTTCATGGATGTGCTTATTCAGTTACAGCCAGACTGGGATACGTCTGTAATGACAACTGTATTTCGTGGTTACACAAGCTCTCTAGAGGGCAAGCAGCATGACGAGGCCCGTAAGCTGTATCGCCTCATCAAGAGCAGGATGGGTCCCAATGGAGACCAAGACGCGTATGATGCTTGTTTGGCCGGGTTCCTGGAAGCACGTTTACTAGAAGATGCACTTGAGGTGTTTCGAGATATGATCCGCCATGAATCCTTGGAGACAAAGATAGCGCCTTGGGAGCTAGGAGCTGAAGATCGCTATGTTTTAGGTGTCTTACGGAGGCTCAACTCGATATACGCTCTCGCTAACGATGTCTCAGCGATGACCAGCATCGCTTTAGCGGCTATCAACGTGCTGCCGGTGGCATTTCACGGTCATATTTACCGTGACTGGCTGAATTCTGCGATTATCGAAACAGCACCTCAAGCCGCTGCTCAAATATTGGACCTGATGATCCAGCGAGGTTATCAGCCTGAGACGGAACACTTTAACTCGCTGTTGAGAATTTTGTATCGAACAAAAGAACCAGAGAATATTCTTAAGGCTGAGAACATCGGCTGGAAGATGATCGAGGAAACTCCCTCCTCACAGGTCATTTCGGACAGGCATCCTTCTGGCAGTCGTGTGAATGCCATCGTAAACAAGTTGCACAACTCCAGTGCAATTGACGCAAGGATTTCGACAACAATGCCTGCAGCGAGTACGACTACGTACGCTTTGACAATGCGACATCACGCTCTCAATGAACAATGGGAACATGTGGATTACCTTACAAGACGGTTGAGGGAGCAGAATGTCAAAGTCAACAGCACCATCATGAACGTGCTGATGGAGAACTCATGTCAGCAAGGGAATTTCGTCGAGGCATGGCAGATGTACAAGAACCTTACAGGTGGCCCTGATCAAGTCACGACTGTCTTTCCTGATGGTCAATCTATAAGAGTGTTGTGGAAGATCCTACGCCTCGCCCTCAGCGATCCAGAGAATCGAAGCAATCCTAATTTGCCAACGCCACGACAACTTCTCCATGAGACATCGGAATGGTGGACCTTGGTCCGCCAAAGGCCTGATGCTGGTCGCTTTAAGCAAGGCCTAGCTGCCGCTGATAAGGGTGCTATCGCCAAATTGGTGCTCCATTGTTTTAGCTACGCGCGGGATATTCCTGGTGTCCTTGTATCTTTGCACTTTCTGCGCGAGAAATTTGGTATCCATGCTACGGACGAGCATGTACAGATCGTGTTACGGCAACTCGCGTGGACGGTTCTGGAACACGAGTCCGAGACCGTACGTCTGCAGTTTGGTCTCGGCAAGAACCGGATCCGCGCAATCAAGAAGCTAAGACACCAGTACTGGCGATGGTATAAGCGCAAACTCGAGTTTCTGGGGATCTCTGAGGAAGATCTGCCTGCGTACAGTGAGGACGAGGCGTATGACTTGCAACTCAACGTCATCAGTGAGTTTGTCCGAACTGTGATGCTAGCAGATATCGGTCCAGAGGAAGTCGAGGAGCTGATCCAGGATGCGGCGACTGCGGCTGGAGTTCCATACATGATGACTGGCGACATGAACGTTTTCGACATGATTGCTTGGTCTGACACTGAGCTAAACTAGACTCTCATTCGCACGCTTATCTTTGGTTGCAATCAGCAAAGAGCACATGGCGATTCTCTTCTCATTGATATTGTACTATATATTTTTCAAGATACCCCACCAGCTCCATAGACCTACCGTTTCAAATACCAGACCATAACATATCATACAGCATCATCATCACCATCATCAAGACCTGCCATACTTCTTACAGACCCAGGGGGTTGCTAGCACTCCCCTTCTTGACTGTGCTGCCTGTGATGCCGGGCCTGGACGCCATGCTCGCGGCACCACCAACACTGCTTGTCGATAGTCCCAGGGGGTTTCCCTTAGTTGTTGCGCGACTGCCCGCGGCACCCGTCATGTCTTTGAGTGAGTTGCCATATTCACGGACCATGTCGCCCCAGCCCCGTGATGTGTTCGCGATGCTGCTGGTGATTAGCGATGTTCAAGAATGAGCGACCTCAATACTACACACCTTGCACCAGCTCCCTTGCCAGCCCCAGCAACACCGTTCCCTGCAGCCGTCACCACCGCACCCGCGGCATTGCCCACGCCAGCCGCTGCAGCACTCGTTGCGCTGCTAATACCTGCCGACGCGGCACCAATGGTCTTGGTCAGCCAGCTTTTATTCTGCGGCGCCTGCTTCGCGACATTTTTTGGTGGAGGCGGGACGGCCTTCTTAGCACCAATTGGCTGTGACCCGGTGGGTTTCTTGACGGCAGGAGCACTGGCTGGCTTCTTCGCTGCTGTTGCGGGTGTAATAGGCTTCTTTATCGGGGCTACGGCGGGTTTCTTGTAAGGGACCGTTTTCGTCTGGGCGATGGGCTTCTTTGCTGATCCTACGGCTTTGGGACCCATGGGTTTGGGTCCTGCGCTGACCTTCTTCGTGCCGATGGGTTGAGCGACCATTTTTCGAAGTGTTTAGTTCAATGTGGGTGAGAAGTTCGATGTGTCGTAACAGTTGCTCTATTGTCTATACACCGAGTGCGTAGAGGCATCCAGCCCTTTCCTCCCTGCACAACCGCGACCCCATATCAAGTTTCCCATGGCGATCAGCATCGCCCCATGACGTATCAGCGGGTGCACAACGTCGCGGCGGGCGCCATCCTGATCTAGCCCATATCGGGACAACCGCAGCGCTAGCGTGGAGGGTCCATGTTTAACGGAACATGTGGATCTGATGTCGTTTCGCATCCAGGGTCGCTGGACGACATGTCAACGTAGCCTCCTCCAACGCTCTCTACGTATTTAATTTCTATTGTGCTCTGCGCACCTGCCATTCTCCGCCCGATACTTTGTACTCTACTAGCAGCACACCTTGACTGGTTGTGCTGACGGCGCTGCGTCCCTCCACCGCCTGGAGCTGTGAGTGTCGACGGACACCCGCCTCTCACCTTCACCACAACAAACACGCGCGATGCTTCACTTTCACTTGAGCGCCCGGCGACGCGAATAAAAATAATAACTTCAGTGAGTCGCCTTTTCCCCTCACCATGCACCACCACATGCGTGTGCCGAAGTCATTCATAACGGCGCAATCATGTTGGATAAGGATGCGATACAAAAGCTCAAGCGCTCAAAGAGCGACGTGGACGACCTCATCCCTTTGGGTGATCTCACTCCACCTCGTGAATTGCCTGCGCGTACACCACCAAGGCGCCAACGCTCTCGTACGTTCTCGTTGACAAAACTTACTGACTCCATCAAAAGGAAGAGCAAGAGGACCGTAAGCCGCTCCAGCTCTGGAATTAGCACAGCGAGCATCTCGAGTCCAATTTTAGACCCCAAGAGTCCCTTGTGCCCGCTCAAATCGGACGCCCTCGCTGCAACGCCGTCACCGAGATCGCGCAGGGCTCGTGCAGCTGCTCGTGCCAGACACACCCACTCAGCCTCCGACCCTACGAACGATAACTCGCCGCCAGACCCAACGCGAACTGGTGTTAAATCGCCACCGTCCATTTCGGCTGCTCCAAGCTTTAGTAGCATAGACACCGTCAATAGTCCTCCGCTAGCGCGCATTGCAGAGACACCTTTCGACTGTGACTTGAATGCTGGGCGGTCCTCGCGCGAACGAACAAATAGACGATTAGCAAGCATGGAGCCGGTGCGGAACTCGCTGCTGCCGCCAGCCATGGTGACAGGCACAAAAGCACGTGCCATCCAACAGGCGAAAGATATGGAGTCAATTGTAGCTGAGAGGGCAAAGCGAAGTGGCGACGAGCCACCGCAATACGACTTTCATGAGCTTATTGGCAAGGGAGCCTATGGGCGTGTGTTCAAGGGGTGCGTGGTATCTATTGCTGACATTGAATGTTACTAAATCTCATCAGCAAGAGCCGTAAGACTGGTAACATGGTGGCAATCAAGATCATCGACATCGATACAGTGGACTACCAGGAGATGACTACCAAGAATCTGTCGGAAACGCTGAAGGAAATTGACATCCTGCAACAACTCCGGGACAGCAAAGCCAGGCCTTATGTGAACATTATCGAGGAAGCCAAGGCCGTGCACAACGAGCTTTGGATTATTAGCGAATATGCCAGTGGCGGCAGTGTAGCTACGCTGATGAAGCCAATGGCAATGCTCAAGGACCCAGGCCCTGGACTCCCAGAGAAGTTTATCATTCCCATCGCCCGCGAGTTGGCGCTCGGTCTGAAGTACATCCACGAAGCTGGTGTCTTGCACCGAGACATGAAGTCGAACAATGTCCTCATCCTGGAAGACGGGCGAGTACAGTTGTGCGACTTCGGTGTATCTGGCACGCTGGAGCCGCAGAAGTCGAAACGCACAACGATAGTAGGAACGCCATTCTGGATGGCTCCTGAGCTACAGCGCGAATGGATCAAGGATGCGGACCCACACAGCTTAGCAAAACCTAGAGAAATCCTTTATGGTTCCGAGGTTGACATCTGGGCCTATGGCTGTACAGTCTACGAGATGGCCTGCGGATTTCCGCCACATCATCGCAGTGCGCCATTTGATTTACCAAATGCTGGTGTACCTGTGCTTGAGGGCGATCGCTATTCGGACGAGTTGAAAGACTTCGTATCTTTCTTGCTCCAGCCTGACCCTCAAGATCGTCCCACTCCAGACGATATCCTGAACCACGTGTACCTCAAAGACTCGACCAAAATGTATCCGACAGTCATGTTGGTGAAGCTAGTCGAGGACTACTACATCTGGGAGCAACAAGGTGGTGCTCGTCAGTCACTATTCAACGGATTTGGTGCTCAAGCCCCCGACCCGCTCTCTCTCGAGACAGTCGATGACGGCGACGACGACTGGACATTTAGTACGTCTGACGAGTTCGAACAAGAGCATGCTCCACAATTCTCGGATCCTTTCGTCGGAGGCGCCGCTGGAGAGTCTTTTACAGGCATGAATATACCTCAGATGGAGAGCAGATTCGAGCAGCTGCAAGCCAGGTTTAAGGAAGAGTCTATTACAAGAGGTGGGAAGCGGCTGAACAAGCTGTTCGACACACAGACTACACCTTACAGATACAGTATGGTCGATGACGATGATACCGCCCAAGGGCGACCGCAGTCAGATTTAGTTCTTCGCGACTTCAACCCTGGCGCACCGAACAGAGAGACAGTTATTGACCTAGATTTTTCCCTTCCGTCCGGCGATAACATGCCTGTTATCGATCTTGGCGAAGTGCCGACAGTCAAAGCTACCAGGATGTCAAGTCTGTTGCGGGAGATGGCAGAGGAAGATAAGCTATTAGCCGAGCGCGAAAAGGAGCTGCGCGAAGAACAGGAACGTTTTGCTGAAAACCAGTTAACAAAGCGTGCAACCGTAGACTGGAAGTTTCCATCTGCTGCAGACAACCGCAAGACGCAAGACTGGACATTTCCATCGATGGATGCGCCAGAGGAAGAGCCGGACAACCGCAAGACGATGGAGTGGTCCTTCCCTGCGGCTGACCCCCCAAATCGCAAGACTATGGAATGGAAATACCCTGCTGCTGAGGCACCTAAACCCAACCGTAAGACGGTGGAGTGGACCTTCGACGCCGCTATGGCTGAAGCACAATATGATGCCCCCAGAACCCGCATGTCACGACGTCGCGATACAAAAGAGCATCCAATGCCCGCAGCCCCTGCGCCGATCGATGAGAACAGAAGTACTATGGACTTCTCGTTCCCCATGCGTAGTCCCAGCCCCAAGCGGAGACAGCATGGCAGTGGCAACATCTCAGACTACTCGTCGCCGCCAACACTTCGCCCTGGATTCCGATCAAGCTCACGACAAAACGCGACTGGACAACTGCCTCATGACTTTCCGCGAATCGGCTCGGACCCCAACTCGCCTTTGCGGTCTTCGATGATAGATCTCGACATGGCTACAGTTGATGACTACCGTCCGACCACATCTGGATCCGAGTCAACGTACACCAGCTCTTACGCAGCGAACGACAACCCATTCAACCTCGAAGACCAGGTCCAACTATCACAGAACAACCACCGCGCGTCCTTCCACATGAAGTCGCAGTCCGAGCCCAACCACGCTGTCCCAGGGCTCCTCACACCGCAGCAGTACGACGAACAGGGGCTCCCCACAAATCAGGACTCTCACCACCCAAGCATGCATGCGCGCGGCCTCTCCTCCGTCTCGCAAATGCAGGCCCAGAACAAACCCCCCGCAACCTCCATCCCACCCCTAACCTCCCATCGGCCCAACCAACGCTCCCAACAACTCTGGGACGGCTGGTCACATACCCACGCCTACGGCCTCGGCAGCGACGACCAATCGCCGCCCCTGAGCGTAACAACCGACACCTCGCTCTCAGAGGAAGACGTGGACGAGCTCTGGGAAATGTTCGAGCGGCAGACCTTCCACACGCAACGAAAATACAACTCGTACGGCGCGCTCCGCTCCGCGCGTCGCCTGCACAACTCCAGCACCGACGAGGCGTCTGTCCCCGGGGGGCTGGGCCTCTCGCTCTCGAGCGCCAACAACTCAGACACAGACACCGACTCGACCTACCCCTACACAACCGCAGAATCCGACTCCAGCTCGCCAGTCTCGTACTCGACAACCACGCTCGCCAACCCCCGCGGCTACCGCCACCTCAGCCGCGTCAGCGCGGGCCCCAACGGCCGCCCGCTCGTCGAGTTCCCCGTCCCCCGCGGCCCGGATGTCGATGCCCTGTGTGCTGCCGACGGCGATGCCAGGGCGATGCAGGATGCGTTGCTCAAGGGCGCGCTGGAGCTCAGGGATGGGACCAGGGCGTGTCGCGATTTGTTGAGGGCGTATAAGCTGAGTGAGGTCGAGGAGGAGGACGAGGGCGACGACGAGATCGATCAGAGTACCGTCAGGTTGCCCAGTCGCGGGAGGGAGTGAGTCGGGAGTGGCGGGGAGGAGTTGATGAGCGATCGTGGTGTGGAGCGTTGATGAGAGAGTGTGAATGGTAAGATATACCCCTCCCCCCTACCTTTCCCATCGGTTCGCTGCCCTGTCGCGTTGCTTTGCTTTGCTTTGTGCCCTGGACTGCGTTGAGCTCGAGGGCGGAGATGGATGGTTCGTGGCGTCAATGGTGTGTAGGTGGGTGTGTGGGTTTCGCATATCGAGATTTCGTCACGGGCGAAACTGGGAGAATTGCTGCTTCTTTACGGAGAGAGCGGGGGTTCATCAAGGGAAACTGGGAGAATTGCTGCTTCTTTACGGAGAGAGCGGGGTTTCATCATGGGAAACTGGGAACGCGCTGCTTTCGTCACGATACGATACGTTACGAAGAGCAGGTTTATGCATGTGTATATGCATGTCACGCAGAAACGACTAGCACAAGACCTCTGCCACGCGCGAGGCCGATGAACGAGTATCAACTGTTTTATTGCGATTGCGTATTTGTTTATACCTGTGATCCTGCTCCCTTCCTTGCCGCGGATTCATTCGGCGTCTTCGAAGTGCGCGATCCATCATACATACACATGGCAGAACGTGGCGAATAAAAAAAAAACATGGGAATGCCCCTGACCCAGCGCCGAGCTATGCAATACAAAACCCATACATACACGCACCATAACGCCTCATGAGCCAAGCAATACAACTCTCTGCGTGATGCTTGGCGAAAGCTACAAACTCGCTTCGGTGCTCTGATCGTCGAGGTCTTCAGGCGCGTCTTCGGCCGCCTCGGCCGCGGCTTCTGTATCGGACTCGGAGTCGTCGACGTCGTCCTCGTCGTCGTCATCTTCTTCTTCCTCGTCGTCCTCGTCCTCGTCGCGCTCCACAGGCATGCCTGGCACGGGCTTCCACTGGACATAGTCGTGCTCGATCCAGCGCTTGCTGCGGGGCAAGACGTAGGGATCAAAGGGAAAGTATGCATCAAGGAGGAACATGTCGTCGCCGCGCTTCTGGGTCAGCGCTGTCTCGCGGCCGCCGATGCCACCGAGATACGCACCGGCCATGCTGCGAGCGAGGCGGACGCGCTTGTTCGTCTCGATGAGCGGGTAGACGTACAGGAAGCGGAGGTGGTGCGCCATGCGGGCGAACTGGGCGACGATGCTGGGAGCGCAGATCTTGAGCGGGTTGAGCGTGGAGAAGATGTTGCGGCGCAGGGTGTCCTGGACGCCGTTGTACCAGGTGAAGTCGCCGTCGTGGTAGATGATGTCTTCGTCCGTGGGCATGCGGCCGTCGGGCAGGACGATGAGGTCGCGCCAGCGGAAGCAGAAGGTGTAGAGGAGCGCTTGGCAGATGGCGTAGTAGGTGCCGTAGCGGCGGAGATCGGGGCCCTTGCAGTTGGGTTCTTGAGTCAGGCGCAGGTGCTCGAGGTGGTGGCAGAGGAGGTCGAAGACGTCGCGGACCACGGCGCCGGAGACGTGAGCCCCTCGCGCGATGAAGGAGGCGAGGTAGGCGGCTGCGGCGACGCGGAGGATGTGGGGGCGGAGTTGGTCGAAGGCGAGATGTGAGCAGCAGCCTGCGAAGCGCTCGGTGAGGTCGGCGGAGGTTTGGGAGAAGTGGAAGAGGAGGAATTGGACGTGGCGGGAGCGGTAGGTGGGGAGGATGATGTTGGCGAATTGGGAGAGGAGGGATTCGAAGAGCTCGTCGCTGTCGAAGAGGTCGCCTTTGGCGAAGACGGAGTCGTAGTGGGAGAAGAGGAGGTCCATGACTGTGTCGAGCTTGTTGACGTTTTCTTGGATTTGGCGTTTCCGCCGGTCCTCGGGTTCTAAGCTCTCTTCGCTTGAGACAGACTCGTTGTCACTCATGTCCTCCTCCTCTGCCTCGTTGATGGCTCGCCCTACGAGCTCTTCTTCGTCATCTTCCAGGTCGTCCATGTCCACTTGGATCTGAACATCGATCTTGACGATTTTGTCTGTCACGAGCGACAGGATCTCGCCCTTCAGTTCTGGACAGTACTCAGACACTTGCAGGATGTTCCTGATGTACCTTGTATGCGCCTTCGCTGTGTCATCGGCGAAGGGGAATGTGGAAGCGATGATCGGCCCAAGGTAGGTGCTTGCCATGGGGCTTTGACGCAGGAAAGAGCGAAGACTTTCGTGTATCCGTTGTGTGAGGCGCGAGGCCTGGATGGCAGGATCGTCCTGTGCTCTCGCAGTTGTGGAAGGCGGGGTCAGGAACATCGAGACGAGCATCTGAAGGACTGTCGACATGTAGGCAGGGTGGACCGACAGCAGCGACCGCAGCAGATTGCGATACTCGCGCACAAAGCTGTCATTGCGGGCAATCCAGCTGCAGTCTATGATGGAGTGCACCAGCCCTTTGCAGTTGTAGTCCAGCAGCGGCACCACGTCTCTCAGTGCGATGACGTATTTCTGCAAAAGCGCAGAATGAGCAGTACCAGGAGCAGTAGGTGCGTCTGAGAAGAGACTCCGCAGGTGGTCGTATTCCGCCTTCTCGCCGGCTGCATGCTTTTCAATTGCCCGCCGCACTTCCTCCGCCACCAGCTCCGTGCTCTTCTCCACCTCCATCACGATCTGCACATTGATGTTGGGATCGAACGTAACGCGACGGCGCTTCACTTGGCCGATATCGTCATTCTCCGCGTCTGGGGAGGCATCGCGTTGCTTGCGTTTCAGGCTGCTGCTGACGGTGGGCGCCATGAAGTTGTTTGCGGGTCTGCGGGCTGCAGCGAGGGAAACCATGTTGGGCGAAGCACTATTTGCGAAGGCGTTACATCGGAAGAGCAGTACAGGAGGGCGATTGTTGCGACCGTCTTGCGGTTCGGCAGGGCGTTGGCGAGAGTGAAGTGAGGTTCTCGGTGAACCCTTCACACGCGACTCTGCACGGCTAGGTGGGGACTGGCGCCTGGGCGTCGCAACTTTTCTGTGGGTACGCTCCAGAGGCTTCAGTTCCACGCCCCGCTTCTGATAGGCTACATCATATGCGTACTGCAAAATTGGAGCGTGCTTTGGAGTCTAGAAAGTTTAGTTGTTATATGGGAAGGACATTTCTTGATCCAAATCTTAGCGCATGCTTGGAGTATGATCGCTTTGCTCTCATTTCAAGTCCTAGCGCGTGCTACAAAAATCGAGCGTGGCTATTCTGCATACTACCAAATGTCCATTTGTGCACATCCTGGTACCTTTCCTAAGCCTCATGGTCTTCGATCGTATCACAGTAACAGCAGTCCGCCCTGCTTGGCTTTGCCTTTCGCGTCGTGCCTCTTGCGTGCGTGGACATAGACTCACACACTCACACACAAAGAAGTGTTGCAGTGAAGCAAACAAGTCGATATCCAATGCTTTTTGCCTCAGCCAATGTAGCTTTTATACTAGCAAGACAAACAAGGCTCCCTCATTTATTATATTAGAGAATTCGTAAGTCATATTTCACATCTCGCCACACTGGGAGATGACCACGTCCTGCACTGGCTTTCCCTCTGGGTTCGCAAGAGTCCTGGTATTCTCGATCTTGGTGACCACATCCATGCCTTCGATGACATTACCAAAGACGACATGCTTTCCGTTCAGGTGAGGTGTTCCGTGCTTTGCTGTTATGATGAAGAATTGGCAACCGTTTGTCTGTACAAGTCAGCACTCCACTGATTGGTGTGGCTGGGAAACTCTACATTTGGTCCACTGTTGGCCATCGACAGCAGGCCCGGCCTGTCGTGCTTCAATGTGAAGTTCTCATCTGCGAACTTTTCAGTTCCGTAGATAGTCCTAGAGCCGGTGCCGTTGCCATTGATGAAATCACCGCCCTGGATCATGAAGTTTTTGATCTAAACGACGGTTAGTTTTGAAATTGATTTTGAGACCAAACGCATATAGTAGGAGAAGAATTCCAAGAGTTTGCGTAAGTAGATGTGAACTTACCACGCGATGGAACTTGCATCCTTTGTAGCCCTGTGGCTGACCGCGATTATTCTTGGTTTCACCAGTGCAGAATTGGCGGAAGTTCTCAGCGGTCTTTGGTACAACATCTTTGTACAATTCCATCTGAATCCTCCCCAATTTCTCCCCTGTCAGACCAAATCAGTAACATCATCGGTAAAGCAGGAAAACGATGCCGACAGCGGTGACAACAGTGTCAGAGCTAAGCCTAAGAAAGATGCATAGTGGAGGGCGCGGGGTGGTGCCACAACACCATCTGGAGAAAGCGGGACGTACCTCCCAATGTGACATCGAAGAACACGATTGGGTTCCTATCCTCGGCTGCTTCGGCCATGGCTGGGGCGGTGCAAAGTGATTGCAGTAGGGCTGATGGGAGGACAAGTCTAGACTGATGACGTTATACAAAGACCACCCGTACGGGAATTATCCACCGTTGAGCACAAGAGCTCAAGTTCGATCACTTGCACGCCGGAGAGGTTGCGAGCCGGAGCGAGTGCACGCCGAAGATCTCTGGAGACTGCGAAAAATCGTGCTGCAGCAGGGAACGCTTGACTTGCTCCAAGTGTGAAGCCACGCAGATAAAGTCATGCTCTAGGCTCAAAGGGGCTAGATGCATGGGGTAAAGAGCAGGGGTGAGACTGGTGCTGACGACTTGCGCACGCCCGCCTGCCGCTTTGAGAGCGAGAGATAGCCCGAAACTTGAGGTTGAAGAGCGTACGAACTCTATGCGAAGTGCTACAGCGACGCTGGTACGCCATGGTGCGCATGCGGCCGGGCAGTCTGCAGGATCTGGCCCAACTTGGAGGGCGCTCGATTTGGGCCGTGCAGTCCTGCGTGCGACGACCAGTGTCGAGGTCGATCTGCGAGGGAACATGCAGCGCAACGCAGCGTCAACCAAAGTATGCGGCGGATTGCATAGGCAATTCTAAGTGTGACAGTTCTGGCCGATTGTCGCAAGCAGAGCCATCTCAAATGACAGGCCATCGGCGCTGCATCCGTGATGCGGCAATTGTCGAGGGTTGCTGATCCGCGCAAGCCCTCGTTAGGTTTCCGGTATGGTCCTTGGCCGTATCTAGCGAGAGCGAGCTGCGGCTGCGTCCTTTATCCTGTGCTGCCGCCGCTCCTCCCCGTCGCCGTGCCTTGACATTCACCTCCGTCGCAACCGCCCGTGACCACCGAGCGACGCTTGCAAATCGTCCAGAGCGCATGGCCAGCAGCGCTACTGTGCCCATTCACCTGCCACGGCCACTCGCAGTCGCAAACGTATCTGCGACGTTTTAGCCAGCCCATCGCCACTGCGCAGCACCTGGAGTCGTTGCCGTCACCAGTAACCACCGTCATCTACTGCTCCACCAGTTCGGGCAAATCCAGGCTCCACCTTGAAATCCGCCCGTCGTAGCGGTTGCAGCACGTCAGTCTTATAACGGCGCTGTCTTGTACCCGCGCTTCGCAATCCCGTCGTTGGTTTCGTGTCGCCCAAGCCCTACCGTCCGCATCCGGCGTCCCACTCCAACTTCAGGCACTCCCGCTTCGCAGACAGGTTCGCGCTTCCTGTATCGAGGCTCTCGACTTTCACCAACGTATGGACTCGTAGAAAACGAGCCTTCACAATGTCATCCTCAATGTCATCGTCGGCGCCCAGCAGCACCGGCAACTCGCAAGTCGGTTCCTCAAGTAACGGCAGCGGCGGCGGAGGTGGTCCCACGAGTTCGCCGTTGCTGTTCTTCGTTGCTTTGGGATTCGGTGTGGTCTTTACGAACCTATGGTAAACACATGACTGTGCTTGATGTGAAGACGAGTGCCGCTGACACTGTTTGCAGGATCATCGTGGGTGTGAAGTACTGCTTTAGATATAACCGTCGTCGCGCAGCCGCTGCTGCAGGAGAGAATGGAGAGCCAATCGACTTGGCAGCTATGCCGCGACCACACAGGAGGAGGAGGGAGAAGAAGTTGATGACCATGGACGAGGTCAATGAGCAATTCCCCTTGATGAAGTACAAGCAGTGGAAGTCGAGTAGGGAGACCGAAGGGCTACCTACAAATGGCGGCATTGCGACAGCACCTCAGAGCAGAGCAACGAGCGTGAAGGATGTCGAGGGTGTCATTCCTGCAAGGGAAGGTGCTGAGACTGCTCTTTCCATGGCTCGTGACGACGTACAGAATCCGGCTGCTTCGCCTAGAGCCAGCATGTCACCAGGCGAAGCTAAAGAGACAGCTACCGCTGCAGCCTCGCCTAAGCCTGTTGAAGACGAGAAGAATGTAATGTCGAGGACAGACACTGTGGACACGACTGGGAAGGACCTAGATCCAGCACATGTCCACCGTAATGACGATGACGAGTCTGAGGACGAGGACGATCCCATACGCACAGCAACGGCTCCTGAGCTGCTAGCCGAGCCAGGAGACACATGTGCTATCTGCTTAGACACGCTCGAGGATGACGACGACGTGCGAGGACTCAAGTGTGGCCACGCTTTCCACGCTAGCTGCGTTGATCCCTGGCTGACAAGTCGTCGTGCCTGCTGCCCTCTCTGCAAGGCCGATTACTATGTCCCCAAGCCCCGTCCCGAGGGCGAAGCTGCTGATCAGACAGGGTCAGGTCGCCGCCCTGGTATGCGATCGCCTACCTCTCCTCAAGCGATATGGACAAGCCCTCGGAACGGCCTCTTCCGATCCCGCGTTGTCATCATCAACAACGACGACCCACAGACCCAACAACGCGCTGACCGACTCGGTCGTCTATCTCGACCCGGCCGCCAGGCTCGTTCTGCCACCGGGGACGCTGCGCAGCAGCCGCAAGTCTCAGAGAACTCGGGCTGG
This sequence comes from Epicoccum sorghinum, assembly GCA_020272525.1. Taxonomy (NCBI): domain Eukaryota; kingdom Fungi; phylum Ascomycota; class Dothideomycetes; order Pleosporales; family Didymellaceae; genus Epicoccum; species Epicoccum sorghinum. Next base: position 1,485,757 of record VXJJ01000022.1, on the reverse strand, counting down.
ATGTCAAGGCTCCGTCCAAACAGGACGCAGGGCCAGGGTGCAAGCTCGAGCTGGTTTGGCCGCGGTCGCAACCAGCCACAGCCAGACGCCGCCACCTCCACACAACCTACCCCCAGCCAGCTTGAGGCAGGCACCAGGTAGTCGTGCACATGCATATATGCAAAACATACGAATATATTTTTCTCTGCAACTATACGAATTGCCACGCTCCCCACGATTATCTTGTCATCTTTTTTCTTCTATACTTTACTGCAAGCATCTGTCTCTGCTCGCTACTGGCGTGTCTATATCGATAGCTGCTAGTACCCTTTTCTGGCGCTCACGCCGATATCCTGGCAGACATTGGAAGTGTCATCACGTTTCGGGTTGTCTTTGCTGCGGGCTGCATTGCTTTTTGGCGTGGTTGAGTCCCAAGTTGGATTCGGGCTGCGGGTTCAGGGGGTTGGGTTGCGCTGGGCTGGGCTGGGTTGGGGTGCATGGTTTGGGGGCGAATTATGTGTAGATAGGTTCAGGTTGGGTTTTTACTGGGTTATGCAGATGTATATGGCATACTTTTGGATGTGTTAAGATGTTTTTTAGGAGGTGTTGTGATGTGATAAATGTGCTTGTGACTGTGATTCTGGGGGTATGAGCAGATTAGGCAGGTGCTGCATACTGTCAGACTGCTGGGAAACGGTCTGGCAATCTGCTCTTCGATGTCGACATAGAATTTGGAATTCGAAAAGTTGGGGAATGGATATTCACATGTCGACCAGATAATAGTTACCTCGGGGCACTCTCAAAACCTGCATTGCTTAAGAAGTCACATACGATGCGGGAAAAAGTAATGATAAGCAACGCCTCTCCCGTGCGCTAGAGGGGTTCGAGGTAAGTGCTTCGTGTTGGGGACGGAAAGGGGGAGGGCTTGGATGGAGATAGGCATGGAGGTGTAGGTGTGTGAGGATAGGAGTGTCAGGGCCGAGCCCGTTGGACCTCCCAAAGCATGGTCTGCAGTATCTGGAGCAGCTCTTATGCATTGTTCGTGCTGACCACATGGGTTTTTTGCAGGACACATGGGGCAGTGGGTATTCAGTCCTGGATGCAAACCACCCTCCCCTACCCCCCAGCACATCTTTTATTCACTGTAGAGCTATATCACTGACTACCCGTGTAGAATCTGGTTAAGCAAAGCCTGGATGTTAGAAAGCTCGAATCGAATTAGATGTACGCGTTGCCATCAAGGCCACAAGTTGAGACCCACTGACGCATTGATTTTGCAAATAATGATATTTCAGCGCTTTCGTTCGAGTGTGGCTGCCATCGACGCCGTAAGAGTTTGGACATTCCAAATCAAAAACTTGTTTCGTTAAGCAAGCTAGCTATAATCTAATTTCCTATACAAGAATCAGATCTGTAAGCTCATCGAAACACTCTTCTATGTGTATTCCTTCATAATCTAATGCCAACAACCCATAGCGTCCGTACGTACCCTCCTCAGAGTTGGGAATGCGTTGCACCAATAAGCCATAATACCCGCGTCTTCCATCAAATTTCCCATGTCCCAACAGTACAAATTGCACAATAGCTCCAGGTGTGCGCGCTCGTTTGATGGCTTCCACAAGTGCCGGTGCCAGTCCCAACGTATGGTCTGACCAGCCAGAGCCGGTAGCCTCAATTTGGTGTGTACCTTGAATTTGTATATCTCCTTTGCCTCCAAGTTTGACAGTAATGAGTGGAGCTCTGATGAGCAGCTTGGAGTGATTGGCGGATGTTGTCACAAAGCTGTGCGACGCTGATGCCAAATAAGGCTTGTGTATCTGTGCATACGACGCGTTGTGATCGAACTTGCAGAACCAAACCTTTCCATTCGATGCCCACGACCATCCTGGAAAAGAGTCTTGCCTTGGTATTTTTCTTTCTTCTTCTGAGAATACAGCGCTGCGCCATGCTAGGCCTTCTGCTAGAGAAGATGGAAACAATCCGTGTACATATCCATCGCCCAAGTCTTGCGCAAACAACGATGCGACGCCAAGTATTGCATGTTGACGGTCCTCTGGGAACGTGAGTCTTCTTCCTGAGAAGATTGCGAGTAAATTGTACCAGCCGGCGCTTGTCAATTTGCCATCTTCAGAAAAGCCCATGCAGTCCCTTGGATTCTCTAGGATATCTGAATGTTCGGCTTCCCATCTCATAGTTCTGCCTTCCGCAAACCAGGAACTTCGACATTCTCGATACAAACCAAATTCAGTCCAATGTAATATCCGTCGAGAAAGCAATAATTCCTGGAGATACCACCCCCGTTGCATGAGTGGTGAGCGTCTCGTGTGGTCGGCCATAATCTCGTCTCTCCAGTCACCTTCCATGAAGACTGCCGTTTGTGTAAATGACTCAGTAGATGTGGTTAGCTGGATAACAATCGGCTGGAATGGGTATCTAACATAAGGCCTTGGACGCAGAAAGCCCTCACAGCTGTCACTTGCGCGTGAAGCAGAAATACAGCACACTGCGTTAGCATAGTAGCCTCCCATTCTATTCGCCTCCTCCTGAAATTCCCCTTGATCATCGTGACTGAGTGACTGCACAATGCAGATTGCGTCGACCCACAGGTATCGGAAACCCATCAACCGAGTTAATTTGATGGCATCTCGAATCGTTTTTGGAAGAGTGCTCTCATCTAGTCCTTCGTAGCGGCTTTGGAGATTGCCCCTCGTTGTTTTCGCCGTGGCATTGCCTGCTCCCCAGCAATAACTGAGGATCAAATACTGTCCCCTGGAAGCTGGCTCAAGGTCCTGAAGGTCAACAAGCTTGACCAAATGCTCTCCGGAACCTCCAAGATCAAGATACCTCCGCGGTATAAGTTTCTCCTTATCTGGTGGCAGATATTCTCCAAGGCCACCGTTCAGGAAACCGCATTTCTCGTGATGTATCCTTTGCTGACAGCAATCCTCCATCCAGGGTTTAATCTCATGCTCAACAATATCTTCCAGCTCCTGCGAAATATTTGTTTCTTGGAATTCTGGCTTTAAATTTAGCGGGAAGTCTTGATTTTCTTTAGCTGTTGTGACACACTTACGCCTGATCCGCTGAGTTGCATTTGATACCTGACAGGCCACCTCATTAATAGAAGCAGGTATGAGCAAGCATATCTTTGAGAAGCCGCTGTGAAAATGTTCAGTTTCAATTCTTGCTGTCATTGAGATGTACGTCGAACTGCGATCGTGATCCAAATCTTTATCTTTGTAGAGACGGATATTTAATTTTACAGGGAGTGCCAATAGGTCCCCTGGCTTTTTGCCTTTGAGATAGACATCGTTGGCTAAGCGTATCCAGAAGTATTGGCACAGCGGGCAGCCTTGGTCGGCCGAGTCTTGGAGCGCCTGAAATGTCGCATAGGACGCACCCCCCCAACCATACTCAGCCCCATTATAGAAAGGATGTCTAAGCGGCAGCGATGGCCAAGGTATTGCTTGACAAGCAGCGCATGGTGAGGAAGATCCAGGTATAGTCAAGGTGGTGGTCATCGCAGCTGTCTTCGTAGAGAGCCTCAGACTTGAACGGCGCAAAGGTCTAGGTTTTTGCACAAGGTGGGGAATAATATATGTGTGAACATGATAAGAAGGGTATATTTTTCGAATTTTGCTGTCTATTGCTCTGCAGTGCGAGCGCAATGCGCGTGCAATGTCGATGGTTGACACGACATGCCAGTGCAAACGATGATCTAGTGGGGTAAGGTGGAGTCGTATATGTAAGACAGTGTGTGACACTAGTGGAAGCACAACTTTACATATCGGGAGTACGTGCACGTCAGCTGACGCTGTGGGTTCTCCTTCTTTGCTGAATGCTTCATGACAGCTCGTGTCTGCGCAGCAGACCTGATCGCTTCGTAAAATTGCAACTACTGTTGCCTTAGCACAACCAAATCGATATGCGATCAAACTGCATTTGCAGGTATCTACTCTAAGACGTAGGGCCATTTCACAACTCGACATGCGGGTCCTTTTAATGGACCTAACAGACATTGAGAGCCTTGATTCACTGAGCATATATCTTCTCAAGGCCAAATTAATGTGTAGAGAAGCATACAGCGACGTAGTCCCGTGTGTAGACTTGCGCATATTGAGGTATGGTGATAAGATACTTAAGTTCGAAGCGTGATCTGTAGAAGGGGTAAGGGCTGAAACACATGAAGGATTTGCTGACCGGAACTCAGGCCAGCCTCGTACGAGGATTTGGCTTCTATGGCTCCGTACAGTTGCGATCGCTGACTGGCTGTTATATTTATGGCAATCCTTTGAAGCCGATACTTGCAGTCAATTCGACATTCGCAAGGCCAAGTGCTTCTTAGGTCTTACTTTGCCAAGGTACTGAGTGAAGCGACGATGGACCTCGATAATTGAAGACATATGTGTGGCATGCTTCTGCACCAAAAGTGTATCTGCAATGATCATCAGCTGAACTTTTGGTCTATCGAACAGACGTTGCAGAACATGGCAATTTTCTACAATGCCTTGAATGCAGACGAAGATGCATGTGAGCGCAGGTACAAGGACTTTCCTGCAACAGCGAATCGCCATCGAAAGCAGAAAAAGTAAGAGACTGACAAGACCTAGAAAAAAGCATCAACTGACGTGGGCCGAATTAGAGCATGCGCAAGCTGGATCACAGGTCTTGCTATCTATTGGCATCTAGTGCGCTGGGAAGCATCGCTTTTGTTGCTTGTATCAGCTTTCTATGGTTTGCAAATGACAGCAACACTCTTTGGAAAACTATCGCGATCGCAGGATGAATGTCTAGAACGATCGCTATTACAGCCGTAGTGCTTAGAACCTCGCTCAAGGTTCAGGTAGACATTGCCTCTTCAAGGCTTGTAAGCATCTTGCTCGAAAATCCCGACATTTATCTACCCAGGCTAGCTGTGGTTCACACGGCACATATGGTCGGCTATTCCCGCCAACAGCTGGCTATATACGAGTCTCGCTGCAGCACTGTCGTTTTCCAGCGTTCTGTTACAATTCACCTTCGCAAATCTATTTGCAGACCTGAAGACCGGTTATGTCAAAGGTGAGTCTTGTGAGTTCGGGGGACATTAACATGTCGGAATTTGCTAGTGAGGTCTTGAGTATTCAATTAAAGTTCTCAACGACAGTCAAAGTTCTGTAACAAGGTTAAGCGTTGGGTCACTACGATATCCAGTCACTTTGACGCGATTGGCTGGTGTTCAATGCACCACATCGATCGTACCGCGCGGCACCGGTGAAACTTACCTACCTACAGCACAGCCTCGACCGTTCCCTCGACATTGTTTATTGAAGCCTTGATATTCGAACGGGCGCTTCTAAGGTGGACTGAAAGGAATGTTAAGCGATAATCAGCCTTCATTTAGTGAATGCCTGGACCAGGGCGCACGTTATTCGAGCTACCAAAAACAATGGCAACCTTCCATCCCTTCCTGCGCCTTCCTTTGGAGACTCGTATCCAGATCTGGGAGTGCTTCGCCGATGAGAATCGGGTCCTCAAAATCCGAAAGCTGCATCCCAAAGAGTGTTGGTCGCCCACTCCAGTACCGGCCATCACGAGAGCATGTCGAGAATCCCGCAAGTATTGCAACTACACAAAAAGGTTCGCAGCAGATGGAAAAACCAACTACATCTGGGTAGACTTTAAGAGCGACATCGTACAAATGCGTGCTTCGCTTGTTAGCGAGTTGGCAGAAGAGAAAGGATTGGAAGTCAGCGAAATCAGGCACCTACGAGTCGATCTAATCGATGAAGATGGATGGGATGAACATCTATGGTTTTACCACAGGTTCGCTTCCAAGACCGAGAAGTTCTCCGCACTCCAGAATCTCAGTGTTCTCATCAATAAAGCGGCGGTTAAGTGGATGCATTTCATCAGAACACAGGACCCAAAACCTCCTTTCCATGAAATATATTGGGTCCCCTGTTCCCCAGAGGAAATCGAATTCGTCGACGACACGTCTAGAGAGTGACTTAGCTCAACGATGACTTCGGAATCAAACTGTCATGATGCTAGCTACGATGCGAAGACTGTTTCACTTATGAAAGCGATTGGGATCGATAATGGCAGTATTAAAGTCTGTGCTGTGGGACGAACTAGGTCCACAGGTATTACGTGTACTACTCAGAGTAATCTCCAATTTCCTCACACGAATCAACTTTTGAGCATATGATATCAGAGTCTATGTCATCGTCTCGACTCTGCGCTGTGTGCTGTGCCACATCAAGGCGACCGTGCACTGGACGGCATGATCTCGGCACCAAGGTCTACTTCATCATTGCAGCCTGATCACATCCTTGACAGCACCATCTCAAATCCATCTCACGACTTGAGAACATTCATATGTCTTCTCTCTTTCGAATCGGCCAGGTACTGAAAGGCCGAGCGAGCAGGTACACGATCACAAAAGAAATTCAACCTACAGTGTGGTTCGCGAAGTGAGCTAATGCACCAATTGTTCATTGCGATGTCTCATAGATCTTCTCAGAAACCATCTGCAGGAGCCTGTGGTGATCAAAAGTGTCGAAGGTCACCCGCGGGTAGAGAACGAGAGAGATGTACTCAAAAGATTTCAACACCGCACCCCATACCTCCGACCTCTGATCGACGAAGTTACCGAACCATCTCAGCCTGTGACCATCGCGCTGAAGCACTCACAATCGGATCTTTTCAGCTGTTCTATTGAAAAGACCTTGAACAGAAAAGAACTCAAACATGTATCGCGCTGCGTATTGGAGGCATTGAAAACTCTACACGAAGACGGATTTGTGCATATAGGTATCCATCTTCCCCTGCATCGGTGTCCAGATAAAATACCAGCACTAATCGGCGAGCTAGACGTCAAGCCAGACAATGTCTTCGTCAACCTGCAAGACGGAGACATGCGATTTGCCGAAGTCCAACTGGGAGATCTAGGTGGCTGCTACCCCACTGATTCAAAGTGGGCTACCTCTGGCACCGTGGTGGGGGCACCAATATGGACAGCTCCAGAGGTTCTTATGGAACAGCCGTGGAACACTGCGACCGACATATGGTCATTTGGTAACCTCGTACGTCGCAAGTCTAATGCAAATACAGACACAGGATCAAGCTGATATTCTTCTAGCTTATCAGCCTCATCTACGGTGGCCATTTCAACCTTTTAAAGCCTAAAGGGTATGACCGTGACCATGAGGAGTATATTTACAGAGTTGTCGTAGAGCAGTTCAAGTATTTTGGTCCCTTCCCAGCCAGTGTCGCGGAGATCTTCGACCCAGAAACAGTTCAGAGTATCATATCGATCATGAAGAGCAACCCTCAAGAGACATTAACGCCGTTTGTATACATTACTGAGCGTGAAGTAACGAAGAAAGACAACATCTTTATATCGAAGATGATGAAATTGGATTGGAGGGACCGCCCGACTGCAAAAGAGATACTGGAAGACGAATGGTGGAATGATGAGACGGCATGATGATGAAGACTGAATGTGTTCGTCGTATTATGGCGCTGTAACAACTTGTAACAACAAACCCTACTCCAATCCTTTCCTGCATCACACCAAGCGCTCTCAAAGCAACACGAAACCTTATTCAAGTCGCTCAATCTTAGACACAGTTGATTGCTACATAAGACATGCCCGAATTGCAGCACAATCCGGCCGATCCTACAAGACTGTAGACAATTCTCCACAGCCCAAGGCCCGCGCAAGTTCCACACCTAATACGTGAACCTGAACCCCTCTGTCCCCTCCAACACCCTCTTCCCGCTCCGCTGCCTCGAATTGGCCATATAGAAATACACACTGAACACCCCGATCAACCCAATGATCAGGATATGGCTACCCATCGACACCCACACAGCAGTCAGATACCTCGGGCTCTCCTGCTGCCTCACAATAAAGCTACCCGCAATACCACCAGCACCGTTACACGCCGTGACCGCCGCAGCCGTGAACACCCTCTTCCACTGCCCGACAACATTGTTGGCCTGGTACGTCGCCATCGCCGCCCAATTTGCGACATACGCGCCGGTGGCCAGATAGGTTCCGATCAGGCGCACAGTGACCTGGTCTGTGAAGCCGAGCATGGCGAACCCAGCGATGAGCGTGATGCAGTTGAACACAATCACGGGTCCGCGAAGCTGGAACCTGTCGCTCACGTATGAGGATAGGAGTGCGGGGATAACAGCGTAGTAGTACGGCGGCGCGGAGAGCAAGATGCTTTCACCAGTGTTGAAACCCATACCTCCCTGCAGAATAATCGGCAGGAAATAGCTCATACTCGTGCTCACAAGGTTCTGCAAGAAATACAGTGTACAAAACCCGTAGATCTTAGGATCCTTGGCGTGAACGAGGACTTTGCGCCACGCAAAGGGATCGGTGGTGGCGTCGCCGCGGTCATGTGCGATGCGTGCGCTGGCGACGCGCGCCTCGGCTTCGGAGAGGAAGTGGAAGGAGGTGTGCGAGCGCTCGGGGAAGTCGGGCATCCACCAGTAGGTAAGGACGCCTAAGAAGGCGGTGATGGCGCCCTGCACGATGAACATCCATTGCCAGCCTTTGAGGCCGTGGGAGCCGTTGAGCAGGTTGAGGCCGTAGTTGACGATGCTGCCTGTGGCGAGGACGGTTACTTCGCCGCTCTGCATTAGGGCGAAGCGGACTTGTTGTTCTTTTCGGGTGTACCAGATGCTCTGCGAGGGGTTAGTCGATTCGACCATCCTATTGAACTTTTTTAGGGGCTTACCAGAAGGTAGGTGAGTCCTGGGTAGACGCCCGACATGGCGATACCGAGGAGAATACGCAGCGCAATCATCTGCCGCCACGTCTGAACAAAAGCAGTACACAGCGTGATTACGCCGAAGCAAATAGTAATGAACGAGAACCAGATCCGCGGCCCAAAAGTGCGAACGGCGATCGTAGAAGGCAGCTGAAAAGCAATACTCGCAATCGTGAAGATGAAAATCGAGACCGAATAGCGATTTCCAACATCTAGCTCCAGATCAGACAGCATGGTCGTCACCGAAGCGGACGAAATGACACCGCTGTCGAGTAGATTCAGACTGCACAGGATCCCCGCAATCGAACACAACCGCAGATCAACCTTGAGCCTGATCCCGTTCTTCCATTTCTCCTCCAGCTCGTCCCGTGCTGAGAGAATCGACACATCGTCGGCGTCGCGCTGCACTTCGCGAATCGACTCCTCCTCAGAGGCCTGGCTGGGTGCTTGTTTCGCCATCGTGTTGGTTATCGTGTGGTGCGTTGCTGGCAATTGACTCGTCCGGAGGCAACAATAAAATACGCCTCTCTGCAATCGATCAACCCGTCTCCCTTCTCTTACGCCAGGAACACCGTCCAGAGCTGCCTACCAACCAAACGAATATCTGTCAATCAGAGATTCGGTGCAAGCTGGTGTATTACCACAGGTACGCGTCTACAATCCGTTTTGTCGAATCACCCCGCCCACGCCGATAACAAAGTGCAAGCCTCACGTCGCACAGAAATGCAGGCACCGCTGATCATATAGAGAAGGGGGAGTCAAGGCGAGCCATATGCAATCGAAGGCCCTGGAACACCCGCCCGCTTATCGATCCCCTCTCAATCAAGAGTGGTGTAGCCGTGCCCGCCTTGCATGTTTCCTTCCGCTTTCGTAGATCCGGTGCCCGTGCCGAGGTGTCCCACTTCTGTAAGCACATCAGCGTAGCGCCGAATTGCATTAGCATTGGTCATGCCTTACCGAGCAATTTTCACTTCAAGCTGACAAACGCACGACATGGTTTCCGCGATTCATGCGAGATTAGATGAGTCGAGGATACACTGTGGATAGGACGGCGTAGTGCATATGTGATTGTGCGCGGTCATTATTCATTTCTTCGTAGACAATAAACAATAGACAATATGTAAATCGCTAGCCTCCCATCGTAGAACGCGCGAAACGCTGCAAGTCGTGACTGCTATACATTTACAGGGCAAAAAATGCGAACAATTCTTACTGCAATGAATTCCAGACCTATGCATGACTTCGATAAGTCAATGTAACTCCACTACTCGGAAATGCCTGGGGCAGGAGTTGCAACTTCAATCTTGACACCTACTGGGGGCGGCTCCAAGGCCTCTGCATCGGGCTCATTTACTGGGCGCCTAGGTGGAAGCCTCTCTCTTTCTCTATCTTCATAGTAAACGTACTCCTCTGGGCGACTATTGTATCTTTGAGGAGGTGGACGCTCATACATGTATGGATCATGATATGGCTCATAACGCGCGGGCCCGGGATGACGGTAGTCCCCTACGTATGGACGCGGTTGACGATAGTCGCCCCTCACGCGCACAATTTCATACTCGGGTTGTCCATAGGGATCGTCGTAGTATATTGGTTGGGGTGGCCCACGAGGATCTTCGTACCGGTGATGATATCGTGGCGGCGAGAAGTGGTGGTTGCGATCTTGAACGGACACATAGTCGCGGGGAGCAGGACGACCGGGCGGGTAGAAGTGTTCCTCGTGAGCTGTATGATCGACGCTGCGATCCCGCGAGTATGCTGGTTCGTACGTGCGATCTCGCTCAGTGGTGGGCTGGGGTGTCTCTGCTTCATCGATACGACGACGCTGCTCTTCGTATCTACTTCTTTGAGATCTGGTGATGCTCGGTGCACGATTATAATGATCATCACGTGCGGCAACGCTCATGTAACGGTAGTAGCGTGAGGGCATTCGGTGTTCGTGCGGACGATCTCGACGGCGTTGAGGCCCAGGCCTACGGGGAGGGCCGATAGAATCGGGTGTGGGGATGTGACGGCCATTCTGTGCAGGACTCTCGAACTGCGAATGATTCGAGACAGTCGACGGGGGCGGCTGCGGGGCCACAAGCGGCCGAGATTGACTCTCAGTTTCGCTGGGAGGAAGCAAATTATTCAGTGGAGGCGTGTAACGGGAGCTATCATCGCCCTCATTCGCCTGAACTGGCGGTTTAGAGCTCGGCCTCGGGGGCGGGAGCGGTTGCTCCTCGCTTGCAGAGGGCTGTTCAGGAACAAACTCTTCCAGAAAGCGATCAGCAGCAGATTGTCCACGAGGTCCGCTCGCTTCACGTGGTCGAGGTGCAGTCGCATATTCGTATTCCGGGCCGTGATCGTCCTCGGCATACCTGACTTGGCGCAGATGAGAACTGTATTGGCGGCTGTGATTTCCTTCGTGGGGACGCGCATAGACTATCTCCTCTGCTGGCGGGCCATAGAAGCGGTCACTCTCTCTGAAGCCCGTGCGGCGTCCGGAATATTCATCGTAAGGCCCAGCGTGGAACATTCGAGGACTCGGTGCATACTCCATATACTCTCGAGAAAGTGGATAACCGTCATCCAGCTGGTCTCTGGCTAACTAATCGCAGGCTGTTAGATACTTCTCAGGTGCAGCATATGGACAACTTACGTAATACCTGGGCTCACCATAGTAACGTTCTCCTCTCTGTTCAGGTGGACTGTCACGATGAGAACGCTTTCTAGTCCCCACAATTGGAGCTTGGTTTGAGCGGTCTGCAGCCGTAATTGGACGGTCTGGGTTGTACTCCTCATCCGTTGCTTTCGACGGTCGTGGCGACGCGGTGCGCGAGGCTTCCATACTCAGACCTGTCCGCTCTAGTGTGGTTCCTGGGGTGCCGCTTGCACGATAAGAGTCCTTCATAGGCACCGAAGAAGTTGGCGAGGTCTGTCCGTCATCCTCAATCTTGCCAATCGTTGGAAGTGGTAAGGGGAATAGACTGGGAAATGTCGTTGCAATGATCAGAAGCTTCTCGTCGTCCATACCTGGGGCATGGATAAGTCCAGATATGATACGCTCACTGGGCAGTTCTATCATGTCTTCTTTCCAATCCAGAGCAGCTGGTGCCTGTCCATAGCCGATGCCGGAAGGATGAAATCCCAAGTGCTGCGAGCGGAAATGCTGGAACAATGTCAAGACAGTGTAGGTCCTCCTTTCCTCTGGCTTTTGGTAATACGCGCCAGTAAGATGATGGGCCGACTGAAGCTGGCAAGCTTTGCAGGAAAGGCCAGGCGCGTTCTTCAGGGTCTTCGATATCTCGTGGTTTGAAAGCGCGCCGATGAAGTGGTTTAGATTTGGTTCGTAATTGAACTCAATGTGAAACTTTGAGATGACGCGATGCAACAAAATGTAGATGCGGAGACTAGTGGGCATGTCCTTGATACCAGAGGTCTGCTTCCACATGTCCTGGGCAAGTCCAATGATTGTACTTACTTCTTTGTCGAACGAGGCTGTGCTGTGAGCTGAGTCCCCATTGCCATTTAAACCAGATTCGGCAATACCGTGTGGTGGTGGTGGCATAGCAGGAGGAGGAGCCACGGCGGCATTGATCATAGCTGGCGATGGCATGTATGAAGGATTACCTTGATGGGGACCATACCCGGGGGGACCCATCGGTTGGTAGGGGTGACCGTCTGCAGGGGCGCCGTAGACCTGCGAATAATCGTAGGGTACCTGCGGTGGAGCAAAAGGGCCATTGTAACCGGCGTACTGGTAAGGGCCTGGACTTGCTTGGGGCATGTGAGTTGGCATGTGTGGGGTAGATGTTCCTGCACGTGAGAAACCACCATAGAAGTTGGCATAACCTGCTGTGTTAGATGACGTGTGAGGAGCGTTTTTGACTGAGACGGGGTCCGGGTGGAATGGTGTTTCTTCTGGCCACTCGGCTTCTCTCCACGCAACGACAATATTACCGCTGCTGAACGCAGTGGTATGCTTAGCTCCATAGTGCTGGATAACACCCTCAAATCCAAACGGCCGGGTAGCCTGGTCGCAGTCGTTACCATGGCAGAAGAACAAATCTCGGCGATGCTGTTCTGTTAAGGGCTTGAGCTTGTTGTCATATACCCATTTCATGCTCTCCAATACCAAAAGCGGGCGGTGAATCGAAGATCCATTCTCCGATGGCGGCTGCGGCGCAGCACTGGAACCGTTCAATTCCTCGTAGTAAGTTCGTCTTACATGGATGAGGAGGTCTGCTGCGAACTTCGGGCTGTTCTCATATGTAAGAGCCTTGCCATGGTCCCAATACCCATGAATGAAGTCGTCAGCGATGGCGCTGAGCCTATCACGAATGACTCGTTGGGAGTCTTCCCATTCCCGGTCCATAACCTCCTTTGCTTCCTTGGAGTTAGCATCTGTGTGACGGCGGTCTGTTTGTTTTGCTGGGAGTAGGGCCGCGCGAGACACGTGGTCAGCTTCGGCTTGTTGGGCAGCAGGCAAGTTGGCGATTAGGCGAGGCTGCAAGACGCTCCATGCATAGTCGTTCATTGGCTGAGAGATCTGGATAGCTGCCTTGAAGGCATCCATGTGGCGCAATATGTTTGGCGCAATAGGCGGATTCATCTGCTGGCACCGGCGCTCTATATCCAATTTGCGGGTTGCTTTGACCTCATTCGCATCGTGGAGATTCCTCTGCTGGTTGGGCTGGGTGCTACCCGTGTGTACTGGCTGAGGAGTAAAGACATTTGGAGGAATGGTGGGAGGCCTTTGATGTGGGTAATGGGCGTTTGGCGCTGCAGCTGTTAGGTTGGGCACTGGAGGGGTATTTGTGCGACGTCTGACATGGCCGCCATGCATGACAGCGATCGGAACGGTTGAAAGATACTTACTCGCTGGAACGGGAGCATGAATTATGGGGGAGACAGTTTGGCGCTTTGGGGATTTGGACGGCTTACGCGGCAAGGCTGCAGGTGAACGCGCTGTAGAGGAAGCAGTCTTCGCGCCTGCGTACTTGACAGACCATCGCTCCCAAGCTTCCGCTATCTTCATGCGCTGCTTGCCTCTTGCATCGAGTCCTTTAGACCACTCCTCAGCTGCAGCAGGGCCAAGAGCAAACGCATCGTTACACTCCTTGGTTATCTCCTCCACGTGCTTCTTGTAGTAGTATTTGCCAATCTCGACGTTGACAGGCATCGTGCTCGTTTGCAGAAGGGCGGCGGGAACATAGTTATGGTCGCTTGTAATAAAGGCAAACGGGAGAGCAGGCCTCAACGCAGATGCGGCCGAGAAGAGGAGGCTGGCGTCCTGTTCAAGTCAGCAGCTGAGGAAAAGGATGTACTTCCCTACTCACAGTCTGGCACTGCTGCGTCAGACAAGGTCCACATGCTCTAATAGCGAAAGGCCAGATGGTACGAACGCCAGTATCGCCGGGACCTTGCTGCCAGATCTTCTCGCCAGGGATGCAAGCAGACCGCTTGTTGCAGAACTGGCATCTCTTCGGCCAAACGAGCTGCCACATCTGCTGCTCAGTGAGACCTGGGAGGGGCTTCGGGGTACTGGAGTTAAATGCATTGCGGGCAGAGGCCCACAGAGCTTCAGACTTTAGGAGATGCAGACAACCATGCTCTGGTTTGGACAAAGAGACGTTAGACACGTCTGTGAGATAGGAACGAAAGGGTCGATTGACTTGCATCAACCGACCAAGGTCTGCAAGCGAACAATAAGAGAAAACATGCTGCCACACAGGAGGTGGTAGCCGAGCGCATGGTCCCAACCGTGTTGAGACGGAGGAAAGTGCGTGTGTATCTAGCTTGCGCCTCTTATCTGCAGCTGCAGAATCATCTTCTGCCCTGCGCTTTGCGGGCGACGCCTCGTTGTGCATCTCGTAGAAGTCAACTGAGGAAGCTATGCTCGACTCGCGCTCGTACATGATAGCGCTGCCGCCCGGGCAAAGCTCACAAGAGCTTTACCGTCGATGCACAACAGGCTATACACATGGATTGATGACTGAGTTGGGCGGACAGGGAACGGCGGAGATGCTGACGTGTGCGATAGTAGCTATTCGAGATGCAGAGCTTGCCGAGCTGGAATATAGTGTGCTGGAGGGTGTTGGAGGGTGCTTGGGTAGTGCTGGTGTTGGTATTGGGGAAAGTCGTGCAGGCTGCAGATGCAAGCAGGATGGAGACAAGGCTGGAAAGTCAGGCAGCTGAATGAGGCGGGAGCTTGGGCGGAAGCTTTGCCCGCGTTGGCGGAAATAGGATCAATCGAGCGACGACCTGCGTAATACCATGCTGGAAACGACGATCGCGATAGCTGCCAGAAAAAATAAATACTCCGGGAACAAAACGTTATGTATAGCTAGTGCACATATTTATCATTTACCCTTGGTCAGCACTGATGGGCTGGTCGGGCGCGTGTCTGGCGGTTCAGACGGATATGACGACGTCTTGGCAAGGGACCCGCGGCGGCGGTGCTGTCACTCCTCCATCGACCCTCACCGCATAGCTCCGCCAAACACCGCACTCCCCTCACTATGGCCTCGCTCAATACCTCCACCAACGGGCCCAACATCACCCGCAGCTACCAGAACGTCATCAATACCCCGCCGCCGTCTGGCCCGCAATCGCAGTCGCCCACATACGGTCAATGGGCCGTCTTCGTTGTGACTGCCCCACTTGTCAGCGCATTCCAGAATGAAGGAGGGAAGGAGAGCGTCTTGAAGGTTCAGAGCACAGGAGGTATGTCAAGATGGTCCAGTGATGCTCAATTGCATTTCAAAGGCACTTTGAGGAATCATGGTGTCCTGGAAGTTTGTCCATGGTCAATTGCGAGAGCTGGCCCAACTTAGGCCTCAGCGCACCCCTGTGCGGATGCAGCTGCAGAGAGACAACATTCTGGGTAACAAAGAGCTACACTGACAAAATCAGAGGGCGAATTGCTTGACCTGATAGACGAGTTCTCAGATGGCCGCATCCAGTTCGCCTTCGTCAAGGTCAAGGACCCCAACTCGTCACTGCCTAAGAACGTCTTGATTGCTTGGGTATGCATGGTCCATGCTTCACTTCGAGCTATCTACTAATCATGATCGCAGTGCGGCGAGGGTGTTCCAGAGAGAACAAAAGGCTACTTTGGCAGCCACCTTGGTGTTGTTTCCAAGTTGCTCCACGTATGCTCGTTCACTGTTCCCTGTCTGACTTGTGCTAATCCTCAGCAGGGCTACCACGTCCAGGTCACAGCTCGCTCGGAAGCCGATCTCACCCCCGAGAGGATCATCCAGAAGGTGTCTGACGCGTCAGGCGCCAAGTACACCGGAGGTGCCGATATTCCCTCCTCAGGCGGCCCACCTCCTGTCGCCGCGAAGAAGCCCGTCTTCACACCCACAAATGTCGGAGGTGGAGGTTCAGCATTCAACCCCTTGGGCCGCTCCAGGGCACCTGCACCAAGAGGCAACGAGGATGCAGATGGTTGGGGCGCGGATGCTCCTGAGGTGACCAGGTCGCAGCTAGAAAAGGTTGGATCTGCGTACAAGCCTACCAAGGTCAACATGGCCGAGCTCCAAAAGGGACGAGATGATACCACTCGCGGTTCGCAATCGCAAAACGACCGTCCAGAAGTCGTCAGGGGCGCATACCAGCCGGTCGGAAAGGTCGATATTGCCGCCATCAGAGCGGCTGCGAAGGAACAGAAGGACGACAGGCCTACCGTTGTAAAGGGAGCATATGAGCCTGTTGGCAAGGTTGATATTGCCGCTATCCGCGCAAAGGCCTCGGCCGCACCCCCGTCTTCCGGCCTATCTCCAGCAGCAACTGGTGCGTCCAACAACGATGGGGAAGACGAGAGGCCGAAGTCGCTCGCAGAGCGTTCAGCAGCTTTCAGCAGCCAGCCCGAGCGCCTTACTAGCCTGCCAAAGCCCAAGGTTGCTAACAAGTTCGCTGGAGCGAGCGCCTTCACAGGAACCAAGGCCCCTGCGCCTGGCGGTTTCACTGCTCCTAAGCCAGCCGTGTCGGCGCCGGTCGGTACCGCAAGCAAGACGTTCGCAGACGAGGGAGGCAAGACGCCAGCGCAAATTTGGGCGGAAAAGAAGGCTGCTCGTGGCGAAGCAGTCAACACACCTGCCGCTGCACCAGTACAGCCTCAGCAGAGCGGAGGTGGCGGATGGAAGAGCGGTTATAGTGGCAAGTCCTGGGCGCCGGTTCAGACCACTCGCACTGGCCAGTCGGCGAGCAACCTTAGCGAGCAGCGTACTGGTGAAGCACCGCGAGAGGAGGAGGAGCCTGCTTCGCCGCCCGCTGGTGGTGTGGGTTCGCTTAAGGATAGGTTTGCTGGTGCAGCACCCATGGGAGCTCCTGGATCAAGAGCCGTCCCTGAGCCCCAGGCCCCGAGCCCACCCAGTCTCGACACTTCGAGTAAGCCAAATGCCGGGGCCCGCGGAGTCCCTATGCCTGGCCTGCCCACCCGTCCCAAGGAGCCCGAGTCTGACGACGAGGATGTGCCAGCGACGCAGACACAGCGCCTCCCTTCGCCGCCGCGTCAACCACGCAGCCCATCTCCTGAGCCCTCAGGCTCTCCCGTCCGCATCGCGATGCCTATTGCCCGCGGAAGGGAGCCCGAGCTCTCCCCAGCTGAGGAGCAACCCCCTGCGATGCCCAACCGCTCGCTTGCACAAGCTGCCTCGCAAGCCCGTGACCTTTCTCCGGAGCCTCAGGTTGAAGCAAAGGACCCTGCTCGTGGTGCAGGTCTCGCTGTTGCAGCTGGCACTTTCGGAGCAGCTGCGGTGGCTGGCGCTGCCGCTGGCGCTGCCCTTGGTGCTTCTGCTCATGACGAAGAGGACACAGCCGCCGGCGCCGGTTCCGGTGCTGGCAAGCGTGCCGTCATTCTCTATGATTATGAGAAGGCTGAAGATAATGAGGTCGAGCTGCGCGAGGGCGAGCACGTGACTGATATCGACATGGTCGATGAGGATTGGTGGATGGGGACTAACCCTCAGGGCGAACGCGGTCTCTTCCCAGCAAACTATGTCGAGCTCGTTGAAGGCGATGACGATGCAGGCGCCGCCCCTCCTCTGCCTTCGCATCCTTCCGCCCCTGAGGAGGTTGAGCCCCCAGCGGCTGCACCACAGGCTGCTGGCCGTTCTGGGCCTACTGCTACCGCAATCTACGACTACGATGCTGCCGAAGACAACGAGCTGAGTTTCCCCGAGGGTGCCACCATCACTGGCGTTGTAAGTACTCGGCATTCGTAAGAATCACAAAGCATGACTGACCGCTTAATAGGAATTCCCCGATGAAGACTGGTGGCTCGGAAATTACAATGGCGCTTCAGGTTTGTTCCCAGCCAACTACGTCCAACTTGACGAGTAGAATCTGAATAGGCTGGCATCTGTACGTATTGCAATGGTTCGCCTTCAAGGGTAGGCACAAAACTTGGGAGAGCTTGCAACAAAACGCGCGTTTGAGAAAATTCAAATTCGAACCTGTCTTCATCAAGCTCGAACTCTGGTTCGCTCGCAGACCCTTGTGCACACTTTCATGATAAAAGTCCGTACCCGCCCTGTAATCTCACATCACACACAAACACAGACCAATATATCCCAACACATCCCACACGAATAATCCCCAACACGTTCCACACCAATATACTCCAACATGTCCGACTATCAAGTATACCTCGCCGAATTGAAAGGCAAATCCCTCTACCGCAAGGGTTTTGCCGAAGGACAAGCTACATGCCCAGGCAAGACAAATGCTGACCCAACTCTTACTCTCCTGTTATTCTTTGTGTTCATCTTAGTTGTTCTCTCGCCCTCTTTTCTCATCCTAACCGATGGTTTCCCTGAACTCCCTCACTGGCTGAATCCCACGCGCATCTGTTCCGCCCTGTTTAACATCCCAGCATTCATCTCCCACCGCTACTCCCAGATCGGTCGCACAACAGCTCTCAGCAAAGCCCTCACCGACCTGCGCACCGAAGTCACACATCAGAAAAGTCTATTCGAGGAACTGGAGCGCAACAAAGCCCTCAGCGACGCAAACTACATGTTACATATCCGCAGTCTGACACGCGGCCGCATCGACCAGATCCATCGTCTCCATGTTACGAGCGAGTGGCTCATGGGCGCCCGAAAGGACCTCGTCGCAGCTACCACCTTGGTTTCGACACTGCAAAACTCTTTGGACACCAGAGAAAGCGCACTCGCTGCTCTCCGACAAGACAACGACGAGCTGAGGCAGTCACTCGCGGCTGCCCAGCAAGAGACCGTGAAGCACAGCGTCGCGCTCAAGGTTCTGAGTAGCTCGAACTGGCAGATCGGGTGTGAGAAGCGAGAGCTCGAAGATAAGATTGAAGAGCTTGAATGGAGGAACGAGGAGCTGGAACGGGTGAATGTCAACTGGGTCAATAGTCTTCATGCGCTGCGTGAGCGCCCACCAAGACCGGTTCTCCGTGTCGATACCAATGTACCACCAGCACCACCACCATCGTCGGAGGCGGAGGAGGAAATGGAAGATGGAGACGCGGAGAAGACAGCAACACCGAGTCCCGCACAGTCTTTCCTCCCTCTCGCACCCACGTTCACTTCTTTTCCCACAAACACATCCTTCCCAGCCATCACACCCCGCCCCATCACACCACTCACCCAGGCTCTCCAAGACCAAGACCGCATCGCCTCCCTCGAACGCACCCTCGCAGACAGAGACTACACACTCTCCAACAAAGACACCATCATCCAAACTCTGAATAAAGCCATCGAAACCCAACGCATTCGTATCGCAAGCTTCCACAAAGAAGTCCGAGGGTACGAGAGCGAGATCGGAGGGTACAGGAATGAGATTGAGGAGTACAAGGGCAAGATCGAGGACTTTAAGGAGGAGATCAAGGAATACGTGTGTGAGGTTGAGGAGTACGAGAAGGATATCGAGTGGCGCGATGAGCTGATTGAATGTAACGGAGAGGAGCTGGAGGAGGTGTATTGGAGACTGGGGTATTTGCAGAACTTCGCAAACGATATGACGAAGGGACCGCTTTGGGAGGGGGAAGGGTTTGAGGATATTGAAACCGAGGAGGTGGAGGTGGAAGAGGAGATGCAGTTTATGGGATTTGTTGACGAGAAGATGGAGGTGCAATGGATAGAGATGATCGAGGATGACCACTTTTGTGATGAGGAGGAGGAGTTTGGGGAAATCGAGAGTGAGTTCGAGGTGGTGAGTGCTGAGGACTTCACATCCTTGTAGGCCCTTGCCCCATCAGTTTGCTATTTTCTTTTCGGTCGTTGTTATCGTCACGTAAACAGACCAATAGCTCTTCGGCTGTGTCTGGCGCGGACGTAGAATTGCGACTTTTTCTCGAAGCCCGTGTCATCGAGGTCTTACGGGTCTACCGTTTGACTCAGATAATTTGATTTCGGCGATTGCATTCCGCTTAGCTGTATAGTAGCTTTAAGTAATGAATGGGGTACTTCAAGTTGACGTTATTTCGCTTAGTGAAGACAAGAGCGTGAAGCGTCTGACATTCGTGACTGAAATCCAAGAACCGATGACAAGTATGTGTAATACCCTACGTGGATCAGAGAGGCCTGAGTAAGTGGAGTTGCTGCTCTCTCCTGCTTCGAGTATGATGAAGTCAGCGGGTATCTCACGGCTCTTACATTTATCACAAAGCGACGCAGTTGAAGCGTGCTCGACGTCGTATCTAGCACTAACACCATATCATATGATGATATTCAGATCTATAACAGTAATCAGGCTGATAAAGTCTCCAATCAAAGATGGCATTAGATGGGAGATATGCTACTCGGCTTTTCAACAAAAAACTTGGTACTACAGTACCTTACCAACTCCGATGAAGCCTTCGAAACTTTTGTAAGATACAATAATAACAGAAAAAGATCCGAGCAGGACCACTGAGATGCGAAGTCCTATCCTACACCTATCAGATGATTCTGACCGAGCCCGTTAGACCTGGAGACCTCCGGTCGGAACGGCTTCCCGCATCTTGCGAAGTGTCTTAACGGAGCTGACAGGGTGCTGTATGACCATCACAAGGTGCATTAGCGACAACCATCACTCAGTGTATTCCGCTGGGGTGCCAAACAAATATTAGTTCTGTAGTTGAAGATTTGGAGTTTGGGTCGCCTTGGTTAGCATCGTAGCGAGTTGGACCTCCAAGGCTTCGTGTGTTATCAGACTCCTTCAAAACTGTCCACGCGTTCCTGAGGGGTTGGAAGTATGAGACGCTATAGGTCGGTAGGGAATCTATCAATGCCTCCGCCTCCTGCGTCATACACAACAAGACCCTGAATATGCCTGAAACTAAGACTCCATCTCCCACAACTCTGTTAGAGCGGATGCAGCATCTTCGGACTCGTGATGTTTCCAAAGATACGGAGCCCATTGTTTGCTAGCCACTGTGTCGGTGTCATCCTCATCTGTGGGCCCATTCACATTGACCCCTTTCTCAGTAACGTCCTTCGGAAGCTTTATCTGCTGCTGCCACTTGAAGTAATTGTCTTTGTCCCATAGTTCTTTAATTTGCCTGAGCTCATGTCTGTTTTCCCCAAAGTATGCCCTTTCATACTCATTTGGGTCCAAATTCCGATCTGGGAAGTTGATAAAAGCCGCTTCACCCTGGAGGGAAAATGGTCGAAACTCTTCTTTCAGTTTGTACATGAAACGTCGCATAGCCTTCTCCATCCATTTGTCCTTCCATAGAACCTCAACATAACAATGGTAGATTGTGTCGCGCCAGTAAAAGGCGGTATCAGTCGCTTTTGCTTTCGATGTTTGGCCGCCAGCATGAATCCAGGTAATGTCCATTTGCACCATCTCACCAGTGAACTTGTTCCGGAAGGCTGCCATTCTCTCCTTGCATTTGGCGGTCAGCTGATCTACCTTGTTTAAGATAGTCGCCCGATCAAAGCAGAACGATGTGAAGATGCGATAGGTTTTATCTTCAGCAAAGAACTTTTTGCTTTCGTCGTACCATTGAGCCTCAAGCGTCTCGTACAGGAAGCGTGTAGAAGGCTCTGGCAGAACACGCCGTTTCAACTCTTTCGCGACATCCTTGGTGTCAATGTTATCGTCGATCAGCTTCTCGAACTCCTTCGGGCTTCCATCGAAATACACATTGAACCTGACAGTGTCCGGCGCATTCGTTCGGAGATCGCAGACCCACATACTATCCATGGTCAGCCTATCCGGCCATTCTGTTCTGTAGAACTTGTTCATCGTAGATAGCAGCTGAGCCGTTGTCTCCGCCTCGTCTCTTGCATTCTCCTCAGCAGACTTCGGCGACCCATCGGCTTTGTTCTTCACCACACCGTAGGCCCAGGTAAAACGCCCGCCCATCACCCTGCCAGAGTTTCTCGTCGACAGAGGCATAACCTTCAGCTTCATCTCTGTCACAACCCCAAAGTTGCCAGAGCCAGCTCCACGGAGAGCCCAGAAAAGACGGCCCTCTTTGGAATCCTTCTTGTCTTTCTCACCAACGACAATAATCTTCCCATCAGCAGTCACAATTGTAGCCTCCAATAGCGTATCTGATCCCATCCCGAAACTTCGTCCGAAAGGCGCCAAACCCCCGCCAAGAATGTACCCTCCCACTCCTACATACGGACACCGACCTCCGTTGATTACCCATCCGTCGTGACCTCCTTCAATCAGGGTCCGATACACTTCGCCCCACTGGCACCCAGCTCCAACGGTGATTGTCTTGCTTCTCATCTCCAGCCTGGCTTCATTCATGTTCCTGAGATCGAGAAGCAGTGTGTTCTTCTCGGTAGCTGTAGAATGGCCAGCATATGAATGTCCCCCACAACGAATCGTAAGCGGAATGTTTGCTGCCCTTGCCTGTTGGACGATTTTCTGGACCTGTGCAGTGGTCTTGGGCTTCAACACGCAAGGTGGTCGTGTGAAGCGATACAGGAGGTTTGAGGTCACAACGGCTTTCTCATATTCCCTATAAGTAGGCTCTTTGGGCTCAAGAACAGGTATATCCTCTTTTTTCAATCGTGCAATGACTTTGTCTGTCGCTGATGTTTGAGACATCTTGAACAGGCCTGTATGAGTAGCGGGGCAAGCGGTGGGGGTGGAAAAAATCAATCTTGGTAACTATTCGTTTGGCATTGACGACCATCTTATCGAAACTCGTGCGATGGAATGACTCGCACAGGGAGACTATACAACGTGGCTCAACTTCTGCTGATCTTATGCACTGCATCCACTACGGGGCGGGCCGTTCAACAAGGCTGGCTGAGCATCCCGAATCGTCAAGTGGCTAATACACAATAGGCTAACATGACTGCGACAAACTTGTATACCGGTCAGCTTAAGCGAAGGAAAACAGATTGTAGTCGCCATAGTTGGACGAGAAGTTGCCAACGCAGCCATGGTGCAGTGGGGAAGCTGCAGCCTGGTTTCCTTAAGGAGATCTAAGTGCAGCTCATGTGGGGCATTGTACGAGTTTCCACAAAACTGGGACAAAGTAAATAGTTGAAGCCATGAAGTAGAGTTGAACGATAGATGCCAACACATCTGTGGATCAGCGGGAGTTGCACTTGTGCTTCCGAATACAGCATTAAATGCAGCACATACACTGCATTGCTGACCAACGTAGTACCATGTAGCGTATGCGGGGCATTGTTGGGCACAGGCGCAGTTCTTATGATACTCGAAAGCAGACTGAAGCCGGCAGAAGCTATCTAGCCTTGTAAAGCGATATCCTTTACAAGAGCTGAGCGTGCTTAATTCCAGAAATTCAGAAACACTCCGACACCATGGGAGACACTCAGGAGAAGAAATTGAGACAGCGTGAAGGAGTTGTTGGCTTCATCTTGAATCTCTTAAGCTATATCATAGCTTGGGTCAATAAAGCCTACAATGCCATTGTTGGAATCAAACCAAACCTGGACTCTAAGATGGACAAGGTAGGTGGCAACACCTCAATTCTCTCAAGATCTTCGTTCTGATCCGACACGCGCTAGATGGTGAATCCAGCCGGACAATATGACGACAAACAAGTTTTCGTCGCAGACGTGGAAGGCTTGGTCGCAAGGACTCCGCCTAGTGTACAGGATTTCTTCAAAGATAAACCCGACTACATCAAAGAGCTTGCCCAAAAGGCAGCAGACTTGGCTGAAGACACGACTACACCGATTTGTCAACCGGATCTACTTCCCAAGACAGTCAGCGTCTCTTTGCATCAGCAAGTATTGTATTGTGGTATGTAAAGTGCCAAGGCCTACATGCGAACAATTTTACATTCCCAAGTATACAGCCTGACTCAATCTCATAGACGACAGCGGCTCCATGAAACGCGACGGACGCTGGGATGCCCAACGCAATCTCGCCAACCGAATCGCCCGCATCACAACTCGCATTCTTCCTCCTGGCGAAGGAGTCGCCCTTAGATTCATCAACCAAGACGTAGACGACTCCTCAAGTCTCACTTTCGAACAAATTGGAGAGATCATTGACTCCACCAAGTGGGGTGGAGACACGCCGATTGGGACCAGCCTACGAAGCAAAATCCTCCAGCCAATGGTGTACGACAAGATACAAAGGAACGAGACTATCAGTAGGCCGATACTAGTCTCTGTCATCACCGACGGGATGCCAGAGCCGGAGCCAAGGAACACTCTTGTCAATTCGATTGTGGAGTGTGGAGATCTGTTGGAGGCTGCAGGATATCCCCGCGCAAGTACGTATTTTATGCTCTTGTTACCCCCCGACGGTGCTGTTCCCACACAGCTGTAACAAGCTTATTTCCAGCTCTTACTGACATTTGTCACTCGTGCAGGTGTCAAGTTCGTCATCGGGCGCGTCGGTACAGCAAAATCCGCGGCCACATTCTTGGCTGAGGTATCGGCTGAACAAAAGACAGCCGATGTGTTACATGTTGTCGATGGTGAGTTCCTTTCCGAGGTACTGTGAAAGCAAGAAGTGGCAACAAGCTGATGGGAATAGATCAAATGGACAAGAAAATGGAAAACCTCAATGACAGCATGGAGCTTGATCGTTGGGTAAGTATCTCCCTGCAGACTGCACTCTGCTTTGATCGGAATACCAGTTCATTAACATTACGCGTAGCTTATTGAGACGCTCTTTGCGCCGATCAAGGACAAGAAGACTGATTGAGAGCAAACATGAAGGAAAATGGAGATGTGTAGGGCCTGAACTGTTTGGTATCCGCCACTGCACTTCAGCCAATGGAATCCCTATCACTCTCAATGAAAGCTATGTATTTGGAATTGTAGCATGATGCAGACTGTTGCCCGATTGTACCAGTTTGACGACTGCAGCTGATATCTAGTGACTGCGAAGACATTTCACACGATATTGTTTGTGCGCACTTGTCTTATTTACTCTATATTCTGCGTTCATGCAATCCACCCCAGGAATTTTCAGGTACTAACTGATGACAATACGTAGCTAAACGACCATGAACCTTTCTCTTCACACATCTAGCACAGCCAAATTGAGACTGCCAAATTGAGACAACTAAATCAGAGATAGAATAATGCAACGAAAGCGGCGAATACAGCAACAGAAGAGAATATGGTCGCATCACCTCCCAGATGGCCTTGTTCTGACCTCTTCGGTTCCCATCGACCCAATAGTCTAGTGACGTTTGGCTAATTGGTCTGGTCTGAGTAATTCGCATGCTGAAGCATACGTGCAGCGACCTTGGTGGCAAGTATGTCGTTAAGTGACATAGCACATGACTGCGTGGGCTGAGGGCCAGGAGCTAGTACAGGACATATGCTGCCGTTGCCGCCAAATAATTTCTTCATCCTCCATTGGCGACAAGATTGGCTCCCAACCCTGTCTTGGAAACCTCATGAATGGCCCATTCCCCGTGTATTTGGTATGACCATGCAGCGGAGCCATTATGCAGACCAAAAACAAAGGAAAAGGGGTACACCGGCTTGTAGACTGAGTTGTTCCCTTGGAAAGACGATGTCGAACTGAACCTTGGTGGGCAATTCCGTGGCGCGTAGCATCTTGAGAGTGCAAAGAGGCACAGTAGGTGACATAAGTAGTGGAGTCGAGACTTCAAAAGGACTCGATGAGAATTCTGGCGGGAGCCTTGCAGGTTCAAATGAACGGATTACATCAAACAGAGAGTGAATAGTGGCTTCCGCTATAAATTTGGAATGAAATCGTGGTACAATGACTGTGCCGTATAGAGGAGATCTGGGCATTGTCACTTGGCGCATTACCCATGCTTGCTCGACAGGCGGAATTTTATCTGAGGCGGGCCAAGCCAAGAACGTGGAGCAGATGGTGTCTGGCGTTTTAGTTATATGAAACGAGATTCGTGGTCCGGATGGGTTCTGACGAGCAGTTTCTGGATACGAGAATGATTGCACAAATTCCTTGGCCCTGCCAAGGTGGCACGCATGGGAGACTGACAAAAGGATGGGTGTCACTGTGGGAACCTTCTACTTTTGGCAGCGCACGCGAGTTGTATGCAATTACGGGTCATACACGAACCATTCGAACGTAACATATCTGCAATGAGCTCCTATATTTGGGTGGATCCCTCCTCATCGCTTGAAGAATATCTCTTGAGCATTCCAAATATCGAAATGGGTTCAAATTGCCCAAATGTCAGCTCCTTGAAAGGTAAGCATGTCAAACAAAGAAATGTTTGAAATTGGTTATGGAAGTAAGTTTGCAGTGACGCCGACCGACTCCAAGTCAACATGGAGGATCATTTGATCAGACTCACAAACAACAAGCTTTTCAAATCAGGCACTTAGCCCACAGCTTCGGCTGAGGGCCAGGTATGTCAGCACTAGTAGTATTTTACTTGATGACGCCCTTGGGATTGTAAACAGCAAGGAAGACCTTGCGACCAATAGACCCTTGTAAATAACCTCCAATACGACGTGTGGCAATCCAAGATCCAATTCTATCAATTGCTTCAGCAGCGAAAGAATGAATATTGTGACAAAGACATTAATTCTCTGCACTGTCAACAAAAGTACAAGTTGCCATCGACTTTCCATGAAATTTTCTCCAGAATGTTTTGACGTTGCTGCAGAGTTGCTGTTGCTGCCTGCTGCCTTTTCTAAACAAATAAGTCACAATGCATTGCACAGCCTGGTGCCATGCGCAGCACAAGTAGCTACCCAAACTACCACGCGCCTTTATCGGCATTTCAACCCTTCCAGATAGATCGACCGTCAGGGGGATAGGAGCAGTTGGATTTCATGTCTGATATCAGGATGGAATCATGGAATGGGTCCTATCGCAATGCCCGTTTTTGAAGTCGGGGAGAAAGGTGTGCGGGGCGCCTCACTACCTTGTGCAGGTGCGTGGCTTGCTCTCAGTGGCGTTCGCCAAAGCCGACAACATTCTTGCCTCGACCAATCATTCTGCGCCTACCGAGCTATCCATCTCAGGTTAGCTTCTAGGGTCTCCCTACATATCTCTCGGCTCCGCCAGTCCTGAAATGACCATCACTGGGCCATCAGGATCATGGATTCGAAAAATATGGCGTCTCAGATTGAGACGCACAAGGACTTTCTAGAGCACCTGTTCCTTGAGGAAGATATGAAAGTGAAGGAGATTGTGCAGTACATGTCAAAGACATACAGACTGACCGCAAAGTGAGTGCATCATTTCTAACATCACGAGAGGTACGGTCAGTTGTCTTCAATGCTTCAATATTCTGACATAGATCAGCGAAGCCGCATATCAACGAGCGTTTCGGAAATGGGGATTCAAGAAGAATTGTAAAGGCAGCGATTACCTGTGGGCAAAGTTGAAGAGGGAGGAGCGCAGTGCACAAGGAAAAGATACCAACTTTTACTTCAAAGGTCGGAAGATCGATGATCAAACAATCGAAAAACGCCATGTCAGTTACTGGGATCTTCAAAGTGAGTACTGGCACGTCATGTTTCGAGAAGTACTGACAATTGTTTTAGCCAAAAGACCTACCACGCCAGAAGGATGGACGGCACAGACTCCCCCTATCACTTACGCGCCAACCGTTGAATCTTCCTCGTCCCATGTGCCCGTTATTGAGCACATTCTCCACCGCGCAGCAGACGGAAACGGTCTTGAAAAGATCGATCATGCTAATGGCAACCCTGAACATCACGGTGCCGTTGCAGAACCCGCCGCTCCTGACAGAATAGAATCAGGTCGCTCGAAGACAAACAGCGACGCCGAGGTGAATGCTAACGTCAGAGCTGCTCTTGAACATCTGTATAGAAACCTACGATATCATGATCGCTGCTTTGTCGACCCAGACGATGACCTGGGAGACCTCGAGATAAGACTTAGACGTGGCGATACATATTGCCCTGCTCATGTCTTGCAGGAGGCAATGATTATGGCATGCGCAGACGGTCAAAGTCAGTACGTCGCTGCTCTACTATCACGCGGAGTCAGTCCCGATTTGAGACATGCGGATGGTGACCCATGCATTATGAAGGCTGCTTTGAATAATTTTGAAAGTCTCGTTCAATGCTTAGTCGCGAACCACGCCGATGTTGACTTGACCGATCGAGCAGGGCAGACGACTTGGTCATATATTCACGAAAAGAACAAGGGAGGGCACGAAGCCGTTGCCTTAATCCTGTTGCAAGCTAATCCCATAAAGTATGTTGGGGGCATTCTGGATGCTGCTGCTCGTGGACATGTGGACGAAGCAAGATCGATGATTGGGCGAGGAGCGGATCCTTCATATTTCAAGCCTTCTGTCTACAAAGTCCATAGCGAACTCGAGCAAGATGATTGCAGGTGGACACCTCTGGTATGTGCGGTATCGTTAATGATCTGAGATCGTACTGACAGAACAATCTAGCACTGGGCAGCGTACAAAGGAAATCGCGAGCTTGCTCACATGTTGATAGAAAACGGCGCCGAACTTGATGCGAGAAGTATGCACAATTGGAGTCCTATTGACATAGCACCGGAGGGCACAGAAGTCTATCAGCTTTTGGTTGCGCATGGGGCGACCCGATCAAGCATAGACACATTAGTTGGGTACGGCTCTCGTCTAACGACTATCGGGGGGAGAACAGTTCACCCAAACGCTTTGAGGGGTGAGGGGCTCGCAAGGGCCCAAGAAGTGCGCAATGCTGACAACGTGGT
This sequence comes from Epicoccum sorghinum, assembly GCA_020272525.1. Classification (NCBI taxonomy): domain Eukaryota; kingdom Fungi; phylum Ascomycota; class Dothideomycetes; order Pleosporales; family Didymellaceae; genus Epicoccum; species Epicoccum sorghinum. The sequence continues at coordinate 1,456,937 of VXJJ01000022.1, read as the reverse complement.
ACATTCCATATCCACATCTATTGCTCATATGCAGATGGATCCGCAAAATCGTAGGCTCCGATCTTCTTCGGACAACCGCATGGAGTCTATAGACGCCAAATGTTCCCCGATGTCATGGCAGTATACAGCCATAGCTGCCCCAGAAGCCCTCAAGAGATCTCCGTACCGTTTGAGCCGATATCTAGGCTCCAGTACCCGTTCTACTGAGATCTCTATTGACGGGTCCTCCTATCGATCCTCTCACGGACAAGCATCACTTTCGCTTGTAGCGATAATCGCGAAGAACAGTCAGGGACAGCAGAAATCGTGGGCAACTCCTCCAATGCGTACACCACCATGGTGAGATATCTGCATGGCCTCGGTTGTCACGTCTGTCCTTATGTTCTGTATTTTTAGTCTATGTTCGCTATTATTCTATCTACGCGGTCATCATTTGAATATCATTTTTCGAAATCAAGCTTGCACTCAGCAGAGAAATTGCATTTCTGCCCCGTCAATATCATTATCTCAATGCGTCGAGCAAAGTGCACATGCGCAACTCCAAAATCATTCACTAGCCAGCAACCCGGTGACACCATGAGCTCTCTCAACAGTGATCTGGTAGTTTGTTACATAACAGCATAGTCCTCACACTCTCATTGGCAAGTGCCAGAAAGTCGTCCGCACAGACAGTGTCTCCAGTCCTCCTCCAACAGCCGGTTGCGAATGATTGGCCAATTCCAGAATATCCGCACCTTGACCTGTTTCTCGAACCGGACCTGAACATTATTGGTCCTTGCCAGATTATCTTCGTATGCATGGTCGTCCTGATGATGTTCCTCGTCACCAGCTGCACAGCCCAGTAGTCAGTACAAAGGCGATTTAGATGCATATAAAGTCCTGTGTTGTTTTTAAGTGCATTATTTCACACCAGTCTAAAGTCCCAAGCTTCTCTGTCATCAAGCCTCGAGCCTCATTCCGCGAGTCCTTTCTCTTCTAAGCCCAAAAATTCATTCATCATACTCACATCAATCCTCAATCCTCAACCCTCACACCCCAGACTTCCCACCAATGCCCCTCCGACCCGAAGCAATTGTCGGCATCATCGGCGTAGCAGTCGCCTTACCACCCACAATCTACGCCCTCGGGCAGATGTTCGCACGCTGCGTTGGCAACTCATATCAACAAAGTTCGTTTCCACTACATCCAAACATCTATTCATAGATACCGAGCACTGTGCTAAGCATATTCCCATACAGCACACGATGTCGAAGCCCCGCCTGAAGTCCCTTCGAGAGATCAGGCTGCCACTACTAGCGAGAGGTATTGGTTGTGGAATTTCGTGGACCATGGTTCAAAAATGGTGATTTGGACATTTGCTGAGACTTTATCTGTCTGTTATTATTGCGGAAACGTATGGAATATGGACTCATAATGAGGATGGAGCGTCCAGTCTATGGCAAGAGTACATTTGACAATGGCAAAAGAAATCGACCGCTTTTAGTCTGACTGACAGCCACTTTAACCTGTGTTGCAAGGACGTAGATCTCTTCCGCCGCAGCGCCGAGAAACGTATGATCACCGATTTTACAAAGAGCGCCGAACACACAGCAAAAGCGCAGACTCAGCTCTATTCATTCCACACTTCTTCAATACAAGTAATCCCCATTGGATATTGTTACACACGATGCACATGCCCGCACCCCAACACACCCATGATATCTACACATATGTTACATTCCAAATGCACATCGTTTCCAAAACTCCCCATCTTTTCAAATCCCACGTTCCCTCTCCAATCTACGCCTCACTCTCACCCTCCAACGCCCTCTCATACTCCTCCAAACTCTTAACCTCCAACTCACTTATCTTCAACACGGTAAACCGCATCTTACTAAACACATGCTTAGTATGCCTCTGCCTCCTCTTCGTCTTCTCCTCCACCCGCATGGGCTCCGTCTCAATCCCCACAACCCTCGCGCGGACTGTGAACAACCGCTCATCCAGGTAGAAAACCTTCTTGCCGTGGTCCGCAGTGCCCTTAACCGGCTCAGCAGCCTTGAGCGTGTAGTCGCGCGAGCCAATGTGCGTGGCGCGGTTCAGCCTCAGAACATCGCCCGGGGCGACGTTGGGCATCAGGAAGGGCAGGCGGAGCGTGTCGCCTTTTGTGAGCAGGTAGGGCCGTCCGTGGATGTGGAGCGTCATGTAGTGTGCGGGCTGCGAGTGCAGGAGCGGCAGGAGCTGCCGGATCGAGGGAGTGAGGTGTGCGGAGACGATGTCCTGGCGCGAGTTGGGGGATGAGGGTGTTGAGGGTGGTGGTGCCGAGGCCGACAGTTTGTGCGAGGCGACTTTCTCCTTGAGAGAGGGGGACACGCGCTGCCCGGACTGGAGAAGCGGTTCTGGCACCGAGCCTGTCGAGAGCGTGTGCGATTGCGTTGTGATGTGGGCGCGCAGTGGGAGGAGGAAGGTTGGGGGCAGCGATGCCCGTGTCTCGACGAGGGCATTGCGTGCTGTGCGGGCGAGGAAAGCCATGGTGGGTGTGTGGGCGGCGGCGACGGCGACGGCTGGCGGGCAATTGGCGATGCTGCTGCTGCTGCTGCTGCTGCTGCTGGTCGTCGCTGCGGCTGGGCGCGCTTGATGGAATTCTTGAGCGGACGTCCGAAGAAGGTGGTCCGTGCCACGGTCCCTTAGCGCTCTTCCGAAAAAGTTGGGGCAACTTTTTGTGAGACTTCACGTCTCCACATCCGACCACCCAACTTCTCCCACCACCCCCCGCCGCCATGCCTCAGAACGAGTATATCGAGCGCTGGACGAAGCAGTACGTCTCCTCCACCCGATCCCGGTGCTAGAACCGGGGTGTCCGTGTCCCCCCCGCGCAGACTCTAACCCCACCCCCAGGCACGGCAAGCGCCTCGACCACGACGAGCGCAAGCGCAAGCGTCTCGCGCGTGAAGGCCACGATGGCAGCAAGAAGGCGCAAAACTACCGCGGACTGCGCGCGAAGCTGTACGCCGAGAAGCGGCGCAAGGAGAAGATCCAGATGAAGAAAACCATCCGGGCACACGAGGAGCGCAACGTCAAAACCTCCGAGCCCGCGGAGCCCAGCACCGAAGCGCTACCGCAGTACCTCCTGGACCGCTCCAACGAGAAGAACGCCAAAGCCCTCTCCTCAGCCATCAAGCAGAAGCGCAACGAGAAAGCCGCGCGCTTCTCCGTGCCGCTGCCCAAGGTCAAGGGCATCAGTGAGGAGGAGATGTTCAGCGTCGTCAAGACGGGCAAGAAGACGGCCAAGAAGAGCTGGAAGCGCATGATCACCAAGCCCACGTTCGTGGGCCCCGGGTTCACTCGTCGCCCCGTCAAGTACGAGCGCTTCATTCGCCCCATGGGTCTGCGCTACAAGAAGGCAAACGTCACGCACCCCGAGCTCAGCGTTACCGTTCAGCTGCCCATCATCTCCGTCAAGAAGAACCCCCAGAACCCGCTGTACACCCAGCTTGGTGTGTTGACAAAGGGTACCATCATCGAGGTCAACGTTTCCGAGCTGGGTTTGGTCACTGCTGGTGGTAAGGTTGTCTGGGGTCGTTATGCTCGTAAGTTCTTCCACATCATCTCACTCTCAACCAAGACCAGAATCTGACAAATTCCAACAGAGGTCACAAACAACCCCGAGAACGACGGCTGTCTGAACGCCGTCCTGCTTGTCTAGACAGGCGACGCGCGCGATGGAGAGAGAGTCTGGGTTGTTGTTGTAGCATTTAACGGCGTTATTTGTTGGGCTTGAATATCAGATATGGCGTTCAGCGGCCCCGTCCATCATGGAAGAAGGAAGGGAGAAAGAAATGAGACGGGACAAAATTTGGCTGAGGATGTAAATCTCGTTGTCCGCAGATGGGAAGGGGCACGAGTAGATCTATGATACCACAATAAAGAAGCATTGAACCACCAGTACTCCAATCCCGTGAGTTGCAGCAGCAACCTCCTGCACCCCACCAGTCCACATTTGACAGCGCCTTAGCACCAGCATCCCACCCACCGCCCTTCTCCGCCTGCTTCCACGTTCCCTCCTCACGCCCGCTTCCACCCCTCCACCTCAGACACCTCCCTCGAATGGGCCTTGACCCACTTCTCCGTCAATCCCTTCGCTACGCTCTGCGTACACTGGGTCTCCTTGTCGCCCTCATCCTTAATCCTAGTCTGCAGCGCCAACATCCTCTTCACCAGCTCGTCTCTCGACAACGCCTCCAGATCCTCTTTCCGCGGAGCTACCTTCTGCGTCCCCGTCTTGCTCAGACACGTGTCTCCGAACATGCTCCTCAGCGCGCTGCGACTGCGATACTTGAAGCGGAACACGGCATACGGATCGTCGAGGCGGTCGATGTACTCCGGGCGACTGACTGCATGGCCGTACTGGGTTCCTGGGCCGGCGAGGACTTGGTGCTGGACGCCCTTTTCCTCGGCGGTCGAGACCGGGATCTTGTGCAGTGGCTCGGCGGGGACTGAAGGGATGCGGTGCTTCTTTCCTGAGTGGTCGCTGGCACCCTCTGATACCACGGGACGCAGAGTCTTCTTGGGGAGAGGCGGTGGGAACTGTCTGTGAGATGTCTGGGTGGGAGTTGGGGCTGAGAGCTGGCGGTACTTGGAGAGCGACTTCGAGGTGTGTCTTTTTGAAGGAGGCTTCGAGGAGGCCTTGTCCTTGGGCGTTGGTTCTGGCGATGTACCCCAGGGGCTGGCGATGGGTTCGGAGGTTTCGCCATGGGAGGCCTTTTTGCTCAGTCCCCAGGGGTCGGCACTCGCCTCGAAGCCACTGCTGTCTTTGGCCTTGTCGTCTTTGCCCCAACTGTCACTGTTTGGTACAGCGTCCCATTGATCGCCGTCACTCCATCCGTTTACTCCAGCATCACCGGACGGCTGTTCTTTGGATCCCTCATCCTTCGTATCAGGCTTCCCCCAGGTTATGGACGCCTTATCGTTTACTTCCCAGCCGTCGACGGCTGGGTCCTTGCCAGCATCTTTCGTGTCACCCAAAGAGCCCCATCCATCATCAACCTTCTTATCGCTTTCCCAGGCAGTATCTTTCTTCTCATCGGCATTCTCGCTTCCCCACCCTTTACCTTTGTCATCACCCCAGTCAGCACCATCCTTATCAGCGTCGCCCCAACTACTTCTGGCCTTTTCAGGGCGCCCCTTTTCTCCCCACAGTGATTGAGAGGAAGAAGCCCTCTTCAAACTTCCATGCTTTGAAGAGGTCTTCTTGGTGACTCCCCATGACGAACCACTGGATTCCCGGCTTGCGGGTTCACCAGTAGTACTGAACGGAGCAGGAGGCAGAAAGGTTGTGGCAGCACTATTCTTACGCGACTTCTCCGATGCGCATCCCCATGTTGGCGGTGGTGCTATGACCGCCGTAGGTGCTTGAGTATGCACACTAGGTCTCCGAGATTGGGTCTCCATCTGGTATGGCGGAATTGGAGCCGGTGCCATGGTGGGTGCATTAGCGAGCACTACAACAGAGGGACGCGCTTGATATGTATTGTCAGGGTAAGGTCTTGGGTTCTCAATCGGCTGGGAAGGCTTCCGCTCACGATCAGAGGAACTTCGCGCCCGATTGGACTTATGTCGAGAGGCTCTGATTCTCGATGGTTGCATCTGACTGCTGGAATGATAAGGCCTCACAGTCGACTCCGAACTCTCCAAGGATGTGCTTGAATCCTTTGATGCTCTGCGATGAAGGGATCTTTTGTGTTTAGAGACGTGAGGCGCCCAGCGAGGCATTGATGAGACCGGGACAGTGCGTGTTCCGCTTCGCGTCCTTGCGTGAACCTTTTCCCAGGTTTCCGGTCGCTTACTTGGCCAAGTGTCGTCGTCTTCCCAAGAATCCGTAGGGTCATCGACCAGAGAACCCCATCCGTTGATCATAGATGTCGCATCCCACTCTAGACCTTCGCGAGGTTTAGCCCTCGTTCGACTTGAACGATGTTCCTCGGTTGCAGATGAATCTGTGGACGGCGACGGCCATGCTCCAGGAATTTGACTGAAAGAGTCAGATTCGTGGCTCCGTGACCAAATGCTTTCCTTGTCATCACCAGATTTTGCCTCCTTTCTGGACTCGGCAACACCGCGCTTGACAGCATCTGCAACGATCTTTTCGAGCATGATAGGATCCACTGCAGGGGTTGCTCTTGACGCCCGGTCTCGACCAGCTTCACTGTTTGGGTCTCTATGACGTTCTTTACTCGATTCGGGTGGAAGAGAACCAGCACCATACTGAACACCTGGCATTGGAAACTCAGGTACAAAGCGGGTATGAGGACTGATAGGCCTAGACATGTCCTTCCTCGAATGCCTGCGGCTACGCGCTGTCTTAGCGTCATGCGTGTGGTAGTCTGAATCCTTTCTATGTGGTAGTGAGGTTGCGGCACTGGCGAATGGGTTTCGATCGTCGAAAGCTGTTGCTCGAGATCGGCTGTCGTGGTTGAGCCAGTAGTCAGCAGCGCCGTCCATATTCAGGTTCGTGTCTGTCTTTTCCTTGCGAGGTCCAGCACAGCGCAGGACCACCACCTCGATGCAACCGATGTTCGCAAGAACGGTGGGTGAAGAAGAGGCTGGCGCGCTGTCTGCTGTCGCTACACATGTGTCAGAGTGCTGTACATTTGGCCAAGCAACGATTTGACCTACCGTGATCAAGCTTTTCGAATGTCCATTCGCGTGCAATCATTGAGCCATCCTTCTGTCTCTCTTCCTTCTGTCTGACTTTGAAGTCGACAAGTGAGCGGCGATCTGGAGGCTTTCGGAGCTTCATGTTCTGCCTGTTGCGGTTGCATTGATAGATGCCGTCAATGAACACGTACATCGCGATACCTGGCGCGATATAATTCGTGGAGGATAGGTGCACGGTGAACGTCTGCTGCTTCTTGGGCACAGGGACGAAGGTCTCGACGACCCCATCTCCGTAAACGGTCCCGAGCTCCTGTAGAGGCACTGCTTCATCGGAGGGCTCGATGGAGCAGTTCAGATCCCGAAGCAGTGGCATCGTTCGAACTTATATCGATGTAGGCTCTGGTAAGGAAGTCGCTGCTTCGAGCGTGTAGTGATGTTTAAGTCGAAGTGGAGCAACAAGCCAGTTGCTGGGGCGACATCAAGTTGAGGGTGAAAGGTGAAGGCAACAATGCAGGTTGATAGGTAAAGCGTCGAGGCTGTCTGAATGTACCTAGCAGATCATCGAAGCGCTCGAAGTTATGGTTAAATTCACCTTGATGGATGAACTTCATATTATGTACCATTCAGCTGGAGCCGATTTTGCTGTCAAGCACACCGCTGAGCATTCACAGTTCGATCACGCAATCTCCCCATGCCACATAGAACGGTAAGCAAACTGCACGCTGGTGTATCATCCGTCACTCAAGTCAGGCGTTCCCAGCGCACTTCGTGTCGGCCCAGGCCGGGCTCCGCGTGTGAAGAGAGGTTGCAGCTGTGTTTGCATGTCAAATAACAACGAACAAAGTGACATCTTCCAGATGTGACATGACGGACGTCTTGTGGTCTCCGACCGTGCTTTCCATGAGTTAGCTTGGAAGTCACAACCAAGCACCCGAATTATGCGATGACACTAAGGAAGCTGCAGCGCGTTGGCAGGGAAATTGCCAGGAGTTGAGCACTTTGATATCAGGACTCAACCGGCCCTTGGTTCATCATTGTTAGGGTATCTATCAAACGGGCCTTTGGCCAACGCCCATGCTGCCCACTTCTTTTGCGCTGCACAACCCTGGCCCGTTCAGGAATCTGCTTTCATAGTACCGCAAAGCGAACAAGTCCACCACTGATTCTCCATGAATGTCCCACACTGCAAACAGTTCCACCCAATCCTGCCCTTTGCGGGCTCAAAGGGGGTCGCACCCGGCCCTCTCAACCCCGACTGTGGTGGCGGTGCCGGCAGACTAGGTGTTGTGTGTGATGGCCCAAACCGCTTGTGCTGCGGTATCGGTTGTGGAGGCTGCTCTAGACCACACACTCCGCACTGCAGATGTTCCAAAGGATTATGAAGTGTACATTGCGGGCAAGCCCATTCATAGGCGTTGATAGGAGCCTGCGGCGACGCAGGTGGCGGTGTAGGCGGTAGCTCTTTATTACGGCGATCCTGCTCGTCCTGTGATATTATACGCGATTCGGGACGATTGATGCTTGTCGAAGAAGAAGCTCGAAGATTCTCGGTGACAAGGCGAGAGACAGGACGTCTTCGTGCAGGGCTGGACGACGTCCGTGGAGGCGCGGGACGTTGTGACTGGGTGGATGGCGAAATCGAGGATAGTCCATGTTCCTTACTCCAGCTCAACCCCGATGACGCGCCTGACGCTGGCGATGCTGTCCGCGTTGGAGGGTCGCTGTCGAACTGCAGTCCATTTTGTCTGTCCCAAGCTAGACCCCCACCTCCCGTAGGTGCGCCAAGTTCTTCAAGCCTCTGCATCTCTTCTTCATACAATAGGTCTTGTAGTGCTCGCGCGATTGCCTCGTCGTTGCCATCATTTTGTTCAGCTGCGGTCCTGAAGCCCTCCTGCTCTTGCTGGTGCACAAGGTTCCCAGCTTGAGCACTCCCACTTGCACAACCCTCAGTAATGCTTGTCCGTCGTGTGGCTGCATCTGAGATGACCTTTCGCATGTCAACACCCCTTCCTGCGGGAGCGCCACCCAGTCGATGACCGCCAGCATTCAGATTATCCGTGGCCTTGCGCTTCTCGGCAGCACTTCTCGCTGCACGGCGCATCTCGTCGACTGGTATACGCCGCCCTCCGAGCTTTTGACCCTGTGAGAGGAATCCCTCACCCGAATAACCCTTCATGAGCAGTGACTGGTGTTCATCACGGAGTTCGTTCCAGAGATTATTGAAATCAGCATTATGTGGCCCAAAGACAATGTGTGAAAGCTCATGTAGCAATGTGTCTGTAATCTGCTCCATGGACAAAAATTGTCTAGAATCATGGTGATATCTTAGCCGGATAAGGATCCTCTCTGTGCGGTTGATGTTGAGCCCTGCATCATCCTCAGCCACATATCGCTGTAATGCTAGAATGCGACCTACCTAGCAGCTGCGGCTCATCTGGCAGAAACTCAGCCAAGGTTCCGACTTTCCAGCCACGCTTGCGCATCATAGGTTTGACCATAGACGCAGCCTTGCGGAGCATGTGCAGTGCCTCTCCATCTCTTGGTAAATGCTTCAGATGCTCGTAAGCATCGAAATGGGCGTCTATCTCCCTCATGGTGGCCTTGTTATTGTGGGTGGGCTGGTTGATTAGAGCTTGTGGTGTGAAACTGTGCACAAGGCTGCGGGCCTAACGCAGCAGGTCAAGCAAAGACAAACGTTGCGGGGTGCAGCCAGAGTGAAGCAGACATGGACACAGGTGAGCTTGGAACTATATGGAAGCAAGCCAAATGGGATGGCAAAACGAAGCGGCAGCGCTGTAGAGCTCGGCCACGTAAGCTTTCACGTAGAGATTCACGCGTCGCTCGCGAGCGGTGTTGAAGCACAGTTAGCGTTTGTGGTGGAGTTCTAGAGCCTGACAAAGAGCTTCCGCGGCTCCTTGTATAATATGCATGCAATGCAAGCGGGAGATTAGAGACGTGCGGCAGTCAGCAGCCTTTGGCTCTGCAACAGGGCGGCAGGATGCACCGAGCGCAGCGCGGACAGCGGCGTGGTGGTGGTGGCGCAAAAGGCAGCCTCGCGTGAGCACGCACCTGACGTAGAGAGTAGGCTAATCGATAGCAACTTGAGTGGAGCTGGGCGGCTTAGAGCGCTCTGATCAGAGGCGATCTTGAAGCTCGGCTTTGTTCTTCCTGCACGACCGTATCTTCAAGCGAAGATATACAAGTTATGTCTTCAGATGATTCGCGCCTGCTAGACGTGGTGAGTGCTATTTGCTCCCTCAACAAGCCGATTGCGCTGACCCGGGTTCCGAGCGCAGCTTGCGGACTACACCAAAGATGTCCGGACTGTGACAAGTTCTGTCTGGGATGCCAGCGACCGACACTTCGCCAGCGTAGCAAGCTATGTGAAGCGACACGTCCCCGAAGCCTGGCTGCCTGCACGACCGCCGCCGCCACCGCCTCCACCACAGCGGTTGACTGGTGCCTACATTGAGCGCCTGCAAGAATGGGTGTCGAGAAATCGTGCAGTCACTGCAGCGGTCATCGCATTCTTTGGCACAGGGAGCTACATGTTGTGGAGGCAGAGCAAGTCGTACAACCGCAAGAGGAGGGCGCGACGAGCCAGTAACGGCGCCAGGCGAGAAGTGGTGGTGATAGCAGGTCCACCAAACTCGCCTATCACACGGTCGCTGTCGCTAGACCTCGAGCGCCGCGGCTTCGTTGTGTACATTGTATGTTCGAGTATGGATGAAGAGCAGCAGGTCTTGAGTGAGTCCAGAGCAGACGTCAGGCCGCTGCATCTGGACGTCGCCGACACGATGGGCACCCGAGAAGCCATGGAGCGCTTCAACACGATGCTCACACGGCCACATATTGCCTTCCAGGGCGCCAGTCCGCACAATCTGAACCTACGAGGCGTTGTCCTAGTACCAGACCTGATCTTTCCTTCGGGCCCGGTAGAGACGATTCATCCTGAACTACTGTCGGACGCCTTGAACGCTAAAGTACTGAATACAGTAGCAGTGACACAGGCGCTACTCCCCACCATCTGCCAGTTCAAATCAAGGGTTCTCATGCTTACCCCAAGTATTGTTGCGTCACTGCGACCGCCGTTTCACAGCGTCGAGACTATGATCGTGTCCGCGCTCGAAGGGTTCCTTGCGACATTAAGAGGAGAGCTCGGAACCTTGGACATCGATGTCATACAATTTCATCTCGGCACGTTCGATTACTCCAACGTGGGCCCGAAACACCACCTCCAAACGAGGGCAGCACCAAATCCGCTTGCTTGGCCCACGGAAACTCAGAAACTGTATGCTACAAATTTCGTGAATCAGACGCGCATCGGGCAAAGTCGGGGGCTCTTCAGCCAGAATAGCCACGGCACACCACTGCGTGAACTGCACAACGCGGTCTTCGACGCAATGACCCAGAAACGTCCACGGAAGGTCTGGCGCGTTGGCCGGGGTAGCGTAACCTATGGTCTCGTGGGTGACTGGGTGCCCAACTCTTTGGTGGGGTGGATGATGGGCCTGAGACGTGTGTCGCTAGACCTAGCATCCAAGCCGAAGTTGGAGGACAGCGTGCAGTCGTGGGAGAGAGTCGAGGCCATTGCGTGAGGCAGGTTTGAAGCGAGCGGACGCTATAACGAGCAAATCTGGCGGTATTCATCTTGGCTACTACCCCCGTGCCGACAAAATGCAGATCGCCGTTGAAGTGGTCTGGAGCACGACGCGACTACCCCCGACTAACTTGGTCACGTTCCATTATCATATTTACGTGTTAAGGCTTATTTCGGCCATGCACTGGCGATTAGGAAAGGTCGTGTAAGAATACGAAGTCTATTGATTCGGCAAGGCTAGCTAGCAGCAAAAGCATCGCCATAGTCAGCCACTCTGGTTGCTGGGCGCGCAAAGCAATGAAAAATCTCAGCTCTGCCGCGCGCTGGTCGAAGAACAGTCGTTCGTGTGTTTGATGAGGTGCAGCTGTCGCAAACGCAATAGGACCCGCCGTGACTCCACTCAGCTTGACGCGCAAACAACGGGTATCGTCCAAAACTGGCAGGCGGCCGCTGGGCGAATCTAACTTGGTGAAACGCCAGAGCGTGCGTGGAGCCCGCAGGATGGCTTGCTGCACGGCCTGAACATGAGCGTGTCCTACGTGCAAACGATGAACTTGAGTGAATGCTGTAGAGCTGTGTGACATAGAGAGCTGGCGGCGATCGCGACGGGTTGCCTCTGGCGGCGCGCGCAATCTGGAGGACGCTGATCGCGCGCCAATGGATGCTATTCATGGCACTGCAGTAGCGGTTGAACACTGACGGGCGCAACGGGCTTCGACGCAGGGCCTGGTCTCTCTGCTACCCGATTGGCGTGTTCCTCGTGCGCAAGGAGGGCTCCCCAGACAAAGCTGGTTTGATGCACCTGTCCTCGTCCTGCCAAGCCATTTCAGGAGGTCAAAAGTTCGGGGGCACCCACGCGACAAGCCTGTGTCCGCTTCCTCAGGTATTCTGAGGCCTCGAGTGTGTCTCCTGCCGTAACCCTCCTCGACCGTGTGTCGAATTCGCTCCTTCGCTGCTGCATCCCTCCAACTTCCAAGATTACAGAAATACCCATTGCACCCCAGGCCACCTTCCATGTTGATTGATCGGCGCCGTCTCTAGCAAACGACGACACCACCCCTCTGCACCGCCTCGCAACCCGGCACGGCACTCCTTGTCTCACCTCCAGACAGCGCTGCAGTGGCGTTGGCTCCCGCGGCCTAAATTCCACCTCTCGACACTCCGGCCTCGACAGTCGCACGTCTCACTGCGCGCATGACGACCCAGCGTCACCACCCGTTCTGCTTCATGAGATATCCTTGCGCCTACTGAACTTTACTTTTGCCGTCCTTGCAACTCCGCCATGGTGGACCGTCCGGAGCGCCCCAGTGCCCTTGGCCTGCGCTCCTACTCTCACGAGCCGCCCACTCTCAGCAGCAACAATGCCAGCGTCGCCCACCTCGCCAGCGCCAGCATGAGCAATCTTTCCCTCGCCGACCTTCCAAGCCCGCGCGCCGGCGACGCACCGCCTGCCCTCTCCCCTCTGGATCAGCTCGCCCTGCAGGGCCGCCTGCTGGCAAAGCGCTTCGAGCAGGCCGATAAGAGTGGGCGTCGCCTCAGCAGACTGGCGCCGCTCACCATCCAGAATGAATTCGGCAACCGCTCCGGTTACTTTTCATCGCTGTCGTCGACCGTCAGCTCACCCAACGAAGACCTCGGCCCCATCTCAGCAGGTGGCGTCGTTGCACCGCCCGCCGACCTGTCACCTCGCCAGCATGTGTCAGACAAGCACCGGTCCTTCTATCCTCAGATCAGCAACGAGGATTCTCAGTATGCTCAGTCGCTGCCCGCTCGCAGCCCCCTTGCCCCAATTGGGGAGACCAGCCCAGCTGGCGCGCCGCAGGGCTATTTCGATATTCCACGGTCGCACTCACCCGATTCCGTGGAGCCTCATATCGGTGTCCGAGAGGCTACGCCTGTCAGCCCTATGGGCCCAACACCAACTTCGCAGCTCTTCCTAAGTCCACAGAGGAAACCTTCTTCAGACTCAATGCCTCGTTCGCACCCACGATCCAATCTACTCCCGCCTAGGAAAGCAAGCAATCATTCTCAGCGCTCTCCGCGACTGTCCCCAAGCCTCAAGTCTGTACAAGACAGCTCGGACGAGGTTGACGACATGCCACTAAGTGGCTCCTACGATTCTCTACCGCGCAACAGAGCTCTGTCCCCAAGCTCCAGCCTGTCTCGCGCCCAATCCCCCTTTACACCTACCACCACTATGCCGCGTTCCCCTTCTGCGGCTTCAGATCACTCGTTGAGCGGCCTTCCTCGGCCAGCGTTTAATTTCTCGCGGCCGATCAGCCGGCAGAGCACACGGCCTTCGATTGACTGTGTCAGGCCCTCGCTCGACATGCCTTCGCGCCAGCCTTCCGACGACAGCGTCTTCATGAGACCTTCTTGTGACAGCAATCTCAAGCGTATGGACTCGAACACTGATGCTTCTACCTCCCACTATGCCAATGACACAATACATACCCCTGTCAGCATGGTCAGTGAGGACTTCCGTCGATCAGGCGACTACGGAAACAACCCAGCTCCTTCTTACCTCTACAGTACCTTTGATCTGCCTCGTGGCAGAAAGGTCGATCGCAAGTCAATCGGTATTGACGACTTCTTCAAGAGGGAGATTACCTGGGACCAGAATGGCGGACAACAGAGACCGCCTTCTCCCGAATCACCACCTCGTTCCTTTGACAAAGATCGATCTCCCCAGGCTCCTTCGCTTACGTCTAGCAACGATACAATTCGTGCGGCGACAGCTGGTACTGGAGAGGTTACTGCTCAGCAACACTGCGACATGGGCATTGAGCTACATGAGAAGGGCGAGTTGCTGAAGTCTACATACCATCTGCGCTTGGCAGCCCGAGGTGGACTCCCCGAAGCCATGCTTTGGTACGGTCTTGCCTGCCGCCACGGATGGGGCATGCGCGAGAACAAGGCAGAGGCTCTACAATGGCTGCGCCGAGCCGTCGATTCCGGGCATCTCGAAATCGCCGACGATGAGCAAGGACATTCCACTGACATTGCGAAGAAGAAGCAACACCGCGCGCAGTACGCAGTCGCTATCTATGAGCTCGGAAAATGCTACATGAACGGCTGGGGTGCTTCGCAGGATAAAGCCCTTGCTCTTCGCTGCTACGAAATTGCAGGAAACTGGGGCGACCCAGATGCTCTAGTAGAGGCAGGCTATTGCTATGCGCAAGGCGTTGGCTGCAAGAAAGACATGAAGAAGGCCGCCAAGTTCTACCGCGCAGCTGAGGCCAAAGGAGTCAACATGGTCGGTAACAGCTGGTAAGTAGTTTCCACACATGCACGACTTGCAGAGTCACTGACTTTACCCTAGGATTTACAAAGACAAGTACAACGACGACAATCTCAGCACGTCCGACTCGCGCTCCGTTCGCTCCGGACGTTCCACAAAGAAGGACAACTCTGAAAAGAAGTCCCGTGACAAGAGCCGCACCCGTACCATCTTCGGCCGTAAGAAGAGCCACACGGCATCTTCGACTTGAGCTTTGCTCACCCCTTGTATATGAGACCCACGACTTGGCTTTTAACATATCTGGCGACGGCGTCCTCGGATTATCGGCTGCCTATTCGTTTTGCATATACCACTAAGGTTACAGATAGGCACAGCTTTTCTGTAACTGACATTACCCCTTGGCCATTTCCTTGTTTGCTTTTGGACCTGGTTTACTTTCGTTTGTATTTGTTCTTTTTGATACCTGCCCGGTGCACGGCACTGCTTCACTTCTTGGGCCAAAATTTTGCTTTCATTTCTGGACACATCGACAACATTTTCCTTTCGCTCTTGGACACACTTGTTATTCTACATTCCCTTTGTTCATAGGCTTCTGCGCTAGCGGGCATGCCATCATATCTCTTGAGCGTTGACGACGAGCTGGTTACCCTTCCACTTTCTAATCTAATACCAACATGTCCCGTGCTGGCTGGAGCACGCGGACTGCGAAAAGCACCTGCAGCGGCTTGTTGGTTGTAATTCTGCCACGCAAGGTAGATTTGGAGGATGTTTTTTTCTCATTGGATGGCTGTGATGCTGGAATGCTCACGGTGCTTTTGTGCACAAAAGACGGCGAAAGCTAGGATCAAATGATATTCAAGTACCTCCATATTGTTAGCGGAATCGTGATGGTTGCAAGTGATGTTAGTGTAGATATCCATGTTGTTGGCTTTATGCTTGATAGGTACCTTGCTGGTCACAATTGTGCGCTAGCCCTGTAAGGCCTTGGTAAATGCTTTTATAACATTTATGTCTCCAGCATTGCTACCAAGAGCCCATTTTTAGTATTGTAGGATCATAATAACGAAGAACGACGCTGGATCCTACCCGCTCTCGGCGATAAGCCAGGCTTAGGTCCGCATTCGCGGGGAAGGACTAGAAAGATGCCTCGGCATCCACGACGTCGACGCGACGAAGTTGGGAATAGCCATTAGCAGCGTTCAATCGACTGTCAGCACTCTCAAAAATCCCAATTCACGCTGAGCCGTACCATTCACTACATCCACATCAACATCAAGCCTCCAGAATCCAACATGGCATCCCCGAAGGAGTTCCACGGCTGGCTAGGCCGCGACAACAAAGCCGCCGAGGGCAACATGACCTGGTCGTCTTTCCAGCCCAAACCCTTTACCGCCATTGACGTCGACATCAAGATCTCGCACTGCGGTATCTGCGGGTCTGACATCCACACTCTGCGCTCTGGATGGAAGAGCACTCGGTACCCCGTGTGCGTTGGCCACGAGATCGTCGGCCACGTTGTCCATGTTGGAGAGCAAGTGCGACACTTGCACACCGGAGACCGGGTTGGAGTTGGTGCGCAGGCCTTCTCTTGCCTGAAGTGCGAGGACTGTAAAGCAGGACTCGAACAGCACTGTAGCAGGATGGTCGGTACGTATAATGGGAAGTACCCGGATGGGAGCTTCAGCATGGGTGGCTATGCAGACTATGCGCGTGTGCCGGCGCACTTTGCGATTAAGATTCCCCGGGAGCTGAAGAGCGAGGATGCGGCGCCGATGATGTGTGGTGGTGTCACGGTGTACTCGCCGCTGAAGAAGAACGGTGCAGGGCCGGGAAAGAGGGTGGGGATTGTTGGTTTGGGAGGTCTGGGTCATTTCGGCGTGCTGTTTGCGAAGGCGCTGGGCTGCGAGAAGGTGGTTGTCATCTCCAGGCGGAGGAACAAGGAGAAGGATGCCAGGGAGATGGGTGCAGATGATTACATAGCGACTGCTGAGGATGAGAAGTGGGCTCGCGAGCACTCGCAGTCCTTGGACCTTATCATCTCGACTGTCAGCTCGCCGGATATGCCGCTGGAGTCGTATCTGAGGCTGTTGAGGACGAATGGGACTTTTATCCAGGTAGGGGCGCCAGAGGATAAGCTGCCGAGGATTGGTGCGTACAGTCTGATTCAGAAGGGTGTGAAAGTTGGAGGTAGCAATATTGGCAGCCCGAAGGAGATCGAGGAGATGCTCAGGTTCGCTGCTGAGAAAGGCATCAAGCCCTGGGTTGAGCAGCGTGATATGAAAGACGCGAATAAATGTGTGGTTGATATGGAGGATGGCAAGGCGCGGTACAGATACGTATTGGTCAATGCTGATCAAACCGACCGTGCCAAACTATAGAGTATCAATATAGCAACTGTTCTTCTGACATTGGTCAATTAGGGGTTGTAGATGCACTGCCACCGTCGTATTTGTCGCGTATTGCAGAAGGCAAGCGGAACCGGGAACGTCAAGCATTTCCGACAGTTCTTCCTCTCGCTTCCCATCCTAGACAATTGCATGAAATTCCGCCAACGGGTCCTCGACCAATGCCAGCCGTTCCAGCAAGGCGCAAGACGCACTCCAAGTCGAAAAAGGGATGCTTTTCTTGCAAGAAAAGACATACAAAGGCAAGTTTTGCACGTGTGCCCCAGTGTTCTCAGAAAATGCAGCCAATCAGCGGCCTGTTCGACGAATTCCCGCCGTCCTCCGACGACGTCTGCATGAGATGATATCGAATGCTTGCATTCCCTCAAGACGCCTTTATGATTCTTGTTGCGATTTCTGACGACCACGCCAGTGTGATGAGCAGCATCCGCGATGTGGAAACTGCATTCGACTAGATGCCCAGTGCGAGTGGCCGCCCACAACGCCCAACGTTCAGCGGACAGTATCCAAATCTACCAGCCTTGAGCCTGGTGAGGTCACTCGAGAAAGCTCGCACGGTGGAAGTCCACTACCTACGCCGGTAATAGGAGTGCGTCCAATTTTCACCCTCGAGGATATGCAATTACTACATCACTGGACAACGAGAGGATCCTTATCCCATGACGCCGCCAGTGACGACGACAGATGGATCTGGAGCGAAGGTGTTGTCAATCTTGCTTTCAAGCATACCTTCCTTCTCCACGGCCTACTTGCTCTCTCAGCGTTACATAAGACCTTCGTTGATTCGCAAGGGAACCGCGCTGGCCTACTTGCGCAAGCTGACGTGCACATGTCTGCAGCTCTTGCCACGTATCTGCGTCTGCTGGAAGAGTCAGCTCCAGAGACGGTTGTGCCTTGTTTTCTGATGTCTTCTGTATGTCTTGCGTACAACCTGGCCACTGCTCAGGTCGAGGAGCCTGAGGATCCTCTAAGTGCTATCTTGCACTGCTTCCGTTTGCTTCGCGGCGTCAAAGTGGTCATTGGTCGGCATTGGGCACTACTTCGGCAGGACGATATCATCCACAGGCTACTCGGCCCTGTGCTCTTCTTCGATGGGACCACCTTGCCTGAGGACACGAAGTGCCTGCCCCTTCTCGCACTGAAATTGCTTGCGGAAGAATTGGACACACCGCAGAAAGAGATTTGCTTAGACGCCATCAATGATCTCCATGAGACCTTTGTTAAGACAACAGTATGTTCTTCAGCTAAGCAAGAACACGGTATAATCATGACCTGGTAGGTTGTCTCTCGCTGGCAGCTATGTAGGCACTGGACGCGACTGACTAACCATTTATAGGCCTGTCGTGATCAAGACCGAGTTCCTCGACATCTGCAACACCGGCAATCACGTCGGCGCTCTCATTGTCGTTTACTGGGCCGTGTTACTCGCCCGCGACGAGCAGGCTTGGTTTCTCAAAGGCTGGCTTCCCAGACTGATACGCGCCTGTGAAGAGCTGTTTGCGGGAAAGCCTGAACTCAGAGAGTGGCTTGAATGGCCCATTGAAATATCCAACCAGTGCCCTGAGCAACCCGCGACGTTGTGCTCGACTGAACCCTCGCCCATGGTGCTTACTCCGGCCAAAGGATCCCCTTGAGTGCATCCTTCGCAGCCATACTGGTATATCTCAGAGACTTCACAGTCAAATGAGATTGCCTGCACGATGCTTGCAAACAAGCATACTGCACCTTGCCAGCTCCGATGAGACACTTGGCAAACTGCAAGAAATGTATTTTGACCGGAGGGCTTCAGTCCTGGTAGGCGCAATTTAAATAAATACAAGGCCCTCTATGATGGTTAAGCTGCTGATAGGGTCTGTTAAGTATTTTCACTTCTATCATTGAATCCTTCAAAAGTATCAAGCGTCTCATCGGAGCTGGCAAGATGCAGTAGTCTGCATGCACTCGCCTCGTCTATCAGGAGAGCCAAGCCTTCAATCTCGGCAGCAGCAGACCAGCTCCGCAAACGGACACGACTTTCACAGACAGTACGAGAATCAGACCGAGCAGCCTCAGCCATGCTCGTAGACACTGCTCGCGATACCAAAAAACACCAGCACGCCGAGCTCCGACGCGATGCTTATCCGTTGTCGCGTGCTCTCCTTCCTAACTCGCACTAGCGCGCTATCAGGCGTGCGGCTCGTCAGCCTCCAACCACCCAGCCATGTTATCAGCATCGAATCACATCAAGATGGCAGCGCAGGTGAGAGCTTCCCCGCAACCATTCCCGCGATATCGGGACCGGAATCTTGGATGTTCCTGCAGCGATTATCACAGGCTATCGTCATAGTGCCTTGTTAGACACGCAAGGGTAGGAGAGAACGGGAAGCGAGCCGCGATGGGGTATATAAAAAGCGGAAGAGCATGGCATCCTTGAATGTCAGGACATCCTCAATTGCCCATTGACCAGTCGCAATCCAATTCCTCTGGACCACTGTCACCAAAATGCGTCTCTTCTCCCTCCCAACCCTGCTCACAGCAGCCCTGGGCCTCGCCTCCTCCAGCGACGCCCTGAAGATCCTCATGGGCAACGACGACGGCTTCGGCAGCGGAAACCTGCGCGAGCTGTACAAGCTGCTCAAAGCCGCAGGCCACGAAGGTATGCACCCCACCCCCTCTCCATCCACCCCCCGAACACCCCTGACAAACCCACCCATACAGTCCTCATCGTCGCCCCAGCGCAACAACAATCCGGCAAAGGCGGCACAGTAATCTGGTCCACAACCGCCAACCTCACCATCCCCTCGCAATACTCCCTGGTCCCCGCCGGGTCCCCCTCCGTGGGTCGCGACCCGTCGGATCCATCAATCTGGTACTACGACGGCACGCCCGCAGCCTGCACCTTCGTGGCGCTCGACTACGTGCTGCCACTGTACTACCCCTCCTGGCACGGAACCGCAGACCTCTTCCTCGCGGGCCCGAACTACGGGACCAACCTGGGGGCCTTCGTCATGGGGCTCAGCGGCACCGTGGGGGCAACGTTTGCCGCCATCTCGCGCAGCATCCCGGGGATTGCATTATCCGCCTCCAACTCCGCGGTGCCGTACTTCAACGTCTCGGGGCCGAGCCACCCGGCCGCGCAGGCGGCTCGCGCAGCCTACACCGTCGTAGACGCCTTCATCGCGAACTCGCCCAAAGACCAAGCCATCCTGCCCCTCGGCTACGGCGTCAACGTCAACATCCCCGCTCTCACCAACTCCTCCACCCTGCCGCCCGTAGTCAAGACCCGGCTAACAGGCAACGCGAACACCGACGTCGCGGTCTACAACGCCACCACGGGACTGTTCGACTGGGACAACATCGACCCGCCCGCCGCAGGCATCAACGCCGCGTACAACGGCGACGCCAGTCTGCCGGGCGAGACGTGGGTCGTTGCTGGGGGCGGGATCAGCGTGTCGGTGTTTACTATGGATTTCTCCGCGCCGGAGAACAAGTACACGGAGTTGGTGTATGGGAAGGTGGAGGGGTTGGTGGGGAAGGGGGCGGGCAAGGGGAGCGGGTATAGTAAGAGGATGGTGGAGGAGCGGATGAGGAAGCGGGGCGTGATGCTGAGTGGGCGGGATGGGGGCGTGGGTGTCTAGTACAGGTAGAAAGAGAGATATGATAGGAGAGATCAGGGGAAAATGGAGAAAAGTAGGCGTGTCCGGTTTTTTTTGGTTTCAAATCGACGGAACAAGTGATGCAACTCTTGCCTTAGCTTCCCAAACACCCCCGAGTCTGCACGCGCACCCACCAATGTATGCTCGCTTTTTGCGTATGATCAAATTAGTGTACACTCCATCGTCTGTCATCCGTCGTTCAGTCTCCAGTCTCCGATGCAGTCTCCAGTGCAGTCTCCAGCACCAAGACGCGCCCAAACACAACCACACTCCTCCCTCCCCACTCCATTCCTCCACACCATCACCCCCTCCGACTCCTCCCCCAGAAACACAAAACTCAGGCTGGGGCGCAAGAAAGAGGATGCAAAGGGAAAGGGGTGCAAAAGAAAGAGGGAATGCAGGGATGTTCATATCCTTACCAAGCCTCGACATCAAAGCCCTCCTCCGAGAATTCCGTCGCCACAACTGTCCTCCTGGAGAACTGGCGGCCGGCGAGGGCCTTGATAGCCTTCTGCGACGACTCTGTGTCCTGGTACTTGATGTAGATTTTGCCGACGCCGAGGTTGACGCGGGCGCCTGCGGGGCGGGGGATTTTGCAGGCAACAATGGGGCCGTATTTGCCGCACTCCTCTTCGATGTCCTCCTTGATTTCTGCGACTTCTTGTTAGGATGTGGGGAGGGCCAAAGGGGGGGGGGGGCTGTTTTTTCTTTGTGTAAGAGGAGCGTAGAACTTACCATAGTACTCCTCATCGTTGATCAGCTCGTCGGATGTGACCATGTTCATCAGGCAGATGACGCGGCTGTGCTCGTGGTCCTTGGACGCCTCGGCTCCAGCCAGGCCGGTGATGGCCTGGACGCCGCCGTCGAGACCAGTGGTCTGCTGCAGACCGACGGTCGCGCGGGAGACCTTCAGGTGGCCGTCGCCAAGAGGAATGTCGTTCAGGCCCTGGATGACGTCGTCGACGATGTCGTTGTCGGCGTACTCGCAGAAGGCAATACCGCGGTGCTGTCCGGTGCTGTTGTCCTTGACGAGAACGAAGGCATTGAGCTTGCCCATTGTTCCAACCAGCTCGCGCACCTGCTCCTCTTCGATGTACTGCGGAATGTTGACGATGCTGAGCTTGTTGGGGCTGTCCTTGACGTCGGTCGAAATCTCGTCGCCAGAGTATGCATTCTCATCGCGGGTAGGTGTGATGTAGTCCTTAGGCCTGCGGATGGACAGACCGCTCTGGTCAGGGCCACCGGCGGTATCGCGCATGGCAATGCCGTTCATAGCAAGAGCAACGGTCGCGTCCTCGGCGGTCTTGAACTCAAGGAGAGCGTATTCGTTGCTGGTTGCGACCTGGGCAGAAATGCATGGGTCGGTTCCAGAGACGACGTTCAGACCGTTCAGCTGCAGGTTAAAGAACTCGACAATCTCCTCAGATGTGGCGCCGGAGGGCAGGTTGTGGATGTAAAGACGCTTCGCCTGCTTAGCGTTGACCGTCTGGAGAGCAGCCGAGGAGGCAGTGCCAGCGGAGGGGCTCATGAAGGCAGCCAGTTTGGAGGGATCCATGGGGGCGGCACGAGGAGCGCCAGGCAGAGGGAACATGCCAGAGAGCTTGGCCTGCTCGGCCGTGATGTTCTCGTAGCCAGCGGGCTTGATGTCCCATTGTGTCATACGACGCTGACGGTTCTGAATGTTAGTGAAGGGAGTAAGGTCTGGCGTGGGCTCGCGCTGCTTCGCGACGGGCGAGGGCGACTTCTGGCGCTGGTTTCCTCCTCTGGGGCCGCCCCAGCCGCCTCCTCCGCCTCCATCTCGTCGACCCCTTCCACCGCGGTCCTCTCCACCAAATCGGTCGTTGCGGTCACCCCGATCGCGTCGCCCACCACGGTCATCGCCATCGCGGTCGCCGCGGTCACCACGATCACCGCGGTCTCTCGGACGGTCGCGCCTCGAGTATGAATCACCCCAGTCCCGGCGGCCGCCTCCTTCACGGTCACCGCCACGGTCGGCGCCACGGTCAGCACCCCGGTCGTCGCGCCTCTCGCGGCGGGCGTATGTGTCCTCGCGCTCGCGCTCACGGTAGTCACGGCTGGACGAGTACGTGTCGACCTCGTAGTCGCGGCGCGAGCTGTGTCGTCCGGGAGAGCGCGAACGGCGGCGGCGGCGGTCACCGCCTCGGTCACCGCCCCTCTCGCGGTCGCGGTGGTCGTCGCGCGGAGCCTGCGTCTTGGTCAGCTGGCCGTCAGTGTCGCGCGCAGAGGATGCACCCACGTAGCTTCTGCCTCCACCTGAGCGGCCACCGTCTGCTTATGTTAGTACTGTAGCATTGCGGGCACTGCACACCAGTCAGTACGTGTACTGAGACGCCGCTTACCTCGGGAGTAGCTGTCACCGTTCATGTTGAATGTGCGTTGGCTGAGGGCTGTGGCTGGCAAAGAACAGGACTTGGGCTGCGCGCGGTAGGCTGCAGCGAGAACAGAAGTCAGGCGGCTGCAATTAGCAATGCGATATCAAGCAGAGTGATAAGAGCCTTTCCAGCAGCGGTCCGAGCACGAAGACGCGATGTCTGGGCGGGTGGTGATGCTGCCGTTGTCGCTGCTGCGAGAAACTGTAGCTGCGACTGCACGGAGAAACGAGTGCTAGCGTGCTTTCAAGGGTCTTGGCTCGCGCCTTCTCCACATCTGGGCGGCTGCTATACTCACTTCACGCGCGCCGCATTGGCTGCTGTCTCACCAAGAACATTTTGCAGTCACCATGGCTTTGCGCGCTGCAGACTGGTACAAGCTGCCCACGAGCCTGACCGAGCTCTGCATCAATACCACATTGCGCTGCGGGCAATCATTTAGGTAGCCCTTGCCTTGCACCAGTGCTTCGCCGTAGCTGCTCCTGACACGCATGTTTATAGATGGCGGAAATCTGACGATGATGTGTGGTCCTGTGCCATACATGGCCGCATCCTGTCCCTGCGCCAGGATGATGAAGCTCTGCATTACCGCGCCATCTTCCCTTCCAAGCCTGCCCTCCCAACGCCTCCACCGTCCACTGCGCCCTCAATCGCCGCCGACGACGACGATACCCTTGCTTTTGTAAACCACTACTTCAATCTGAAGCCCAATCTCGGCCAGCTCTACGAGCAATGGGCAGCCTCAGACGCCAATTTCAGACGGCGAGCACCCAAGTTCACAGGCATACGAATACTGCGGCAAGATGCGTGGGAGGCGCTGATCGGCTTCATATGCAGCAGCAACAACAATATCAGCCGGATCTCAGGCATGGTGCATAACCTTTGTCTGCACTATGGGCCACTGATAGGGCATATCGACGGAACACCGTACCACGACTTCCCGACGCCGCACGCACTCTGCAAGCCCGAGGTAGAAGAGCACCTCAGGAAGCTGGGCTTCGGATACCGCGCCAAATACATCGCGAAGACAGCCCGCATTGTCGCTGAGGAGAAAGGAGGGTTGCCATGGCTCGAAGCACTTAGCAATCCCGAATATCCACAGTTCGGTGTCGAACCCACACCAGCTGGCGAGCTCTTGGAGGGTGGTAGAGAGGGCTATCGCAAGGCACACGAAGACTTGCTCGCGTTACAAGGTGTTGGTCCCAAAGTTGCCGACTGTGTCTGCCTATTCGGTCTTGGGTGGCTCGAGGCCGTCCCCGTCGATACCCACGTATGGCAGATTGCACAGCGTGACTACAAGTTCGGAAAAGGCAAGCACAGCAGTCTGACTGCTGCGACGTATGTCGCGATTGGAAACCTCTTCCGCAAGCTCTGGGGCAAGGAAGCCGGCTGGGCACATTCTGTCCTGTTCACGGCGGATCTGAAGGCTTTTGCCGAACGGACCGTTGCGAAGACAGAAGTCAAAGAAGAGGAGGTCACCATAAAAACAGAAGGTGATGACGTTGTGGCAGAAGCCATAGTAAAGCAAGAGACAGTCAAGCGCAAGCGCGTGAAGACGGAGCCAGATGAGAATGAACACCAAGTCCTTCAGGTTAGCGAGAGACTTACAAGGAGGAGTAAGAGGCAGCGAGCGTAGAAAATTCCCGGGTACTCTTTGTTGATTGAATTGCAGCATGGCTTGTACTTCTTGGACATCGATCTGCGGCTGCACCTCTGTCCATGGAGAAAACAGGAAACGCGTGCTGGAAGACTAGATGTACAAACGCGATGGAGCCCTGTATATTATGATGTATTAGAATTGTACCTTTGTATCAGAGTCTGGACAGACGGTATCGTGGTGAAGGTCAAAGACATTTGCTTGTAGAAATAACGATGTATTACTCGCTCAAAAAACCAAGTCTATATTACAAAACAGAAAATCAGATCATACAACTTCTCCACGCCCCACTTACAAGTTACTCGTCACCCCCTTCTCAATCCCCTCCAACTTGGCCACCAACTCCTTCCAAACCCTCTGCTGATCCCTCCACCCCTCCTCACTCAACACATAACCCGACGGCTTCTCCACCACACAATCACTGACATACTGCCCATGGCTCTCAGGCCCCAAGCTCGCCGCATGGATGTAATTTCGGCTCCCAACCTCCGGAGTCCTCGCGAGGAAGAACTTCATCACCGCTAGCCCCCAGCCCGCCTCGCGCGCCAACTCACTATGGCAAAGACCCGGGTTGACGCAGTTGATAGTCACCGGAATCTGGGGCGCGGACTTCTGCTCCGCAATGGCGCGCACGACCAAGACCTCGAGGAGTTTGGAGACCATGTAGCGGTCATCCATAGCACCGGGGGTGTTTTGGTTGGTGCTCAGGGTGTCGAAGATCTTGCCGTCGGGGGCTTTGCGTTCTTCGAACTTGGCCCAGGCGTGGACCTCGCTCGCGACAATGGTGAGAGTGGGCCGGACATTGTGTTTCTGGGCTGTGGACTTGAGGACGGGGAGCAGCGAGAAGGCCAGCAGGAAGGTCGAGATGACGTTCACGGTGATGGTGGATTCCTCGCCCTCGGCTAGCTCCCATACCCCCCGCGCGACGCCGGCGTTGAGCAGGGCCACGTCCACGCGCGAGAGTTCCTTGGTGGCGCGCGCGGCGAAGGCCAGCACGCTTTGGTACGAGGACATGTCCAGCTGCCATACTTGGACCACGTTTTCCCGCCCCGTGCTGGTTTCGATCTCGCGTTTTGCGGCTTCGCCTTTTTCGAGCGAGCGGACCGCCAGGATGACGGTTGAGGCGCCTAGCCGGGTGAAATGCCGTGCTGCTTCTTTCCCCAGGCCCACGTTGGCGCCCGTGACTATCACGGTCTTGCCCGTGTAGTCGAATTTGGGGTAGGGGAGCCTGGAGAAGAGTTGGCGGTAGACGAAGTCCATGGTGGCTATGTGCTCTGGTTGGTCAATTGGTACACTGCTGGAATCGTGTGGATGATGACGAATAGCTAGTTGTGCGGAGCGTTGTAGATTTTGAATTGATCTGAATGAAGTATCCTATACAGGCGCCGACCCAGACTTCTTATACACACACTCACCACCTTTGTCCTTGGTCGTTCCCTCCAGCGCAACCATCCCTTCAAGTCCGGCACAGTTAACCCCACCTAAAATCCACCCTCTAACCTCCATTCGTTTAACATTCGCAACGCACCTACGCCACTTGCGGCTACACTCATCTGCGCCGCAGTAAATCCGCACGCTAGTACTGCATTCGACCGCGGGAGTTCGCGTCGCTCGCGTCGCGAGATCGTGCCTGATCGAGGCCCCACGGCGTTAAGCAGATAGAGCGGGCATAAGCCAGGCTCTTGGTCCGCCCGGAAGCTCCAACACGCTGGATTTTTATGTCATTGTAGTTCCGCAGAGTAGATTCTCGCCTTGCGCGCGGAGCCCGACATGAGAAGGCGTCGTCTTTCGATACTAATGCGGCGCGCAGTGATGCGGAGTGACGTGCGGTGACGAGAAGGAAAATAACGCCCGATAGGTCCGAGGTTTGAGGACAATGGGAATCTGAAAATACGTATTCGGGCAGGACTATCATACAGCGATCAATCGCTGCGACTTACACTCGCAAGACTTCCTTTGATCTCCTAATGTCGTGTAGTGTCCTCATTTCATTGTGGGCTGGGAAGACATTGACGTCATATGTCGTGCTCTCCATCCAGTATTGGGTTCTCCTCTTCTCTCAAGACAAGAATGTTCCAGATCGCAAGGTGTATAGGTGGTAGGACTACAGAAAAGACAACATGTGGGCATACCTCAGGTCCAGCGCAAGTCAGGTACATAGATACCCTCGCGTGGCCAATGTCACTCCCGTCCAAACTCTATCCGTCGGGTCGGCTATGGATCTACATCCGTCGGCTAGGCCTATCCTATCCGTACCTGCATCATCTTTTTGCCAATCCCGACCTTTGACCAAAACAACATCAATTCCCCAATAATTCACATTAACCATGGTTGCCGGCGGAGTAGGCTATTTCCTGCATCTTCAATTCATTAGGCTAATACTCGCCAGGACAAGAACACGCCTGCCGTGGTTTCGCTAACCGCGGGCGGCGTAGCAGGCGGCATAGAAGCATTCCTCACAGTACTTACACACACCAGCACCCAGAAACCCGGGGGCCAAGAAAAAACCAACGAACACATCCCTAACTAACACTCCAGTACCCCTTTGAATTCGCCAAAACCCGTGTGCAACTGCGTGAAAAAAAGGGCCTGCCCACCCCGCGCAACCCCTTCCTAGTCGTCACACGGATCTACCAGAACGAAGGGCTCGCTGCACTCTACAAAGGCTGCGGGGCGCTCGTCTTCGGGTCCGTGGGGAAAGACGCAGTGCGGTTCTTGTTCTTCGACCAGATCAAGGAGCAATTCAAGGACCCCGTGACGGGGACGCTGTCCCCGGGCAACAACCTGCTGGCAGGCATGGTCACGGGCGTTGTGGCGTCCATCACCGCCGTGACGCCCACGGAGCGGATCAAGACTGCGCTAATCGATGATGCGCGCAATGAGAAGCGGTTCCGCTCGGGCATCCACGCGACGAGCGTGATCTGGAAAGAGCACGGGATTCTAGGACTGTACAGGGGGTTTGCGGGCACGACGCTGAAGCAGGCGTCGGCTACTGCGTTCCGTTTGGGGACTTATAATATTCTGAAGGATTATGAGAGGAAGAGGAATATTGAGCAGAGCACGGCTGTGAATTTTGCTAATGGGTCTGTGGCTGGTATTGTTACCACGCTGGCCACGCAGCCGTTTGATGTGGTCAAGACGAGATCGCAGAGCGCGCATGGCGCGAGTACGCTCGAGGCTACTAAGAGTATTCTGCTTGACTATGGGGTTCGCGGGTTCTGGAAGGGCACCACGATGCGGCTGGGGAGGACGGTTTTGAGTGGCGGTATCTTGTTCACGAGTTACGAGGCTGCTGTCAAGATTATTATGCCTTTGTACTCGGGGGCTAAGCATGTAAAGGACGCTGAGCTTGCGTAGAGCAATTCTACGAATCATCTTCTTGTAGATATTCTACTTGTACACAAAGCGCAAAAATGCTCAATATCTCTGATGAATGTTTCCGCCGTGAAGGTTTATGCCTTGCCATCGAACTCGTCAATCACACTTACCGGTTTGACGAACTTGCCCAGCGGCCTGTACTCAAGGTGATTGAGACCAAATGCGTTTGGCCCGCCTATCTCGATACCCTTCGGGCTGGTCCAGCGCTCACTTGCCGTAATTCCAATGACCAGTACGAGCAACCCATATCTGTACTCGGGTGTCCCAATAGCCTCGCCATTTTGTGCGTCGATCACGGAAATAAGATCGGGCACGATGGCGAGCACATCTTCGTTGCGTTCTTCCCCAGTCTTACTTTCTTGCCCATCGTGCAGACGAACGGCAGCGATATTCTCGTTCTTGAACGGTATCTTGATCTTGCCCGAGAATTGATCATCCGTGCCTTCGACAATGACTTCGCCGTAGACATGGCCCATCCAAAGCTTGCGTTCGACGCCAACGATCTTGCCTTTGAAGAGGACACGGCCTGTCTCTGGGCCACCTACGGCATTGATAATGGACTCGGCGACGCTATCGATCCGGTTCTCTTTTCGCGCGCGTACAACTTCGCGGCCTATGCGCCAGGACAGCGAGATGGTGTGCTCCACCGCCCACCGTTTCGTCTCTTCACCCGTCACTGGGGCATCCGCCGTACCGACAGCGCTACCCATCTGGCTCAGCGCTGCTCTGATGACTTGCTCCACTTTGAGATCGCTTGTCGCTGTAGGCATGTAAAGAGTGTTGCCATTGCCATCGGCAACACATACTGGGGCGAAGACTATCTCGCGCTCTCCAAACACGACAGGTGTGGTCTGCCACTTGGTGGGGTACGCGCGACCCATCCAATCGCCGTCAACGCATGGTACGTTCATGTTAGTCGAAGCGCCCAAGACGAGACCTTGAAGACCGTTTGAACCTCCGATCTCGAGAGGGATGATGTGGGTTGCACGGCCTCCTTTGAACAACTCGTAAAGACCGGTTTGCGCGTCCATGATCTCGTCAGCCGACAGCTTTTCGATACCCACAGTCGGACTACCAGCAGCTCCACCACTACCAATGAGATCCTCGTCTTTGAGATCATCTGGACTGACGACCCGCACAGTACCACCGGCTCGCAAGATTCCGCGTACCCTTAGCATTGTGGAGTAAGGTGAACCACCACCTCCAGTTCCCAGGATATAACAGCCGATAGTGATCCAGTCAAGGTCCGTTTCCGAGATCCACCATTCGCGTGCGACAATCTTAGGCTTGTAGTTCTCGATGTCAACCTCTGGAGCGGCATCATCCTCAGCACTGGTATCATCGATTGACGCCGGAGCAATCCCATTCTGTGCACTTGCGTCCGTTACACCGTCCTCTCCAGCCTTCATAACGTGGAGGTTAGTGAAATCTTGTGCCCGAGAGAAATCGAAGTCTCCAGCAGCTCGAACAATGAATCGCGTCTTGTTCGCTACATATTGTAGGGGTAGCGTCTCGACTTCCACAACCTCTACTGAATCGGCCAGAGCACCTGCCTCCACGGTTCGCTGCTTAGCCTCTTCAGAAATCTCGGCCAGTAACGCCTTTTCTGTTTGTTTTTCCGTTGACTTGATGGTATCCACAACAGCGCTGACTCGAGCCATAGCAGCACCGATTGCGTTGGCTACCCCCGACCACTCCGGCTTTATGACCCGGCTTGCGCCTTTCAAGCTATCGGGTGCTACTACAGCCCCGCCTCCGACAAGGAGGACAGGCAGATCTTTTGGTGAAGTTTTCATGGTGTCAATGATTCGCTCAATCATTAATTTGGTCTCTTTTCTGAAGTCTGTAATGTCTGCATCCAGCAACTTGCCTCTTACCTTATCCGGATCACCGATTGAGATATCAGACGAGGCAGCCACTGTGTAGTCAGTAGCGGTGGGCACATCTCCGCCAAAAACAAGTGCTTTCTCAGGTAAGCGATATCCCACAGATTCGGGTCCGACTTGTAGTCTGTCGCCAACGCGTCTGACCAGACTTCCGCCTCCGAGACCTATGCTCTTGACATCTGGATACGAGAAGTTCATCCTTACACCTGAGAGCTCAGAGTATGCTGCCTGTTGACGGGGAAACCCATTGGCGAGAAGCAGTCCAACGTCTGTCGTTGTTCCACCCACATCAACTACCATCATGGCCTCACCACTCTCTTGCTTCCCAACAAGGAAGGCGGCGCCGCGCATACTGTTTGTCGGACCTGACGAGAATGTGCGTATAGGGAGCCGACTCGCCGCTTCACCACTGAGAAGAGTGCCATCATTCTGGGTGATGAAGACTGGACAATTGAGCCCAAGTTTCTGCATGGGAGCCTGAAAAGATGCAATCGTCTTGCGCGCGAAGGACAATATCGAAGCGTTCAGTATCGCCGCGTTCTCGCGTTCCAAGAATCCGAGGTTAGCAACAGTTTTGCTGAGTACGACATCTACTTCGTCTCCAAGCTCTCGCTTGACGATCTCTGCAGCTCGTTGTTCTTGCCGCTCGACGGTGTCGATAGGACTGAAGACTCCGTTGATCACGATGCTTTTGATGCCCTGTTCTTTGATGATCCTGCATTGCTCAACAATCTCTTGCTCGTCGATATCTGATATCAATTCGCCGTCAATCTCAAGGCCTCCTTTCACGAGAGCATAGTGCGCCAGAATGATCTTCGTCAGTGAGGCTGGCCAATCGACGCATGGGGGTGCATGCTTGCTGAACGGACCAGACAAGCGAAGTACTGCAACTGGCGACAGCCGAGAAGAGTCGCGTGTTACTACTGCATTCACGAAATGCGTTGTGCCAATAGTAACGCTGGCTACTGAGTTTGGGTCCACAGATGCAGACTTGAACATAGTAAGTATAGCATCGGTGATCCCATGGCTTGGATTCGCCGTGGTTGGCGCCTTGTGCCTGGAAAACCGCTTGATTAGATTGCACCCTTATTCCTGGAGAGATACGAATGGCATCATGTCATGCTTGCTGGGTTGCTTGTGAAAAAATTGCGTGTACATACCAGGCTACAATTCCTTTGTCGCTTTCATCTGACCTTGTTGGGTCTATAATAACTCCGTCGGTATTGGTACTGTGATGTCACGTCAGGTCAAGTATTCAGTTAAATAAATTCAGACACATACCCCCCAACATCGACGCCGATGCGCAAGTTTCTGATAGCACTCATTATGGCTCTAGGATCTCAGTGTAAAGGTTGTGTCGTGGCAAAAACCCAATTAAAAAAACGAGGGGTACAGAGTAAGCAGAAGAGTGAGATCAAAACCTCATCAGATTAGATAAGCTCTTTCTCCGAGTTTCGGGCTGCAGTCGCCCGGGTGACATGCAGCGACGGTTCTGCGTGTCTGTCCCGTGACGTGCAGCAACGGTTTCGCTCCTTCCTCAATCCATCTGGCAAATTTACCAATCAGAAAACATGCTTAGTCCGGGAAATGTCGTCCTTCCAACGTCCGCTTGATTGCGCTGCCGATCATGGCGCCACCCCTGGCTCAATAGGGATCAAATTGAGGTACCCCTCATTTGGGGTGCCTATCATAGGTCGCAGTTTATCCCGCGTATCACGACTTGCGCATTTGAGAAATAACCCCGAACCCGACAAAATATTGGTACCCTTGGCTCGAAAAAGCAATGTAGCATATGAACAAAGGCCTTCCTTTCTCAACGCCACCTCAATACCATCGCAATTGCGCCCATCTGCTTCGACCTGCTTCAACCTCCGAGCATGCCTTTGAAGCAGAGACTCGCATCGCTGAACCAGCATGTACAGCTGAAGGGCGACGAAAGCCGACACGAGCAGACCGATGCGTGGAGTAATCGCGATCTGATACCTCTGCCACCAGAACGACGAACATGGTATGTTGAACTTTTTCCCGCTCCAGACTTTGCTCTGACGACATTCCAGGGGCTGGTTCAACTACTTTGGCTTCTGGGCGATAGCAAGTCTGAATATTGCGAGTTGGCAAACGCCTGGCAGCTACTTGAGTAAGATGCGCTGGTTTGCCTGGTACCGGAGGTGCTAACACTTCTCGTAGCGCTCGGGTTGTCGGTGCCACAGGCGATGCTCGTTGTCATTGTCAGCCGGTTGCTTATGGTCCTGTTTTCGATCCTTATCGCCTGGATCGGCCTGAAGTGGCACATCGGATTCACCGTTCAGAATCGATATTCTTGGGGCCTACGGGGTAGCTTTATTCCGCTCTCCCAAAGAATTCTGCTCAACTTCATCTGGAATGCCGTACAATGTAAGTCAGATCCGTGCGTCGCAATGCAGCGTCGCTGACAGGACGCAGGCTGGAATGGAGGGCGTCTTATCGCGGTCTGTCTGACAGCCATTTGGCCATCCTTCGCGCGCATGCCAAATACGTTTGGACCAAACATGCCCACTACTACTGACCAGTTCGTTGGATTTGTAGTGTTCTGGTTTCTATCGACACCATTTCTTTGGCTCCGTCCTGAGAAATTTAAGATCCCATTTCAAATTATGTGTATTTGGTGCGGTGTCGGCATGCTGGCTTGGATGATTTGGGCCCTTTCAGTCGCAAGAGGTGTTGGGCCGTTGTGGCGTGCTGGTCAAACTATACCAGCTGGCTCTCCCTTCAACGCTTCCTGGCTCATCATGGCTGGCATCAATCAGGGTATCGGAGGATCGGCCGCCGGCATAGCCAACGGTTCGGATTTTTCAAGGTATGCGACAGCTCGTAGGCACTATGTCTACGGCACCATCGCCAGCTGCTTCATCACTGGCATCCTAGTGTCGTTTGTCGGTCTCGTCACTGCATCTGCGGCACAAAAGATTTACGGCGAAGTTTACTGGAACCCCCCAGATTTGCTCATGGTCATGATGGATAACGGAAACGGAAGCTCCAAGGCGCGCGCGGGCGTCTTCTTCCTGGCTGCAGGATTTGCATTCACTGCTATGTTCGAAAACATATGCGGTAATGCCGTAGCCGGAGGAATTGACCTAGCTGGACTTTGGCCACGCTACATCAACATTCGCCGCGGTGCCATCATTACCTTCGTCGCTGCATGGATTGTGCAACCGTGGCAGTTGATTAATCGCGCCACGACTTTTATTGCGGTATTGTCATCCTTCTCTGTCTTCCTGGCTCCAATCATAGGGATCATGGCAGCAGATTACTATTTGCTGCGACAAAGGAAGATTAGACTATCCCACTTGTACCGAACTCACGACTCATCCTACTACTTCTGGAAAGGATTCAACTGGCGGGCGATACCCGCATGGATTTGTGGGTGGGCCCCCACCATTGGAGGGCTAGTTGTTACAGTTCGAGGTGATGTCTCTCCACCAAGGGCACTGGTACAACTTTACTACATGGCATTTCTGGTCGGCTTCTTCATCAGTGCTACGGTATTCTACGGGCTCAACCTCGCTTTCCCGGTTGGCAACATGGATCAAATGGACGCAGTCGATGTCTATGGAACGTTTACCTTACCCGAAGCTCTTCGCATTGGCGTCGCGCCACTCGAAGAAACATCTTCCCTCTCGGGTGTCACTGGTATCTCTATCGATGCGGACCCGTCGAAGAGGAAAGCCATGGATGAGAAGGACGTTTGAGAGGTTTTCATGATTATATAGAAGACGTGCTCGCCAAGCCCAGCACCCTCCGATATATCCGTTTAGCGTTTGTCACAAGGAGATATTCCTTCAACTCATGCTCTCCAATGACTGTTGTTGATCCTGTGTCCCACTGTTTCGCGGTCGATCAAAAACTTTGAATATTCTGATGACGTGACTCGGCATGCTCGGTATTCCCGGCGTGCTCTTATCTCTTGGCTTCTCTTGTCATAATATCTGGGTGATTGGCGTGCTCCATCGATCATTGAGCGATGGTGTGTGACCTATAGATGATGGGTATTGGAACGGGTACAAGCTTGCTTTGGGCTTCTTGGGCCTCGGGGATTCAGACGGTCACCGGCGATGTGATATCTTTGAGGTAGGTCGAAGTCGTGAGAGTCAGGATTGCGCTCCCGATGGCCTCCAGGATCGCAAGCACCACCACCTGCTGTTTGCGCGACGGAGGCAGTGCTGGCATTGTCAATGCGTGGTTAGGGGCGCCAGCACACGAAGATCATCATCCACCAAAGCCGCTCCCAATCTCATCAGCGGATACGGGGCCATGCCCACCCTTAGCGTAGGATGTGAGTCGAAGATCGGGTTCATTAAGATTTAATCCATTGGTGTTGTACAAGAGTGGACCCTTCCAGATGCATGCCCAGCCACTTCCGCCTCGTCACTTTGGATGATCTTCCTCCGCCGCCTCCCGCTGAGCCTCAACTTCTTCTTTCCTCTTGGCTGTGTGTATCGCAATAAAGTGTATCTGTGTCTACGTCAAACGGTGGAGATTTTCCAAGCATCGACCTCGCCGCTTCGCTCCCATTGGCGGCCCAACTATTGCGCAAGGCTGGCACTGGCTGGCTAACTGGTCGAGCGCACCGCCCACGCCCAGAGACCACCGTCTCGACAAAATAGGGGCACCGATAGAGTTGGGCGACAAGTCGCAATTTCTGAACAGCGACGCGTAACGATCAGCGCTTCTGTGATCAGCTACGTACCCTCTGAGCCTCCACCGGGTGGGTTTGTCTTGCAGCACGACAACTCGGCGCATATCGCAAGTCTCCCAGAAGGCGTCTTGTGGAACACACATGGAGAACGCACCTTCTCATCGAAGTCAAGATAGGCTTTCAGCCTAAGGCTTAGGCTTGGCTGTACAAAGTCAAACGCCCAGAGTGGACCTTCTTCGCTGTTGAGACAACGTCCTTATCTCTCACGGGCGTCTTGGGTACAATCTGTTGCACCCCCAACGCAACTAGCGACCGTTTTTGTACTATGTTATCATAACTACAGGGCTACCTGGTGCGCGGCTGTGGCTTCCACGTCGCGAGGTGGGTGGGGCCGCTTTCTTGGATGCGTTTTGATAATGCTTGGCATCAAGTCCGACACAATTGGATCCGCTTTTGGCGTTTCGTCGCCCGTTTCACACCCTTCGCCGGAGGTGCAACCAGTTGCTCGCCGCCAGCCTCCAGCACGTATGCTCTCCCTGATCTACGATTGGGCGCCGGGAAATACCGGGCTTCACCAGCCTATGGTGGGCTAGCTCACAGATCGCAGGGGCTAGGTCTAGCCAGCGGACGCAGAAGGGGGATTCCCTGTCCCGCGGCGGCGTCCCGCTGCCCATCAAGGACGTGAACTCTTCGTCTCCTTGCTCTGCTGTCAGTTCTCACTCGTGTGTCGGGCGTCTCTATCACCCCAATTTGAAATTTGCATCACAGCGGAACGCCCGCCAAGCCAGACTCGGTGAATTAAGTCTACACCAACGTCGGTGCATATCTGCAAGGGCTGCTTGGAAACGAATGCATGTGAATATGCACGATGACATTGTCACCGTCTTCTGCACAAGCAATGGCAAGTGTCGCAGATCCCGCGCGTTCAGAAGCACTCTTATTGCGCACTCAAGAGGTCTTACCTGTCCAAACACCTTGGCGGAGCGGCCACTGCCAAGATTTGTGTTTCCGTTTACGGACTGGGATGAAGCGAAGACGACCTCAGGTTGCTATAAAAATGCACGTGCACTGGCCGTGTCGCAGAGCTTATCCGGCGCTTTGATGTGGGTACCAGGAGCAAGTACGCAACACTACACTTCAGCCAAGCTTGTCAAGATCCCAATCCACCCCTTCCCCGATGCTGTGTGTCGCTTTGCTAACCGCCAGTCATGTCTAGTGCCAATCGTGGTACGTGGTTCGAAACGACATTGGGTTGGGGAACGCCCACACCCCCATGCTGATCTTGCTCTCCACTTGTTATTACTTCGCCTCCTGCACTTCGTGTCCATCTCCTTTCCTAACGGCCCGGCGCTGAGTTAATTGTTGCTACTTTATTTCCTGCATGTCATATTCTTTCACTTTATTTACAGGCGTCTCCGTTCGTTAAATCCCACGGTGCAGGTCACCTCTCTCAATAAAATAAAAAATGGACTCCAGATTCCAGCCAGAGGGCTTAACCTTCGACAACAAGGACAGGAGCTTCAGCCCTAACTTTGACAACACTGGACCCAGCTATTCCCGCCCCCAGTCTGACCCACGACCCAGTCTGTATCCTGCCCAGCAACCAGTCGGCCTTCCATCTTCAGTCCGACCAGTGTCTCCCCCTCAACCACAACAATATGCGCCTCAGACATACCTGCCAGACGCCAGGTACCCTAATCAGAACCCTCCATACGACAACCGCAACCTTCCCATGAACGTTCAGCAACCTCAGCAACAAGAGAGCCAGTATCCCGCTCAGTCTCAACAAACCACTCGAACCAACACTTGGGTCCAAACGCCTCCGGGCCCCTATCCCACGGGCGAGGCGTACTTCACAGGACCTGTGGATGCAAATGGATACCCCATCGATTCTAAGGGTAAGGAGACTGAGAATCCATTCAACGATCCTTCACCTCCTCCAGCGATGGCACTGCCGACGCCTCCTGCTTCCGTCGACCTCGAAAAGCAAAAGCATGACGATCACGGTCACGGTGGCTGGGACTACCATTCGAAGATAGCCCACAAGAAGGATCCGAACCAGCCCTACATGCCATTCAGCGAACGTCTTCGCCACTTCACATGGGCTTGGTACACCTTGACCATGGCAACGGGTGGTCTGGCAACACTGATCTCTATCCAGCCCCATGCTTTCCCGGGCTTGATCAGCATTGGTGCAGTCTTCTACGTCATGAACCTCATCTTCTTCACAATAATCTCGGGTACTATGATTCTCCGATTCACCAAGTTCCCCGGTGCTTTCAAGGCCTCCATCTCTCACGAGCGTGAGGGTCTTTTCTTGGGACCTGCCTTCCTTTCTGTAGCAACCATCATCACCGGAACGCAAAAGTACGTCATTCAGGCGTACGAAATTGACCACCCAAACCGAGCCTGGGCGATCACCAGCATGTCGGTGGCATTCTGGGTCTACACCTTTGCCGCCTTCTGTCTGGCTGTCTTCCAGTACTCCTTCCTCTTTTGCGCACACACATACAAGCTGACCAGCTGGATGCCCTCATGGCTGCTTCCCATCTTCCCGGTCATGCTTTCGGGGACAATCGCCTCTGTCATTGCAGCTGACCAGCCGGTCTCCACTAGGATGCCTATCCTCGTGGCAGGTCTCGGATGTCAAGGTCTTGGGTTCACGATTGCCATTCTCATGTACGCTCACTACATCGGTCGCCTCATGCAGGTCGGATATCCCGGCCGTGAGCACCGTGGTGCCATGTTCATTGGTGTCGGTCCTCCTTCTTTCACCTGCCTGGCCTTGATCGGTATGGCGAACGCCCTTCCCGAGGATTTTGATCTTCAGGGTGACGGCCTCATCGATGGAAAGATGCTCCGCACACTTGCTCTTGTTGCTGCCCTGTCCCTCTGGGTACTGGCCATGTGGTTCTTCATGATTGCTCTCGTTGCTGTAAGTATATGAAGTGTAGAATTTTCGATCCACGATAACTAACAATCTACCAGGTCATCAACCAATGGGCTATCTACTTCCACTTGGGTTGGTGGGCTATGGTTTTCCCCAACTCTGGTTTCGCCATTGCCACCATCTCCATCGGCAACGCGCTGAAAGATGAGACGATTCTGTTCGTCGGTAACGGCTTGTCCATCGCCCTTGTTGCAATGTGGTTCTACGTACTGTTCAACCACGTGCAATCTGTGATCGTTGGCGACATTCTGTACCCCAACATGGACGAGGACAATGCGGACCACTAGATCAATCGGACACACATCTCGAACTGCAAGCAAAACACCCCCCTTGCTCAATCCCAGCGTGTTTTGCGACAACGAATGTCGTTCAACACTGACGATCAGTTCATCCCTCTCCTTATTCTCTCTCTCTTTCTAGCCAGCAAGCAAGCAAGCAAGCGTCGCGCTGCAGACACTCCTTTATACCCCATGTTCATGTCGTTCTACCCATCTCAGTTCTCATGTAAGTCGTCTGCGGGTCCAGCGCTTCTCATATGTATTTAGACATAGAAGCTTTCAAGCTCTCCTCGGCGGCTATCACTGTAATCTAACCACTCTCTTTCCTACGTATCTTGCTTTTGCATAGCGCTGGCGTAAAAAAGGGGAAGGGCACTTATACCATGGGGCTTCGCATTCTGCATATAGATTGATGAGACGCTTCATGCGTCCACACGGTCGATCAATGATAGAGATCAAATTTCAATGCACTGTAGCGTTTGTTGCCCTTCCCAGCTATGCTACCT
Source organism: Epicoccum sorghinum (assembly GCA_020272525.1). Lineage (NCBI taxonomy): Eukaryota > Fungi > Ascomycota > Dothideomycetes > Pleosporales > Didymellaceae > Epicoccum > Epicoccum sorghinum. The sequence continues at coordinate 1,418,700 of VXJJ01000022.1, read as the reverse complement.
TACAGTGATTCGGGTATTTGCAATAACGAAATCGTCTGCACTTCAGAACTCAATGCTCAAGAGGGCTACTGACACAGCTTGAGTGACCAGTGACCTTGGTGTAGTACAGCGACCTCAGAGTGAGTGAACGAGAAGTTTCGAATCAATCGGCACGAAAATAAACCGGCTTGGGGTTCTAATCCGGTCATGTTTGCTTCCGAATTCAAGAAGCCTTGACTGTCTGGAATTCCCCAGCCAAGCAGTCTTGGTTGTCTGGGGAGGACTTGGGAATTCCAGCAACAAAGATCTGCGTTCCTCCGTAACACAGCCCAGTTCAAGAGCAAGGGACCCCCACAAAACTATCTGTCAGCCCGCGACACGGCGAAGGAAAAGCAATGGGGAGGGGGAGGCTGAACGCAACTGTCGGATCGGTGCAGAATCAGTGTCCGGGGCGTACTTGGTGGATTGTGGAGTCTGGGTGGAACAATTGCCGCATGAGCGTCCCTACCTCGCTGGTTGCGAGTTTGAACCATCTCTGCCTCCCTTAGGATGCAAACTGAGTTCTGCCATCATGGCCTTCGAGAGCTGCTCATGTTGGCTATTCGTGTTCTGGAAGCGTAGAGAAGGAGAATCACGTGAAGATGTTGCTGAATGACGTAATGCGGGAATGTGCACCGCCACACCGCGGCAGTCGGCCTTCACAACTGTGTCCCTGGGCAGTGGCGACACACGTCTCCTATATCAGGCAACAACCTCTCAAACCCGCGGAACTTCTACCACACGCCCTAAAGTTCTCACTCGAGAGCACCAAACCGCTTTAAAAGTATTCAATCTACACAACTTCACAAACGCCACAATGGACGAAGACCTCCTCGCCCTCATCGCCGTCATGGGCGTCTTCGTAACCTTCCCGCTCAGCGTGGTCCTCTTCACCACAGCCTGCGTCGCATATTCGCGCACCAAGAAATGGGACAAGACGCGCAACCTCGCCGCCGTCAACGCCGAGGCCTCCTCGCCGCTGATGGATGAGGACGACGACTTCCTCGACACCGACGACGAGGAGGAATACGCGGCCAAGAAGGCCGAGGAGGAGAACGACAGGACCCTCACGTTCAAGCAGAAGTTCCGCAAGGAGTTCAAAGCTGTCTGGTCTGGGAAGGGCAGGGAGCAGATTGTCAAGGAGAAGGAGCGCGAGGAGAGGAGGAAGCTGGCTAAGGCTGTGGCGAGGGAGTTGGAGCGCAGGGAGCGCAGGCGCGCTAGGAAGGCGGAGAGGGAGGCTGGGTTTGAGGCTGCGCCGCCTGGTTATAAGAACTAGGGTGGTGGGGTGGAGTGGATGTGATGGATCATCGTGCTGAGATGCAGCTGTGATTGCCGTCGTGTGAAGGAGTTTCTCGTGGCCTAAGATTGATATACCCCCTATTGCTACTGGATTTCTTGATATCTGCAAATCAAAATGCCAAACATTTGGCTCAATTACAATGTGCTCCTCGGTTTCTCTTGCTCTTTCATCGATCGTACCATCGCAAGTGCTGTGTCCAGTCCCCTCTTGGTGTTCTTAAAGTAGATATGTGAGAACTCGCTACTCGCCTGCCCACTGATCGTTCTCGCCTGTATACCATGGCTAATCGTGCTACCCTATGTCTGTCGTCAGCTATCGTCTTCCGCTCAATATCCGAGTGTAATACACACCCTCATCAAATGGAACACCTTTGCAATCTCCCACTGATCCAATCTCGGATCCCACTTTGCAATCTTCGCATACTCGTCTACCAACTCATCCATACTCGGCATACCATTCCGCCTCTGGTTCTCAGGCAGATACACCTCACCGCCCTGATCATCCCTCACTGCATCCCCTTCCCGCGCCCGGTTCCAGTACGGGCCGCACGCGTAGCAGACATCCATCATCGGGTTCCCCAGCGTGCTAAGCTCCCAGTCCAGAATGGCTATGACTCTCGGCTCGGTGGGATGCAAGATGACATTGTCGAATTTGTAGTCGCCATGGATGATGGACGTGCGGTCCGAAGGCGCGTTCTTGCGGATGTAGTCAACGATCTCGTCGAAGCCTGGGTGCGCGCGGCCCAGCTCTTTTCCTGTCTTGGCGTCGCGGACGCGGGCTTGCTGGGCTTCAATGCGCGAGAAGGTGGTGCAGTGCCGGGTGTAGAAGGAGGTTTTCTTGCCGAAGGAGGACAGCCCGATGGAGTCTGGGTCGATGGAGTGGAGCCAGGCTAGTGTTGCGATTAGGGAGAACCAGGCTGGGCGGCGTTGGGTGGGAGGTAGAGTGGAGAGATTGGGGTCGGTGATTATGCGGCCTTTGACGAATTCCATGACCTGCTCGTTCGTTAGCTGTGGGGAGATAACGCGGTTGGGTGGCTCACGTAGAAGGCTGTTCCAATCACTGAGGTATCCATGCACAAACAGTATACTTTCGGCACTGGAAAGCCTTCGACCTTCCCAAGTGCTTTCAGTACTTTGTATTCTCGATCAACTTGATGCGCGACTGGGGAGATAATGGTCCCGCTTGGCTTCTTTCGAAGGATGTATCGAGTTTGGTCTGCATCGTCTACGAAATATGTTGGATTGCTCTGACCGTACCCGATCTTCGTCGATACCACTGGTAGTCTGAGTTTGGGAACATGTTGCTGTAAATACTCGCCCAATTTGGCGTCGTCAAGATCGTGTCGACCTGATTGCTTTGGACTACCCATTTCGGGCGACGCGTTGGTTCTCTGCTTTCTCTCGTAAGGGCAGTGGACCGTGTGAGAAGTCAAATGCAATTGCAGTTACATGTTGTTGCTGTTGATGCTGCTCGAGTAAGCTGTGTCGAGCGTTGTGGTTAGCCTCGGTGAAGCGTGCTCTTGAGATGATTGGTGCGGGGTCAGCTCATCTACATATCGAAATCACAAACCTGGTCGAGGGTTATGTTGCATTAATTTTTGTGAATTGACTTTGAAGAGCCCTTATCTGTTTGACGTGATTATTCGCACTGTTGTCCCAGGCTTTCACATCTATGCCTCACTCTCCCACCGCATCCCAGGCGCTTAGTGGATCTGCCCAAATCTCCCAATGCCCTATCTTGCCTTCATCATCGAACTCGCTAAATCTATGAATAAACTGCTCGTCCCAGCCCTTGCCTGTCTTCTGGCTCGAGAAATGGCCTTTGCCTACTACAGTCACCACGCCAGCCTCAGCATCAACACCAAAAGCTGTCGCATCTGGAAAGGCATCTTTACCCAATGACATCGCGAGAGTCTCAGCCAATAGTTTGAAGTACTCTTCACAGCCATCCTTTTCTGCAAAGGTGTGCGCGAGGAAAGGAAGACGGGAACGTGCCCATTCCGGCCCATGCTCCGTAATCTTGGGATGCTTGGAGAAGTAGCGCGACAGAAGCTCAGGCGGTGCAGGAGGCGATATGAGCGCTGCGCAGAATTCAGATGTGACCTTGCGGAGTGTGCTATTACGTGTGGCCGCCATTCCTGGATCTCTTAGACGGTGTAGGAAGCGTAAGGAGGTTTAGTTTCTGTGGCTTTGTGTGCCTTGCTTGTTTGGCGAAAAGTCGGTGGCTTGAACAAGAGCGGTGAATGACCGTTGCGGCTCCTGGGAAGAGGCGCACACCGTGACGAGCTGTCGGGTACGGCGAGGGACTGCGGCGTTTAGGCTAGGGCTGCAGCGTGGAGAGCTGAGTGAGAATTTAGCGCGGAATTTGGAGTGACTTCGACCCAAGAGATGAAATATGCTACAGTAAGCATCCACATGAGGTTTGGAGAGGGGTCTGTGGGACACGTAAGGCTGACGTTGAACTTGCACAGGGCACCTGTGATTGTGTTTGGTAGGATCGGTATTACGTCACTGCTCGTAGCGCTTCGTCCACTTTCTTCTCTGGTTTGTCCAGCCACCAGGCTCGAGTATCTGTCGATAAGTCCTCGAATAAGAACTAGCGGAAAAAGACGATGTCTGCAAAAGAACCGGCAATTGCAAGCAATACATCGAATTTTTGGCAGACTGTATAATGTGAAAATATCTTAATCTTATTCTATTCATTGTATTTATGATGGGTATCATTCCACCTCCTGTGGGGCTGTTCGAGACCTCCGAGGTCCCTGTTATCGTATCTCATCTAGTCGACATATCGTACTCATTACACATCATACATGGCGGAAAGTCATGGAGTCCAGCTCTTGTCTTCCTTGTCTCCGAAAATGATCAGTCCATCGCCGTGAACAAACAGGTCTGCCGTGCCATCTGACTAGCAAGCAATATCTCCCTAAAAACTTGATCCATACCACCAGCGAAATGGATCGTGTAGCTGTCGACTTTCCCACTTCGCTTCTTTTCACCCCACACAAGCTTGGTCAGCGGCTGTGCATCGTCACACTTCTTTCCTGTTCTGCTTCCAGGCTTTGCCCACTCTTTTCGGAATTCATACAGTGTTTCGGGCATTGAGTCATCCTTCGAGTCGCCGGACTTCCACACAAAGCGTCGACCTCCATATGTAAAACGTCGTGGTGACCATGGGATTTTTTGCTGACGGTCTGGGTATTCTTTAACAGACTGCGAGAAAGCGTCTTTAACATCCAGGTGAATGCATCGGGACTTGTAGGCAGCATCTTTGCACGACGTGGAAAGGCGCTGCTTCTCAATGCCTGACAGAAGAATATGGATGCAAGTCTTCGGATACTCGGCAACTCTAAAGAAGTCGGCAGAAGTGATTTGGTTATCGCCACGGTGCATCGCTTCTAACATGTACATGGCGTATTTGTCAGAATGCTCGCGGGCTGTGTAGACATAGTTGCGACTGCCCGAGATGCCGGTCCATTCGCGTGTACGGTGAAGATGGTATGTTACTGGTGCCTGGTACGGGTCGAGCAGGGAGTGATATGGTATGTCTGGCGACGGTAGCTCATCGTACAGTGGTGAGTAGGGCGGGGTGACAGATATTGGTGAAGAAGACTGCCATGTGAGTAGTTTATGTATCTGGATACTGTTAGTCCATTTGTGGCTCTGATCAGACTTGCCAGATTCAACGTACGGATGAGAGTGTCTCACTCTCTTCATCAAGGTCTCCGTTCGCGCCCCACTGATTTGGTGCAGGTACAAACGTGCAATCGTTTCCCCACCCATCAAATTCACCGCTCCCGCTTTCCAGATGCGGCCTCAGTGCTCGTTGTCGCTCTCTGTGGATCGTAATTTGTGTCTTGATGATCCGAATTTGCTCGTCCGAGTTCTCATCAGGCGATATGCTTGCCAGCGAATACTCGATTTCGTGCTCGAGCGCTACTGCTGCAGCGTCGTGCTCTATATAGGAAGTGTCGTATTGCCAGGCATGCTCTGATTCGAAGGCAGAGCTGCGAAGAAACTCGAGGCGATCACGGGACATCACCTCGTCTCTGCCCATGTTGGGCGTATAGTAGGTTGAATGCATCTAGGGTGCCTAGCTACAAGTGACGAGGAATACCAGGGTGAGTGTCTCTAAGCTTGTCAGGATCGACGCGAGTTGTCTCGGTACCAAAGCAGCCTGGAAGCCGGGAGGAATCTGTTGGAACATGGAGGCTGAAAGACAGAAGGCTGAGGTGTAGCGACCGTCACTGCTGATAAACAGCTGGGAAGCCCCGTGATCTGGGCGCACTACATGTTCATGGTGCTCCGCTGACCCCTGTCATACTGCGTTTGTCCTGCGTGACGCTGCATGACCGGGCAAGGGTCTATGGCTGAAGACATGGGAAGAGCCAGGGCTATTCGCGAAACTAGCTGGATGCAGCAGTCACCCAATGTAACTGAGCGTTGAGACAGTCATTTGCTGCGTTTGGACACCCACACAAGAGCGTCCTGACCGCTGGGAGGCGGTGATCCCGCTAACCTGCACTGTTAGCCGCCTGCTACAAAATGGCATGTAGGTAGTCCTCCGGGACACGCGCTCCATTCCGCCCTTTCTCTCGGTAAGCCGACCCAGCTCCCAGAACGACCGACTTGTCTTACGCATGCCAGCTCCGCTTGGGCTTGAGCTCGGCGACGATGACTTCCAATGAAATAGTGTCATTCCCCACCGACCACCTGGGCATTGTGCGCAGCAATCCTCATACTTCCTTGGCTTGCTGGCGGCGCTTTGGAAGCGAACTACTTTCCCCAAGAACAATGAAAGCAACGCTCGCTTTTTGCGCAGGGACAGCTACTGGGGACACTGACTGCAGATAAGCCGCGCTTGTTCGTATCTAGCTGGCAACGTTGGCTTCACCTAGGAGCTGGCCTATCGAAAGCTCTCGGCCCCTCAGATTGCGATGTGTAAGATAACGCTATTGAGACACTCCATCGATGGGTCACAAACTGCGTGCGAACAGTGTTTCTATGGGCTGACCGAGCGAGCCATCATGGCGGGTGCGCTAGCGGGCAGTGGGGCCTGCGACCGGGGCGAGCGAATCTGCGGCTCATAGGCACGGGGCAAGCGACACCTCAGGGCTTGGAGTGCTTGGTGGCTGCAAAGAGCTGGCATGCAAAATCTGGGGCACTCGTTTCGCGCCGTGGTGTTGACGAGCTGCTGACTGTTTAACCCAAACAGAAGCCTCAAACATGTCGAGTCGGCGACACAGCCGCGGCGAAGTCGCACAAATCTGACAACACGCAAGCGATGGCACTTCATTCCTCCGCCATGCATTTATTGTTGTGCAACATTTGCTGCCTTGCTTTAGCTCGTTCAGATGCCCTGGGCAGTCCCAAGCCGTATTCATCAGTGTGTACAGCCGCCAGTTAGGCATGTGGTCTTGTGTTGCAGCAACCAGAGTTATACTATACTCATGCCGTCCGCACAGCGAATGACATCAAGCAATGCGTTTCGCACAGCTGCACCGTACCTTTGCCTCGCCGAGCTGTGCGCCAAAACATCTGTCGTATCACCCATCTCATCCCATGCTGGACGGATAGTCGCGCCGAAGATGCTTGAGGCTGGGCACTTGCTTTGGCTGTGGACTCGATGTTCTATTATATAGAAGCAGAGAGCATAGTATCATGGGACGTACCGAAAACAACAGCCGGAAAAGGCGTGATGGGTACTAGAGTTCTCAGGTGATGTTTCTTCCAACGATCGAGGCTTCTATAGACAGTGGTGCACTACGTCATTCGCTCCCGGTAGTGCCGCATTAGCTACGAAGCTGGAGGTATTTGAACCAAGACCCGCAGCCCAAAACATTTCTACGATGTCTCTACCAATTATTCAAGGCTCCAGCAACAATGGCTCCAGGTGACAATCTTCCAGACTTTCTGACGAACACTCCGCTCCATGAGTCCTTCAACAAGGACATCAAGGACACACATCTTATCTACGACTATGATGCTCAAGACAGCAACGGTAACCCAGAGAAATGGCGATACGAACTTTGGTGCTTCTCTGAAGATCGTGTGGTCTATGCCATTCACGGAGGACCGATGGCTGGACGTATAAACTACCAGAGAGCAACATATCAGTGCATACGCCCTGGCGAACTTTGGCAAATCAACTGGCTCGAAGAAACAGGCACCGTAGTCTCTGCTGTCTACGACATCACGAACAAGAAGGTCACCACTCTCATCTCGTTCTCCGAGGGCCACTGGAAAAAGCCTGACGTAGCTCATGGAGACAAACGACACAAGGAGAATCTGGAGAAGTGGAGGAAGCTCGCCGATATTGGAAACCAAGCCAGCCGGTTCATGTTGAGTGAGCAAGCAGACATTGTTGAGGCGTTCAAGGTATGTCATTCATATCAGTCTTCGTGAATGTACTGACAAAGCTTGTGTAGGGGAAGGGAGATCTCCAGCCCATCAGCGAGGATGATCCCACTTTCTGATCATGCATCACCTGATCGCACTCTCCCAACAACACTCAATCGTCATATGCTACAGACAAGAACTCGGCCCAGGCTGTGATGTGCGTGTACTTAGCTCACTAAAGGCTTGTACATAATGTACATAATGCACATATCTAAAAATGCGTAACATAGAGAATTAATAATGTCCAATAAAGAGCTGCAATGAAGCAAATACTGGAAATCTACATGGTTTGCTTCCGACGTGGATTGGCGCTAGTACCAAAAGTCTTAGTTTGCCAAGCTCGAGATCGTGGGTCTCATTCAACTTTTCCCACTGAGCTTCACAAGCTCGACAACACCGACATGTTGCGTCTATTTTACGTCCATGTCGAGTCGCGCTGCAGGACAGTCGCTATCGCATTGCGAGAAAACTTCACAAGAACTAAATGCAAACTCTAGGAGCCACCTCATTCCCATGCTATGAATGGTACGTACAAACCCTTTTTTCCTTTGGCGGACCCCCATCCCACACGCTAGAAGATGAGATACATCAGACCATATCAATCTATAGGAAGAGCCGGAAAAGGTATGGCTAGCATCGACATATGCTACGCTGTCGCTGCTTATAAATCGGTCGCTGAGAAGCAAATACTCCTCACACTTTGCAAGCATGTCTCTGTTGCACACGCTGACATTGAGCCTGCAGATCTTGACTAGCGCAAATGAAACCACAGGCTTCTCTCCTTACACGAGCGCGAAACTGTCGAGTCGGCGCGCATTTGCAGTGGATATCTTGGAGCTACGGTTGCGACGCGGGTTGGGACTGCCTCGAAGGCTTTCCCCCAGGAAACATAGTCTATTCGATAGGGTCATAAGAACAAATAAGAGCACATGTATTGCACGCTCGGTTCGAGATATTCTCTTCTACCAGTATGCCTATGTTCTGGGTCTTGGATTCTTTTTATTATCTGTTGTTGACGTATGGTCAAACTAAATGACTCGGTGCAAAATTCGTATCAAAGATCGGAGCCATATCTGGCGTAGTTGCTTGATGGTCATCCAGGAATGCCATGCACATTGTGAGATCGAAATCGAAGGTTGGGTCTAGAAACGGTGTCGTGTTCTGGCACTGCTCGACACCGGTTGAAGCAGGTTCCCATCCACCAAAGCCCATTAGATGTTCACCCGATAGCGTAGAATCCGTTTCTGAATTGTCGCATTCGGGCGAGCTTGCAGTCCAGGTGAGCAATGGTAGCCCTTGGACTGAGGTCTCCCCAAACCCAGCAGCTGTGATCTGTGCTGCCTGTGTCAAAAAGTCGTCTTCCAGCGTCTGGTTCGAGTCAGATTGGTATTGTGCCAACTCAGTAATGTCGAATGTATCCCAGTCAAAGCTCTCAGCGTTACATGGGCTCGTCCCAGGCCCTGAAGAAGGGCTCGTGCTACTATGCTGCGCTGCGATAATATTCGTGTACTCTCGCGGTGTCGTGCCCGTCTTGTCTTTGAAGATCTTATGAAAGTACCTGGGGGTCAACCCGACTTTCTTTGCAATGTCGTGCAGCTTCAGGTTCTTTGCGTCGCCCTTTCTTGCCGCTTCTTCAATGAACCCCATTGCCTTCGCGACAGCTTTGTCCTGTGGATCTTCATTTTCTACGTTTGGCCTACACCGCTTACACGCTCTGAACCCCAAAGCTTCTGCTTCCGCAATCGTCTTTTGAAAACTGATGTTGGCTCGTCGTGCGAGCCTTGCTGGACATGTAGGTCTGCAATATATCTGCGTTGATTTGACCGAGTAAAAGAAGTGCCCATTGGCGTTAGGATCACGAGTCGCTAATGCTCGCCAACGTTGAGCCTCAGTTGTGTAAGACATGATCACACAAGGCAGCTAGTAGTCTTATGTTTAGCGATAGTTATGCGCATACAGATGTTACACTCACAGTGACGTCGACTTCCGAAAGTCGCTGTCTTTGGCGTCAAGTTGGCTGCGATATGAAAGTGGGGCACTTCGCTGTTCGATTGCTGGTGTTGTGAGAGTGCACAACAAGAGGATCAAATGACGATGAGAAAGTGTCAAGCGACAGCAAATTTTGGGTAATCTTGGACACAGATTGTTGCATGAACGATGGAATCAACTCACCGCGCGCTCGTAGAAGTTGTGGCTTCCGGGTGACGGAGCGGCAACGCTCTGATTGGCTAAATTGAAAGCATCCTCGACTCTGATATGGACATTTGCGCTCCGGCTTCACCACTCAACCCGTATCGACCAAAATATCGACTTTCGGAGGTAATGAATTGAATGTGACGATTTGGTTACACGATGGCGCGTTGCTTGCGTGGCCGACCGTGCCGACCGTGTTCCCTGGTCCCAGATGGAGTCAGAAGGCAGGCACGATGGACCGGCTTGCCCCCTCAACTGAGCTCTGGTTGACCAGCTCCTCATCATGACCGCTGAGACTACAAAGATCCGCGACGCTCATTGAGGATGGCAGGTGGTACAGATGAAGATCCACGGCCGAGCATTGCAGCCCTTTCACCCCTGACAGTGCGCCAGATAGGCTCTCACCAACTGCTCACTGACCCAAGCTTGGTCGTCAAGGAGCTGATTGACAATGCTCTTGATGCACGAGCGAACAGCATTTTTGTCGACATAGCTGCTAACACCATCGACTGCATTCAAGTCAAAGACGACGGCCACGGCATTCCCAGCGAGGACAGAGCACTCGCCTGTCGTCGCTACTGCACAAGTAAGATCAGGGACTTTCACGACCTGAAACAGGTAGGAGGTAAATGGCTTGGTTTTCGTGGGGAAGCTCTTGCCAGCATTGCCGACATGAGCTCTACATTGACCATTACGACACGCGTGGAGGGCGAGCCCGTTGCTGTAAAAATCGCCTATCAACGCAACGGTGAATTGATTTCGTGGGTTGCTGACCGTAGAGGATTGGATGCAGATTTCTAATTACAATGTAGGGCTGAGCGCGACTCTCATCCAGTTGGCACTACAGTCAAGATCACAAAACTGCTAGAATCAGCAAAAGTTCGGAGAGATCTAGCTTTGAAGGGATCAGCAAAGAGTCTCGCGAAGATCAAGCACTTTATGCAAGCATATGCATTGGCGAGACCAGCCGTTCGTTTCCGACTGCATGTGCTGAAGGCGAAAAACACTAAAGGCGATTTCATCTATGCACCGAAGACCAATGCCAACGTGGAAGACGCTGCTCTCAAGATCATCGGCAAAGACTGTGCCTTGCAGTGTGACTGGACAGCCCTTGAATGGGAAGGTCTAGAGCTGCATGCTTTCCTTCCCAAGCCTACAGCACTGGGTTCGAAAGTTGCAAATCACGGTGCGTTCATCTCAGTTGACTCCAGACCGGTATCTCCCACCCGAGGGACCATCAAGAAAATTTCTCTGGCCGTAAGGGACAGAATGCGTAGTTCTAGTTTGACACTGGCTCATGTCAAGGATCCGTTCTTCACGTTGAACGTTATCTGTCCAGTGGATAGCTATGATCCAAACATCGAACCAGCAAAGGACGATGTGATATTTGCTGACGAGAGCACTGTTCTTGCAGCAGTGGACCGACTGCTCATTTCGTATTATCCTGGGAGCACTGTTCGCACCAATTCCGTTGCAGAGTCTGATTTCGACAATACCCCAAGCACGCAACCAAACGACTTTATCAATGTGGATGGACTGTTGCCACAAATCAAATCTTCACGACCTATCCGCTCAGATGAGTTGATGGAAAACCCTGATGTCCCTGATACAGTCTCTCCGTCTGTGATACCACGCTGGAGATCTACAATGTATGGTATTGACGAAGAAGACCTGGACTTTTTGCCGAGCGATGCGCAAGTCGCGGTCAATGAAGAAGAGGATTGTCGTAATCTTGAACTTTCGAATCCTTGGACCATCGCGCGCATGAATGCTCCTGTAAAACCGAAGAAAAGTATTGGTAACGAGCAACTGTTGAGTCCAGTAAAGAGCCAAAGAGACCCGCTCTCAGCACCTGGATCTCCTTCGTCAGTAGCTACACCGCGTCAGTTCACGACTGTCGAGCCTCTTACCCCTCGTACAGATCCGCGAGGCGACCAGTGCAAAGAGCGACCTGGCATTGCCCTACAGCCAGTCTCTCCGCGTTTGGCACACTTTACCCTTCCTGAAACAGCCACTCATGATCAAGGTCCAGTATTACGAAATGATCGTGCACATGGCCCAACTCCGCCGGATAAGAGGGTATATCCAGGTTTTGGCCAGTCTAGGATTCGAAATCGCGAGTCTGAAGCGCCGTGCGTAGCCCCACGACACAATCGCAGATCCCTGAGACCGCTCAGAACCGAATTGTATATACCGCCAGTGCCGCATGCAGACGACACTTGGTTTGGTCAGCCTATGCGTAATGCTCCAAAGCCCATCCGTCTGCCGAATCGTTACCGACACAGAGAGTCTGCCTTCTTCCCACATGGTCATTCAACCCGTGTGAATATTCCGTCAGGTGCGCAAGCAACAAGGCCTTTACGTGAGGACAGGGCGGCTCCAAGAGGTGCTGCTAATATCGGTGAGCAATCGCAATATACTCTGGTCCAATCTCGACCGTACAAAGAGCGAGAAGACTCTACGCAAAGCTTGCCACTTAGACCACGTTCGGCCGACTCTTACAGCAGGCCGCCAGCCAACGCTCAAGAGATGGAGGCACTCTTCCGGTTCCATGAGAGTGTCGGACCAAGCCAGAGGCCAAGACCAAGCCAGAGTACTAACCGTTTCGATTCAACGTCTGCAGCTGAGCTCATTCCTCGACCACAGCGTCCTCGAACAGCAGACGGTGATTTGTACCGTACCAAATCTTCCAACCTTCCACTCAATTTCATTCCTCATGGTTCAGAGACCCACCGATTGTCTCTGCTGGTTAAGACAAGCGTGTCGAGCCTCGTTGGTCAAGCCCGAAAGCTCGACATGACCGTCAACAGTCTTGAGTGGGGCTACGACTGCACTGATGCATTCGACACCTTTGGTTCAGCTATCTCAGAGCGGCTGATCATGGATTGGGTCGCGAAAGTCGACAGTATGCTGCACAATATGTATGAGAGGATCGATGGCATAGAAGTCAGAGGCGCCTTACACGAGGGCGTGCATCGCTGTATCGACCGTCGCAGGAACGAGGACGAAGCCAATCATGCATATGCAGTCACAAACATGGACATGAAGATTCCCAATACTAACAGCAGAAGGTCTGCATCTCAGGACTCTGACTGCAAGTCCCATGTGCCAGCTTTTGATATTGCCCACAACAAACCAACTTACGCCGCGCAATCGGAGGAGTGGAGTGGCAGGCTTGCTGCAGCACCTCTCGATGTCAGACGTGCGACCAGCCCTACTGACTACGACCAAGACTTTGACTTCGAGCAGTTCGTCGATCTGAACGGCAATGCCGGCGGTCCGATCTCGCCTGTGCGAAGTGTCAAGATGGAGGATGAGTTCGCCGACGACATCGATGATGATATGCTGATGGATTTGTAAGGGCTCCTCTGTTTGCGGGAATGTTTTCGTGATGATTTCCAAATTCTACAATGATCTCAGAAGGACAACACTATATGGTGACTCAGAACAGACGAGCGTATTCACATGAATATAGTGTAGATTTAACGTTGTTTCGCTATGGGTATCCAAACACCAATTTTACGCACAGCCTCTTCACCACGCAACTGTTGGCGCCGCTGACCTAGGTCTCGCTCAAACCTGGCGGAAAGCAACCTCCTCAGGCAACCTGAAGGTGGCACAGAACATGCGCTTTTTAGGCGCCACGTCTCTCACATCGTAAATATCTACTTCAGGCATGTCGGGGGTGATAGTGTAACCCATCTGCCTCGACAGCTCTTCGCAGATCTCCTCCTTCTCCTTCACATTGTCGTCGCTCTTGGTGCTGAAGCAGTGCACATGCACCATTGGCATTTGTCTGCCCTCGAACAACTTCTTGATCTCTGCAACAGGCACGCCAGGTACATTCGAGTACAGTCCGACAAAGCTGGACACGAAGTTGATACCTGAGGCTGGCAGATTCATGACATAGTGACTGAAAATGCGCGGCTGAACGAGTGTCTTGAGGGGCGCGGGTTTCTCCTTTGGTGGATTCGAGCGCGAGAACTTGGTCTTGGGCATGATGTCGACGGAGTGTTGGGCCGTAAGCAACTGGTGTGAAGCGGTGCGGATAAAATCCGTGCCGTCGGAGTTGAAAGCGCGCACGTAGTCGCTAACCTTGTTGATGATGACGTTGTTGGCAAGGCTCTTGTAGCTCTCTGGATTCAGATCGTTGGCCCACACGAAGCACCGCTTTTTGCCTGCGGGCACGGCGAAGGGGCCCACGCCCGCTGTCACGTCGCAGATAGCCTCGCCCTCCTGGAATATGGAGCAGACGCGCTCGTGCTCGGTGTGTAGGCGTGTGTTCCAGTAGACCTTGGCGAAGTCGAACTTGAAAGTGCAGCCCTGCTCGTGGACTTCGACGTTGAGGTCGTCTTCGCCGACAAGCACTTCGTACTGGAATGTGCGGAATGCGTTCTCGTCGCCGACGTTGTCGAGCTTGTTGATGACTGTCTTGACCATGGGGTTCTTATCGGCGAGGACAGTTGCGATCAGGTGCTTGTATGGCCAGTAACGCTCACGCAGGTTGAGGTGGGCGACATGGCCGGCCAGTGTGAAGCCTTGGGGGATCTCATCGTCGTTCTTCTTCTCGGGAGGAGGAATCGTCGCGCTGGTGATCTCCGAGTACGTGAAATAGTCGTAGTCAAGGTGCAGTTGGAAAGGGATGACACCGAGCGTGCCATCCTGTTCAAGGTCGCGCAGCTTAGGGCTCCATGTTGTTCGATCTGCCTGTCGTTCAGACTCAGCACCTCAGGATGTCGCATGGGCTAGCAGGCTTACCGTCGTGAACGATCTCAGGCTTCAAGATGAGACACTTGCCACCCTTCTGTGCTCTCTCCGCATCGGGATCGGCTCGGACCGGCTGTATGCGATTGTTGGGCAGCGTGTCTTTGCTGAGCTGCAGCTCTTTGCGGCAGCGCGCTATGTCCTGGGGCTTGAAGATTCTCGCAGCGGATGCGGGGACCGTCTTCTGGAAGAAGCTGCGATCCAGCACCTTCATGGCGCGGTTCACGGGCGGCGCGAACATGTCGTCAGCCATGGAACCTGCGATATGACAGGCTCACGCACGTATACGGCTGTGTGAGTTTTGGTCCACTCCAGCGCCCGCGGATCAAATGTCAGTAGAAAGTTTAGGCGATGACAGCGCCAAGCAGGGTCCACGCCGGCAAGCATGGGCAAGGATTCACGCGTGTTATTAGTCGCCGCGACTCGACCATAACAACCGTCGATGCTCCACCACTGACCGCCTCCTTTACTGCCCCGGGACGACATTCACGTAAATCCGCCGTGGTGTTTGTTGCTCCATGTCCTGCGCATGGTTGCCGTATGAAACCTGCCTCGCACGGCATTCACTCCTTTAAAGAGCTCCCACATAATCTTGGTACTTAAACAGTAATCGGTACTCTACCATGGCGTCAGGCGGCGGCAACATCAAGGTGGTGGTGAGGTGTAGGCCTTTCAACGGCCGAGGTATGCTGGATCCGAGCCTAGATTTATATTGTAGCTAAAGCAGCGCAGAGAAGCAGCGCAATGCACAATGTATCGTCGAGATGAAGGGTGACCAGACCATCCTCAGACCCCCATCGAACATCGCCGTCCAAGGGAAAGCTGCCAAAGCTGCCGCCGAAGGTGTCAAAACATTCGCCTTTGATCGTTCATACTGGTCCTTCGATCGCGATGCGCCGAATTATGCTGGACAAGACAACCTGCACGAAGATCTGGGGAAGCCGTTGCTGGACAATGCCTTCCAAGGATATAACAACTGTATCTTTGCGTACGGTCAAACGGGTTCAGGAAAATCATACTCTATGATGGGTTATGGGCAAGAATACGGCATCATCCCTAAAATTTGTCAAGATATGTTCGAGAGAATCGTGGAGATGCAGAAAGATCCAAATCTCAGTTGTACGGTGGAGGTGTCGTACTTGGAGATTTACAATGAGCGCGTTCGCGATCTCTTAAATCCCTCGAATAAGGGGAACCTCAGGGTCCGAGAGCACCCTTCGACCGGTCCATACGTTGAAGACTTGGCGAAGTTGGTGGTTCAGTCGTTTGCGGACATCGAGAACCTGATGGACGAGGGAAACAAGGCGCGTACTGTTGCAGCGACCAACATGAACGAGACGTCCTCTCGTTCGCACGCTGTCTTCACTGTGACCCTCACACAAAAGCGCCACGACACTCAAGCTGGGATGAGCGGAGAGAGAGTCGCAAAGATCAGTCTGGTTGATTTGGCTGGTTCTGAAAGAGCGCAATCCACAGGTGCGACAGGTGCGCGGTTGAAGGAGGGTGCGGAAATCAACAGATCGCTTTCGACGCTTGGACGTGTTATTGCGGCCCTTGCGGACCAGTCAACAGGAGGGAAGAAGAAGGTACAGGTGCCATACCGAGACTCCGTTCTTACATGGCTTCTGAAGGATTCGCTTGGAGGAAACAGTATGACTGCTATGGTTGCTGCTATCTCGCCAGCCGACATAAACTTTGACGAAACTCTTTCCACCCTCCGATATGCCGACTCCGCAAAACGTATCAAGAACCACGCTGTCGTAAACGAAGATCCGAACGCACGTATGATTCGAGAACTCAACGAGGAACTGGCAAAACTGCGCTCGCAACTGAGTGGAGGCAGCGGCGGAGCAGGCGGAGGAGGAGGGATGGTTGCGGAGCAGTACCCTGCAGGCACACCATTGGAGCAGCAAATCGTCACGATCACAGAAGCGGATGGCACTGAGAAGAAGGTGTCGAAAGCGGAGATTGTGGAGAAGCTCAATCAATCAGAGAAGTTATACAAGGACCTCAATGAGACATGGGAAGAGAAGCTCCAAAAGACGGAAGAAATCCACAAAGAGCGAGAGGCCGCTTTGGAAGAGCTTGGTATCAGCATTGAGAAGGGATTTGTTGGTCTTTCAACGCCGAAGAACATGCCCCACTTGGTGAACTTGAGTGACGATGCGCTTATGAATGAGTGTCTCATCTACAATCTCAAACCTGGGACAACGGCCGTGGGAAATTCAGACACCGAGGGGCAGACCGCGACAATTCGATTGAATGGATCGCAGATTCTTGCTCACCATTGCGACCTTGAGAATGTAGACGGCACGGTAACGGTCGTACCTCATGAGGGAGCGAGCATTATGATCAATGGTCTGCGCATCGACAAGCCAATACAGCTCAGAAGTGGTCATCGAATCATCCTAGGCGACTTTCACATCTTCCGGTTCAACAATCCAGGAGAAGTAAGAGCCGAGCGTGCTGAGATAGGGAAAAGTCTCTTACGACACTCTGTACATGCCAGTCAACTAAACTCGCCGTCACCAGCACCGAGACCTGGACATGACAGAACACATAGCACCATCAGCCTTGCTAATTCCGACTTCGACCCAGACAGCCCGAGAGCATCATCGCCGGCTTTCTGGCAGCGGGGGAAAGAGTCTGAGTTCTCCTTCGCACGCAGAGAGGCTCTTGCTGCGTGGCTAGGGCCAGACAAGCGTATCGAAAATTTGCCGGACGACGAGTTCGATGCGATCATTGATGATCTGCAAAGACAGCGCGACAATCGTAAGGCCGGCAATGCCAATCGCTTGTTTGAGCACGAGGAAGATACAGAGTCAACATCATCGTACCCCATACGGGAGAAATACGCCTCGAATGGGACCATAGACAACTTCTCCTTGGATACAATGCTAACTTCACCGTCAACGCCGCAATACGAAGACAGTGAGAAGATGCGAGAGATGAAGAGTGATATGCAGGACAAGCTGGACAAGCAAAAAGAGGACTTCCAGGCCAAGCTGAAGGCCGACGAAGAAGCCAAAGTCGAGCTGGAGACACTGCGTGCTGCTAAAGAAGAGATGGAAGCGAAGCTGAAAGTGCAAAAAGAGACCTTTGAGCGTCAATTGAGGAAGCTCGGTGTTGAGCCTGAACCCGAAGCTGCGCCCGTGAGGGAAAGCCTGAATGAACAGCAACTCGCTCGCGCCCGAACTGCCTTCCACCACTGGCGGAGACGCAAGTACGTCTCAATGGCGGAGACTATTTTACAAAACGCCGCGACATTGAAAGAGGCGCAGGTCATGAGCCAGCAAATGGACAAGAATGTGGTCTTCCAGTTCTGCATCGTTGATGTTGGGCAGACTGTGCCTTCGACGTACGATCTCATAAATCTCGGAGACACGGGAGAAGAGGACGACGATGAGCTGGACGATGCACCGAAACCTTGTGTAGCCGTCCGCGTGATCGACTTCAAGCATGAGGTGATCCACCTTTGGTCTCTACAAAAGCTGCGTCAACGTGTTCGTCGAATGCATCAAATGCATCAATACATGAACCGGCCAGAGTACATGCAGCATTTCAACCCGGAGAGTCCTTTCTCTGATCCCTGCATGCCCGAATTCTCCCGTGTCGGCGATGTCGATGTACCGCTTGCTGCTGTTTTCGAGTCGAGAGTAAGAGACATGAAGCTGGACGTAATCTCGCCATATACCGCCAACCCTATTGGAATCATCCATTTGTCAGTGGAGCCCTCTTCTGCAGAAGCCCCAACCACGACGCTCAACTTCAGTGTCACACTACATGAGCTTGTAGGCTTCCCGGAGAGGGAAGGAACCGACGTCCATGCACTACTGTATCTGCCTACTCTCTCCAAGGAGGGAGGCGCGACGAGCACTATGTTCATGAACAAGTTCGATGAGGGACCTATCCGCTTCCAAACTTTCCACAGCATGAGCATACCGTATCCAAGCCCGACAGACACCTTTCTGCGAGTTGCGATTTTTGCTCGAGTCACATCAATGCATCTTGACAAGCTTCTTAGCTGGGACGACATGCGTGACCAAGCTCCCCAGCCCAAACAAAAGCGCCGCACTGCGCGGATTGCGGAGTCTGAGTTCTACACCGAAGACGCTCATGACATATTTTCGCGCATTCAGATCCAGGAGATCACTGATGACGGTACATACAAACCTGTTGAGGTAACACAGAGTAGTGTTCTCGACACTGGCGTTTACCAGCTGCATCAGGGACTGGCAAGACGCATTGTAGTGAATCTCACACATACCTGCGGCGATACCCTACAGTGGCAGAATGTCAGTTCTATGCGCATGGGTCGCATTCGTCTGATAGATGCATCTGGCAATGCTCCTGGCATAGACTCTCCCGTGAGAGAGGTCCCCGTCGACTTGACCGCACCGCCCACTGTGAGAGATAATGCTGACGGCACCACGAACGTGAAGTTCATCGGAAGATGGGACAGCACAGCTCACGGATCCCTGCTTCTCGATCGCGCCACCCAGGACAAGTACCGTGTACAGGCCAACCTGCTTTTCAACGTCACGTCTGCAAAACTCGACGAGCCGATGGTGTTCTCCCTTGATCTGAACATGCAGATTCGAGCCCGTGCATACATTCGCCAAACCTCACTATTCTCACTCTCCAACCTTTGGAACCAAGTCAAAGTCATACACTCCACGGTCGGCATCTTCAACGTTGCCATCCGCCCGACTTCAGTAAAACGCGCCACAGACCTCTGGCGCATGAACACCCGCGAAGACTACGTCAAGGGCGAAGAAGACCTCGCCGACTGGACACCGCGAGGCGTCTCGCTCGTCAAAGACTACATCGGCGTGGAACGCCGGCGGCGGCGCATCGCAGAAATCGAACTTGCACGCACCGTCCTCTCCCCAAAAATGCTAACCGTCAGCAAACCCGACACACCCATAACCGACCTAAACGACGTACAAAAAGCGCTCCTCACCCGCATCCTCACCCTCTGGACCTCGCACAAATCCCCCGAATCCATCATCCTCTCATCCACCAACCTCGAGCCCCCCTCCGAAGGCGCCGCCTTCGCGCCGCGCTCCCCCTCGCGCTCCGCCTCCCCCACCCCGAAGCCCAGCCTCACAGCCACCGTGCGCTTCGTCTCCAAAAACCCAAACCTCCTCAAAGCCAGCTTCCTCCTCACTCCGGACCCGACCAACACGCGCTGGATCCGGCGCTACGTCGAGTTCCGGAAACCCTATCTCCACGTTTACAGCGTTGACGGGGATGAGCTCAACGCCATCAACCTCACCAACGCGCGCGTGAACCACAGCCCCGAGATTGCGAGGCTGATGAATGCGGGGTCCGCGGCGTCGTCGACGAGCGCTGGCAGAGCAGGGCATGCCAGGAACGTCAGCGACGGGGTGACGCCTCAACAGAAAGACACGATTTTCGCGGTTTTCGCAAAGACGAACACGTACATCTTCCGCGCTAAGAGTGAGAGGGAGAAGATTGAGTGGATCTTGAGGATCGATCAGGGGTATTTTAGCAGTGAGGGGGAGGAGTCGGGCTGAGATGGGGCAGTCCTGGTATCATACCGGTAGAGGAGCCCGACAAGCGAGGAAGGATGGATGTGGTGGGCTGAGATGATCCTAATGTTGTTGCCACTTGTTGCTGTCAGGCGTTTAGCGTTCTTGCTACTGTGCTCTTGGAGTCCGAGTCGCGAGTTGGTGGCATTTATGCTATCGACCTACCTACCATGTAGTTGCTGCGATTGATTGGCGATACCCTGAAAGAAAGCGTTGGCATAGCGCGCGAGCTTAAAGCAAGGACACCCCTTGGAATCGAGGATTCATTCTTCTTGGCAAGTCTTTCGTTATGTATGTATTTATTCATCTATATATATCACGTCACAACACACAACCACACACACACAACAGCCCATTCCAAAGCCCATAAAAACGGCCCTACTCATCCCACAAACGCCTCAGAACACCCATCATACCCATATATCCACACTCAGCACCATGCGCAATCTCAGTCCTCAATATCATCATCCTCCAGCACCAAACTCGCGCCCTTCGCAGCCAGCCCCGCAATCGCAGACTCCTCATCCGCGTCTCCCTTGCTCTCCGCAACAAACCTCACGCCCTTTCTCCTCCGCGGCGTCGCAGGCGTGTCCTTGTCAGTCGCCCAGGGCTCCTGCTCAGCGGCAGGCTGTTCCAGCACGTCTTCGCCATCTACTTCTGCGGTGGTGCTGCTGCGCCCTGCTGCACCGCCGAGGAACGAAGTGATTTTCTGGATCTCGCGGATTCGCGTGGTGCCTGTTGAGGGGATTGGGGTGCGGGACCTGCGGAGGATGGTGGGGAGGTAGGGGAGGCGCTCGAGGAGCATCTCGGTGCGGGCTGAGGCGCCGCTGCCGAGGAGGGTTGGGGGCGGGTTGTTGGCGGCCTGGGGTACTGAGGATTCTGGGTTCTGGTGGTTTAGGGGAGCGTTTCGTTTCCATGACTCCACTCCTGTGCCGCTGTGTAGAGTGGGCGTGGATGATGAGGTGGTCGTGGAGAGGAGTTCACCGCGTTGGGCGCGCGCGATCCAGAGTTCGAGGAGGTCGTTGGTTTCTTCTTGTTGTTTCCAGATGCGTAGCGAGGCGGGGTAATACATGACGAAGGCGTTGCCGCTCTTTGGTGGGCCGCTACTGGCTCCTTGCCCTTTGGCTTTGATGCCCATGACGCCAGGTGGGGGTGCCATCCGCTTCACGGGGTGCGGTAGGTTGTATAAGAGTCCGCGTACACTTGTCTGGAAACACATCTCGTCTTGACGGAGATTGTCTGCGCTTGTGCCTTGGAAGTTCCGCCTGCCAAAGCCAGCTCCGAACCGGTCTGGAGACAACAGATCAGCATCAGATAGAGCTTCGATGCAACCATCCACCGAATCCATGGTTTCTTCGCTGTCTGCGCCTCCACATGACAGAACGTAGTTCTCATGCAGTGCAGCGGTGAAG
The DNA here is from genome assembly GCA_020272525.1 of Epicoccum sorghinum. NCBI lineage: Eukaryota > Fungi > Ascomycota > Dothideomycetes > Pleosporales > Didymellaceae > Epicoccum > Epicoccum sorghinum. The sequence goes on along the minus strand of VXJJ01000022.1, from coordinate 1,397,060 downwards.
GTATGTGTGTCCGTACCAAGCTCATCGATGAGTGTATCGAGATTGACCTCTGACGCCTTTGGTCGCCTTCGTTCGGGGAAAGAATGTGGAGGCTGAGGTATAGGATTATGTGGGTCTTCTGGAAGGCGCTTGTTGTATACGACTTTACCAACTGCATGGAAGATGCCTAAAGTGCTCTCTCGGCGCGTCACAAGTTCTAGGGATTCTCGTTCCATCGTAGTAATAGGTACGTCTTTGGCACCCTTCTTTTTCGTGAAGTTCACCTTCGCTCCCCAGCCCTCTGAATCGTCTCCACGCAGACAGAGAAACTCGAGCGACGAGGCAGCGCTGCGCACGTCTCCCAGCTCAGCAAGCTGCTGTATCACTTGCGGACCAACAGTGTTCCTGCGTCCTGATTTACGGGCCTCTTTGACCACCATGAGATCCAGTGCCTTTGTCATATAGGTAGGCGCGATCGGGTTGAAGTCAATGGTCGATACTCCGGGATGGGTCAAGATCTCAGGACCGAGCAGACGGTGAGCCGTAAAGCTATCGGCAGCAGACGTATTCGTTGACAGCAATGTTTCAGAGATGATCATGACGATGGGCGTGACGGAGTGTTCGGGACCAACTTGGCTGGCAAAGAAGGTGGTAGCTGAGGGAGTGGTGGCAGCAAGAAAATTGAGGACGGAAGATCGAAAAGACTGTACTGCGGGAGACGCCCGCGCGAATGTATTGGGGAATTCCTCTACAAGTACCAGCTGCTTTTGCCTACTGTCAGTACTCGTTGCGACTGCAGCCGTGTGTTGCTGAGGCGCATCGAAGGCGAGACTGCCAAATACGCCAGCTCTTCCTACGAAATCCTCGAACTGAGCAGTCGCAGAGACGGTGCCCTCCAGGCCTGTCATGGAACCAGCCGGATTCTTCCACTCATGTATGTGTATTTTAAGCTCCTTTGAAAGCAAGGCCACAGTCGTGGTTTTACCGCTGCCTGCGGGACCTTTCAGAAGCAGCAGTCGTTTCCTGTGCCTGCCGCTGTAGACATCCTCCAACCAGGCGCGCACATCTGATACTTTCTTCTTGTGCACGGCCAGCTCATCGAGCGACAATGGCCCGTACTTTTCCGTCCACGGCCGGCCATCTGAGACGTCTTTACGAGCCGGCGGGGGCGGAGGCGTAGCGCGAGCGCCGGTTGCTGTGCGGAGGAACTTCTGGCTGCCCTTGGGGCCACTGCCAGAATCCGAGGCTGCGACGGCTGTCACGCTCTTCCGCTTACGCACGGGCAACGCTGTCGGTGGCTGGGAGCGTCGATCATCGCCAGAGGATTCAAGAATATCATCGACGTCTTCCAGCGGTGTGGCGCGTTTCTCAGGGCTCGGCGTCGGAGTGGGCTGCACAGCCTGCGAACGGGGAGCAGATCCCGGGCGGAAGAAGGAGGTTATGGGCTTATGAATCGACTTGGGCTTCCCTGGAGATTTAGATTTAGTAGGAGACTTTAGTGTCGATGCGGTTGACAATGGCTTCGGCGACATTGCGCGTCTCGCCTGCCAGCGAGTCGCCCTCGCATTGCTGCTGGCCTGCTCTTCCACTTCGGCCGTTGTCGAACTGGCTAGCGTGCCTCTCTTGGGCCTCTTTGGGGGCGGCGGTGAATTGTCTGTGTCTTCAGCATCAGAAGAGAGCACAATGGGCTGCTTGCGCGCAGCTCGTGGCTTCACCATGCCGCCTCAAGTTGGGCGGACTGGGATGCGGTCCGTGGCAACTTGACATGCTTGAGCGGCTGTGGTTGGAGCGCAAAGCGAGCTTGACGCGAACCTCAGCTCGAATGCGGAGGATGATTGACTGCGCTTCCACTTCCCAAACGTTGGAGAAGCTCCATGGCCCGTGCTAGCGCCGCACGTCAACTGCATGCTGTGCTGGCAGCTGGCTTCGTCCATGGCCGAAACCCACACACCGCATGTCCGCCGCTCTGCATGTACCCGCTCACTAATGATGCAACTGCTTGAGGCTGCTGCAGCTAACGGGCGCCTTCCCACGCCTGACTGACGTTGCACCAGTCGCAGACCACCACATACGCGCTATTGTCCTGCCTGCATAGGAGGTCCGATGTCCACCTCAAGCACGGCCAGCACATACCCATCGATCTTCTTCCCTCTACTTCGAATCAGTCATAATGCCGCCTGAATCCTGTCCCAGCCACTTTTCTGCCCGCTGAACACCATGAAGCTCTTCTGCTGGCGCCGATGTGGCCTGTTATAAGAGGCATGGACTGAGGGCAGCTGCGAAGTATGCCCCACACATCCGTGAGGCTGGTGATGCTGTTCTTAGACGCCGAATTTACTTCGACTGGGGCGCATAGATTACTCGGCTCGGACTACGCTGCCAGCTCACTCGGCCTGCAATCATCCCTATTGGGCCATCATGCGTTTCCAACTGAAGTCATTTCCATGCACGGCTCACGATGTCCCATGCATCACATCTTATATAGCCCTAATGCGCGTATCCGCTGTTCGTCTACATGTTCCCCCGTCAGAGTGCCACGCAAGCAGTCTTGTAGCCTCACATTCGTGGCTATTCCTCCAGATTTTGTGCAAGCAGACATAACTACTCCAGGATCACAGCGCCCGGGGTACCCACACTCAGAAACAGGGGCTTCCGATTGCCATCATGGCAAAGAAGAAGAGCAAGAAGAATACTCAGAAGCAGGTCGAAGACACATCCGCTCCAGCAACTGCGCCAGGGACTCCCAAGCCCACCCCAGCACCAGTTGCTGAGGATGTCATTCCTGATATCGCCGAGCCGACAATAGAAGCGCAGGAGGCCGAGTCGAGCCCAGCAGATCAGACAGAGACAAAGACAGATGAACCGGTAGCAAACACCGACGAGACGGTGGAGGAACCCACATCTGAGCTATTGGCTGAGAAAGTTACTGATTCTGAACTTCCATCACATGAAGAGCCAGAAACGGCTGAAAATCACGTGATCGAGAATGGAGATGTTACTGTATCAGCCGAAGCACCAGCTCCAGAAGCTGAAGATCCCTCCACGACAGATACAAATAACGATCTAGGCGCCTCTAGCGTGCCTGACGGCACAACGGAAGACGACTTGACGGTACCAGTTGAGGAAGCCATAGGTGAGGAGAAAGAGGCTAAGACTGAGCCTGAGGCAATCACGGAGCCTGCAGCCAAGGATGACACCGAGGCCACCATAGCACCAGACACTGAGCCATCAGCTTCAGTCTCAGAACCCCTGCCAGAGGCAGAGCCAAGCTCAGTGGACACACAGCAAGACACAGAAGTTCCAGAAGCAACGCGAGACGATGTATCCAATGGACATGTGGATGCCAGTGCAGCAGCAACATCTGAGCCAGCCCCAGTATCGAAAGAATCGGAAGAGCCACAGTTGACAGAAGAAGCGGGTGCAGAAGCACCTGCCGAGACCACGCAATCGGTTGTGACTGATACTCAAGAGCCCGCCACAGAAGACGACTGGGCTCCCATCCCTAAAAAGGGCAAAAAGGCGAAGAAGGATAAGAAGAAGAAGCAAGATAATGCTACGGCAGTAATAGACGAGGCGAAGCCGTCTTCAGCTGAAGAAGCTATCAAAAGCGAAGCTGTAGCCGACCAGGTCGCAGAGAAGCAAACAGGTAGGCGCGTAACATTGTATTGTGCTCAACAAGGCCACTGACATCTGGTAGACGAACCCACAATAGTTCCCCAGGAATCGGTACCACAGGCATCAGAGGAAGTAGATGAAGGTCGGCCTCCACCTGTTGACGACAAAGCGGAACCCGAAGCCACGGTCGAGCCAGAGTCGATCGCCCAAGAGCCTGTCGTCGAGCCTCCAGCAACGGTCGAGCCAGCAGTCGACGAAAATAAGACTGCACGAGCGCCTGCGCCCCGTTCCGAACCAGTGCCAGAACTGCCTGCAGCTCCCGCCGCCGCTGCAGACCCCGGTTTCTCTAACGCTGAAGATGACACCTGTCAACCAATCCCTGCTGCATTGAAGCAGTCTCCGCAATCGCCTCACTCCGCGACCGCCGCAGTAACAAGGTCCAGAGCTCCTGAGGCCCCACGCCTACGTGAAGCCCCAGCCCCTCCAAAAGCTTTTCGTCACCTGGAAGAAGACAAACCCCCAGCCCCCAGCCCACCCGTCGAGAGAGCCCGCACGCGACATGTGCCTGCTTTCGATGACGATGATGATGACGATTCCGATTCGGCCCTTGTACATTCTCGACGACAATTGCGAGGCGGTGAGGCTTTGGTCTCGTCACGTGACAGCAGTGGGTCCAGATACCCACACCATGCAGCGCCAGCGCATCATCCCCGAACTAGTGGCTTCGCCTCGCGCGTGCCAGTCGAGCACTATCCAAACCCTCCACCGCCTCCTGGGTATCATCCTCGATATGGGTACCAGCCAGGTGCCCCACCCTACTACCCAAATCAACATGGCTATGGCATGAGTCAGCCGGGATATTCAAATCCAAATCCCTACGGCCCCTCCTCACACAACTCTTCCTCTCCATACCAAGAAACTTGGAACCAGTACCCACCTGGGTATCCCCCCAATGGCAGTTCACACCAACATCATGACACCTCGGGCTCTAGAGACTATGGCATGGGCATGCCTGCTATAGAGAACGGCTCCTCTCTATTTGACGGTGAAACAGCTGACATATTCTCCCGTATATCCCAAGCTATACCTGACCTGCACGCCTCGCTTGCAAAACAGAAAGAAGTGCACGGTCAGCTGTTGCAGAAGCTCAGAGCTAAGGACGAGGAGATATATGATTTGAAGGAGAGAATCATCAGCATCGAGAATAAGCACTCAGCTGAGGCGAAGGAGCAGGTAAAGGAGCTTCGGGAACAAATCGCGGAAACTCACAAGCATAAGAGGGAAGCAGAAGACACAAAGCTTGCTTGGGAAGCATCTACCAAATCTTGGGAGACCAAGGTGAAAGAGTTGGAAACCATGTATACGGCCGAAAGGGCGCAGGCGAAGAAGGAGTTTGATGAGTGGAAGGCTGCTGCTTCAACAAGACATGATGCTGAAAAGATAGCGCTTGCAATTCAGTATGACAAGAAGCTCAAGGAGGCAGACCTGGCCGCCGAAACCCTGAGACAGGAAGAGGCGGATGCTGCCGCTGCTGAGAAAGAGGAACTCAGAGCTGAGCTTGAGCGACAGCAGCAAGAGCGTGAAGCCAGCTTCGACGAGGAGCGTAACGAGCTTGAGACAAAGCTTAGTGATGCTCAGAGAGATCACGAGGAAGCCCGCGAAAACTGGCTAGCCGAGCGTGAAGCACTCATCAGAAGTCATCAGGAGCACAGCGACAGCCTCCAAGCTGGTTGGAGCGAAGAGCGCGAAGCATTAGACGCCAAATATCAGGAGGCCAAGGAGGAGTCTGACCGGGCCTGGGCTGAGCTGCACAGTGAAGCGAACCGAAGAGCTGACGAGTTGGCCCGTGAAAGGGATGACCTGCTCAGCAAGTACGAAGAGCTGAAGGCGGAAAGCCAGAAGGAGAAGGAGATCATCAAGAGCGTCGCTACCAACCTTGAGTCCGAGAAGGCTAGGTTGGAGAAGATGATGGAGTGCTATGGAGACATTGCAGAGATCAAGAGTAAAGGCGACACATACTAGTAAGTACATTTGGACTGTTTGTTCTTGATTTGGGGGATTTCCAGGTGTTGAGGAGGGCCAAATGTCTTGGGTCATTTGCGCCTGCCGACCAGCAAGCGCACGTGGCATCCAAGGCAGGCGGCCTGGACTGTATCTCGACCATAGAGCTAGACAGTTATCCTCGTGTTCCGTAATGCAATTGCTTTCATCACTTCTGCTCCCTGCTTCTGCCTTGTATTTTTCCGAATGTCTGCTGATCATTGCTCCAGTTTAGTGTCCTTCTCGCAGCTGCAGAAGCAAATCATCGACCTTGCCGCCACACACTTCAGACACCTGCCAGTGCGCCCCCCGCATGAAGACTTGGCTCAGGTGCCACACAACCTTCCATCCTTCCTCGGCGACACCCCAGCCTCCAGGTACGCACAGCATATCTATATTCGAAGGCACTGCTAACATGAAGCTTTAGACAAGTCCGGGCTGCATACATCACCCACACAGTCTCGAAACTGATCACATATCGTGTTTTTGGGCCGTTCCTGTTCAGCTTGGGCCGCCGCTACGACAAAGCCGATTCTTTGTTCCTGTCTATGAGCAATCATATCCGCGATAAGAGCACCAGGAAAGAAGCTATCTGGCGTCAACAGACTCTGCTTGCTGCTTTCACCAGCAGTGGAGCGAAGCAACGTATTAATACTGCTGCGGGTACAGTAGTGGAAGAGATCGTCAATGCGATCAAGCATTTTGCAGATCCTAGGGAAGAGGAGGGTATCAAGATTGCTGTCAAGAGAATCGTCAAGCTTGCTGCTGAGACATGGCGCTTTGCTCGCCTCGAGCGCGAGATGATCACAGCGACCATGCCGGCACTTTATGATGAAGAACATCAGTTCACTAGCGCCGAATTCTGGCCTGCCTATGAGAGTACTCACAAGCCTGATGGCACATTGATAGGTTCCTTAGCCGATAACGCACACCCATCGGGGCAGGGCAACATTCTACTAAGACTTTTCCCTGTCATCTACCGCGAACCGAAACACGAGAACTTCCATGTGAATGGAGAAAAGAACGATGAGGGCTGCATTTACCACCACGGTATGGCTCTATACGAGGATGCAGAGCCAGTAATAGCGAGGGCGGAAGAACTCAAATCAGCCGGTTTGCCATCCTACACCACTGCTTCTCCGACGACTGCTGAATTTGGGAAGTTTCCGCCGCCTATGGTTCCACCGCCCAGAAACCCTCTCCCGCCTACCCCGGCTATGTCTGAAAAGACAACATCTGTCCGAACGAAGTCCCCTCCGCCGTCTCCTACTGAGGGGGTTGATCTATCTCCTCGGAGACGAAGGACTCCACCTCCGCCTCCCTCCTCGATTGCTGCCCTCAATGAGCCTCTGCCTCAACCAGTACGAGCATACCAGCGCCCTCCACCTGGACCCATAGATTTTGCAACACCACGCAATATCATCGGTATGCCGCCTCCTGTCGAGAGTCTCTTCACCCAGGCTCCCTCGAAATCTTCGAGACCCCCTTCAGAGCCTGTTTTCGAAGAGACAAGTCGCCTGTTGGCGGAGGCTGCTTCGATTCCTGAACCGCTTGAGGACCTTCCCGAGCCGACGCCCGCAGACAGCGAGACTCTACCCGTGTTCCTCGAACAAGAGCCCCCAACGCCACCTCGTTCTCCATCGGGTACACCACCGCAACCAGCCTCTCCGTTGTTCGAGGCTCTCGATGAAATCGAATCACTGCAGTCGCATCGCTCTCAGCCGACATTAAGGCGTCGCCGTTCTACACGTACCCGTCACACGGAGGAAGACGAGTTGCCTGACATCACACCCCGTCCTGAGACTCTAAGACGAACAAGCGGCTACGCCCTCAGCAACCGCACTTTAAGAAGTGAGCGTAGCGAACGGACTGAACGAACTGGAAAGTCAGAGCGCACTGAACGCACGGAAAAGCCCGACCTTAAGACTCGCTACATGTGCGAGAGTCGCAGTGCTGGCGTCAAGGCACTGTACCCCAATAGTCCAATGTCCATGCAAAATGGCAAAGCCTTCAAGGAGGCAATGCAAGCTAAGAGGGCCTCAAAGGACTCGATGCGCTCTGACAGCCATCAAAAGTGGCTGAAAGACCAGAGGGAGAAGAAGCCTGAAAAGCAAGGCAGGTCTGACCGCTCTGAGAGGTCTGAAAGATCCGAGAGGCCTGATAGGCCTGAACGATCTGAACGTCCTGAACGTCCTGAACGGGCCGAAAGATCTGACAGGGGTTCAAGAGAGCTACGGCGCGAGAAGAGTATGAAGAGCGTCACAGAAATCCCAGACAACGGTACTTGGGACACCAACTCTACGCTCTCCAGTTTGGAGACAAACACTCAATTTTCTGTCAACGAGCACTAGCTTTGTGGATGGGCTATGGTCGGGTTTCTTTCGCTTTGCTTTCCCTTTGTCTATTTCCTTGGTTATCATCGATGATTCTCCAGCGTTCTCCTTCCGTCTCAGTCCGCATCTCTTTAATGAGCATAGCAAGATGCACCAAGAGCAAATGTGGATTTGGAACACGACGCATGGATATGCATAACGGCCGATTACAGCATAGCACGACATGATGAAGTTAGCGAGCATCGTCACGACTCCGTCGTTTGACATGGCGAATTGCAGATTTTGGATAACTTGGCGTTTTGAGATATATACACACCGATTTCGCTTTCGCTTCCATTTGTACATTATACCAATTATACACCTTTTTACGATGAACAGCCCACCATCGGCCCCTCACTTGCTGCTGCCAGTGTCATGAATGAAGTTCGGCACAGCGCGTTCCACGCTTTCAGGCAGCTCTTCCTGGATCCTCTGCGGCACAATAGAAGCCTGTCCTCCTTGCTTGGCGTGACTCCGCGCGACTTCCGGATGCCGGTCCGCGGATGTATTGGATGTCTACAAAGCGTTTTGTTCAGTATCATCAAGGAGATTTGTTTGTGGAATCTAACAACTCACACTCTTGCCCTCCACGCCGGCGAGGTGGCCCGGTGCTCGCGCCTGGCGACTGTCAGTGGGGAAGATTCAGGTGCGAGACGAGTGAGAAAGCGCACGTCCGCCATGTTTTCTTTCAGGCCTTGCGGTGCTTCTTGCTGCGCTTTGTTGGGGATGTCGGCGGAGGCTGTGTGGGATCCGCGGGGGCTTGACACTTTGGTGGTGGTGATGTGGTGTCTTATTTATAGCATGTGTGATTTTTCTTGTTTGATGGCAAGGCTTTCTTGGACACAGGAGTGTAATGTTTGAGTGTTGTGGATTTGGATGTAAGAGGTGCTGTATGGGGGAGGGAAGGGGGCGTGTTGGGTATTGCGTCACGAGGCGTCAGTGGAGGGACTGGAGGATGGACGTCATGACTTTTGTGTTCAGACAGATCCGCTGAGGGTCTTGTGGGTGTTGGTGAGAGCTCAGGGATAGATGTGAGGGTTTGAGGCTTGATTGAGTCCGTGGTATTGGGGTGAGTTGGATGCTGTGTGCGAGGAGGGTGTAGTACTACTGTGGTACTAGTGCCAAAGCTCCGCGGAGGGCTGGGTGTGTACCGATTGGAGAGCAAGAAGCTCAGGACATATGTTGGTGAGAATCTTCCTATATGAAAGTCTATACAGTCCTCGTAACCTTGACGCCAGTCCCTTGCGCGAGGTCGTATATCGCACCAACGACGCGGTCGACATCCTTGCTCTTCAACGGTACCCGATGTGCGCCTTCCCACTCGACCAAAGTCGCGGAGTCGTTGGAGCAATACTCATGCAGTAATATCCGGTGCAAGTGTAACCCTGCATCCGCCATGCCGTGGACATGCAGAGTGGGCAACCTCAACACCGCATCCTCATCCACCTCTTCACAAAACCGAAACCCTTCCGACAACGCATCCGCCTGCACCAGCGCCGGACTCTGCAGAACTCGCGGATTCAAATTACTCAGCGGCGCTCTCCCAGCAAGCAAGACGCCAAACCGCCAGTGGAGGTCCGGTATCCCGATGAATCCCGTCTCGATCGCCCTCCCCCTTCCCTCTCTCTGCGCCTTTCGCTCCCGGGCCTGCTGCTCAAGCAGAATGCTAGCAGCCAGCTTCGCGCCTTGGCTGAAGCCCATCAGGCCGACCCATTCGCCTTGGCCGCCGCCGAGGTCATCGCTCTCCATTGCGGATCTGATAGCGTACCCGATTTCCTCAATGCAGCTCTCGGTGTCGATCTCCGCGTGCTCAGGTAGCCATCTCAGCCAGCGCCGGAACGGCGCGTAGGAGCCGTAGACGCTGACGACGTCCGGGTGCGGGTCGCACAAGAAAGGGGCGTCTACCCAGACGAGGCGGAAGGAGTGTTGCAGGTGCTTGATTAGGGAGCGGGATTGCGCTTCGAAGATGGCGGCGTTGACGCCGCCGCCGTGTAGGCAGAGGAGCCGTGGGAGGTGGTGTGTGGAGGGGTTTTTTGGGGGGAGTTTGGCTACCGAGGGCATTGTGCAGGATGGGACGGAAATTGGTGTGAGGTCGGCGGCGGGGGAATGGGGGTGGGGGGTGTAGGTGCTATATGCAATCCAGCGGTTGTGGAAGTACCGTCGCACTCAGGCAGATAAGCTGGGATCCGAGAACGGAACTTGTGCATGCTGTCATCTAATAATAGGGCTTTTTGATTGTCGCATCCTACGAGCTCACCTTGCTCGTTTGTCCGAAGTCCGACGCTTTGTCATCACGACGGTCAGCGATTGCCTTGTGCAACACGGAGCCTTTGCATTGTTTTAACAGCGGCCCTCAAGGTGCGACTTGGCTTCTTGAGAGGTGAGTATTCTGCTAAGCTTATCATCAGCTCTTCATGAAAGAACACTCGCTTCGTGTGGTGAAGCGAGGCTGAGCTGCTGTTCGATTGCGTGGGGAGCCGATGAAACGATCAGCATGAAACCATAGTATAAGAACCTGAGAGCGCTGACTCAAGCCTTGCTAGTGGAGATCGTAACGTAGCATGGTAGAAGAGTATCTTACACGCAAAACAGGCGCAATGAACCTTTGGATGATGGAGTGTGGTGTGAACATGGAATGGATTGATAAGATTAGATCTCCTGCTGCTCACAAGCGTCACTGCATGAAGTACCTCGGCACAACCTCCTCGCTCCTCACGACTCTCTATACACAGTAGTGATGTACAACATGTAGTCTTTGACGCAGCCCAGAAACCCTCGTCCGTGTGCAATTCCCAAGAATCTCAGCAAAAAAATCTCACGTCAATGGCAGAAGTCCCCGTAATCATCGGCGTGGGCGATGTGAAGAATCGCGACATCAACAATGCCAAAGAGCCGGCAACGCTGATGCTCGAAGCCATTGAGATAGCACTCAAAGATGCCTCAGCAAGCAACACATCGGACCTGAAAGCCGCAATCGACAGCATCGACGTCGTCAGGACATGGACATGGCCATACCCGGATCTCCCCAGCTTGCTGGCCGAGAAACTCGGCGTGCAGGAGGGCGTCAAGTGGAAGAGCTACTCCGAGCACGGCGGCAACCAGCCAGGGAAACTCTTCGACGAAGCTGCAAAGCGGATAGCGAGGGGCGAGTGTCAAGTGGCGGTCATCACTGGTGGTGAAGCACTGGCATCACGTGCGTTACCACAGCACTTCATTCAATCAACCCAGATCCAGATCTCTCATTGCACACCCAACTAACAAACCTCCCCAGTATCGGCATGTGCAGCAGCGAAGAAGCTCCCTCCACCAGGGTGGACCGCTCCCTCCTCAGCCGTGGACTCAGTCTTCACCCCAACCGGCCGCGATCTGGGCAACAGTACGAATCTCCTCTCCGCGGCAGCATCTCTCCCCCAACTCACTCCGCCACAGATCTAGGCGCCATCCACAAGATCGGCGCCCCAATCCACGTGTACCCGCTGTACGAGAATGCGTTCCGCGCGCACCGCGGCCAGAGCCTCAAAGCCAACAACGCGGAGAGCGCCGCGCTCTACGCCTCCTTCAGCGCCATCGCCTCCACGCAGGACCACGCATGGAGCCAGGGCCAACCCGCGCACGACGAAACCGCCATCGGCACCGTGAGCCCCAAAAACCGGATGATCTGCTTCCCGTACCCGCTGCTGATGAACGCCTTCAACAGCGTCAACCTGGCCGGCGCCATCCTCCTCACCTCCACGACCCTGGCCAGCACCCTCAAAATCCCCGAGTCCCGCTGGATCTACCCCCTCGCCGGCGCAGGCACCTCCGACGCCTCCACCTTCTGGACACGGCCCGATTTCCACACGTCGCCGTCCATCGAGCGCTCCCTCGCCACCGCGCTCTCCCTCTCCCACACCTCAGTCTCGGATCTCGATCTCATAGACATCTATTCCTGCTTCCCCATCGTCCCGAAACTCGCTGCCGCGGCGCTGGGCCTACCCATTTTAGGCGGGCCGGTGCCGCTGACCCTGCTGGGCGGGCTGACGAGCTTCGGCGGCGCGGGGAATAATTACAGCATGCATGCGCTCACGGAGATGACGCGGCAGCTGCGTGCTGGTGCTGGTGCGGGAAAGGGGAAGGGGAAGGGGCAGCGGGGGAGAAAAGGTCTAATCCTCTGCAACGGCGGAGTCTTGAGCTACCAGCACGTCGTAGTCCTCAGCACCCAGCCCCCAGGCTCTGGGGGATACCCCGTCGGGAATCCACTGCCTGAGGTGCTGGAAGACATTGGAGTACCAGCATTAGCGGAGGATGCACAGGGCGAGTGTGTAGTCGAGGTACGTCTTTTCGCCGAAACACCCGGGCGCGATGTTCGGGCGTGTATTGATGGGGTTTCCACTGACGCTGCGGGCTTGCAGACCTACACTGTTGAGTTCAACCGCGACGGCAGCCCCTTGCGTGGCCATGTTGTCGGCCGCCTGAAGAGCGATAACAAGCGGTTTCTCGCCAACCATGGGGACGAGACTACGTTGCGCCAGATGGCTGAGGGCGCGGGCGAGATTGTCGGTAAGGCTGGGTGGGTCTGGCAGGACGGGCAAGTGAAAGGCAGAGGGCTTTTTGCTTTCGATAGGCCGGCGAAGCTGTAGTGACGAGCGGATGTTTTCCACGTATCGATGTGATCAAATCATATTGCTGTGCTTGCAGGAACTTCTCCTCTCTTCGTAAACGTTGGATGTAATTCACGCTTGAGAGTGAAATGCTCAAAACCGGCTATCTCATTTGCTTGCACATGCTACTCTTCCAAAATCGGGTATCTCATTCCACTCCTTCGCCTAATGCAAAGATCCTGCCTCTCTCTCCTCACCAGCATCCCAAGTCCGTAACATCGTCACATCGTGCCGCTGAACTGTTTCCCACTTGAAGATCTGTAGCTTGTAGATCTCCTCCTTTCCCAAAGTATCGAGCATGTAGATCCCTTAACAACCTGCGTTCAGCCGTTTCCAGCACGCTTTGCAAGGATCCCTAAAGTGGCCGGATATTCCAGTAGAGGCCACTCGCGCTCAACGCTGGCGGATGATTTCTAATACAGGCCAGTATCAGTCGAAGCGGAAATCGAGTTAAAGAGGAAGAGAGCTTGCGCACCTGTCAGGAATTCTTCGCTGTCGATAGAATTAGCATCTGGTCAAAACTGGGTAGAGTCAAGTAACAGAGCTCACTGAGCACCTGCCACACGTCATGACTTACAAGCTCAATGTGATGTACCCATCGCGATCCTCGTCATACTTCTTGAAAACATCCGTCATCCGCTTGAGACTGATGCACGCCTGTACGAACAGATCGAAGCTCATCGCGTTCTGGCCGCCACGGTCATACGTGCGGTACAGCAACGTGACGAACTGCTGCGACAGACGATAACCGAAAGCTATTAAAGCTTCGTTGAACTCAGCGTAGGATATGCTGCCTGAGTGATCTGCGTCGAAACGGTCGAACAGACCACGCCAGGCGGAGAGGAAACCCCAGAGACCACTACCAATGTGTCAGCGAGATGCGTATGTGTTGAAGACCACTCGCGAGCTTACCAGAATTCGTCGAAGTTGACAGAGCCAGAGCGGTCGGTGTCGAACATTCTGCGCATGTCAGCTTCTCTCCGGCGGCTGCTGCCAAGCGACAACATTACCTGATCATCATGCGAACTGTGTGCGGGTCGAATGGGCTCCAGTCGCCATTCACCAGCGCAGTCCTCAGCTCGGCTTCTGTCAGAGCACCGCTGCCGTCTCTGTCTACAGCCCCGAAGAGCTTCCACAACGCATCCCTATCGTTCCCATCACGCGGCGGAGCGGGCGTAGGTGGCGGTCTCTGTGCAATTGGTGGACGGTTGTGGTAGCTCTGTGGGGGAGGCCCATGGCCATAGTTTGCAGGCGGGGGGCTTCCGAGGTTGTTGGGTCGCGAATCGTAGCGGGAATCGTAGCGGTCGTTGTACGCGCCTGGTGGAGGGCGCTGTTCGTAGCTTGCTGGACGGCCGCCGTAGCGCTCTTCTGGGCGGTATGAATGCTGTTGCGTGCTTGGAACCGGAGGCGCGGGCTTGTTGTAGTCTGGCCTCGCGCTGGATGTGCGTGGCGGGCGCGAAGACTGGGAGAGCATTTGGGCAGCCTGGGCAGTGTCAATGGCGCGCATCATCTTGATTCTGGCAGCGATGTACGCACCTGCTCTGGCTCTGCGTGCGCAGGCAGTCGATCTGGGTTGAAGCCTTTGTTGTATGCCATGGCGTGTATGTGTGTGGGGCAGGTGAAAGAGGAAGGGAGGAAGGAGGAGGGGTGTTGCTGCCAGACGGGTGTTACACAAAGCGCGAGCTGACTGGAGGGCGCAGCTTGAGGCTCAGCTCTCAGCTATGGAAGTACAGTGGACAGAGCGGCTTCTGTATCCGCAGGTATGGTTGCCGAAATACGTTCTACGCTCCACTCTTTGTATCGACGCCCAATTCACAATCCAGTTACGCCTGAACCCTGGCGCGGGGCCTATGACGACGCCCGGTCAACTGAACAAGCCAGGAGCACAGGTCACGCTGAGAGCCCAGCAGAGCGGTCTTCGGAAATCGGCCTGAGTCACTCGGAACGAACCATTTTATAGTTTGCTTGCTATCAGCCCGAGATCGAAGCGCGAGTGGCTGTGATTCTTTTCTGCCCAAAGGATCATCGCTGCTGCGGTCCGCAAAGCCACAGATGTGGATGCAGGCCCATATCTGCAGTGGAACCTTTCGGCAAGTTGCAGCGAGGCTCTGACGACGAACGCGCTGCGGCTGTTCATTTGTAAAATGTTGGAAGGTATTGGTTTGGTTGCAATACGCTTTTGATATTTGGACTGGTATCTACTCCTTTCACAATCGTCTTCTGCTTCGTAACTATCGTGCAATGTTGGTATCTTGTATGCAAGACACCGAATGCTATTAAATAGCTGTAACAAACAACAATACTCAAGTGTCGTGGGTATCCTATAACGCCTACAGCATCAAAGAACAAAGCGAAGGTCGAATGACAATATATGTGCGATCACAAGCCGCGCCAACAAGGCAGAAGAGAACGGTACAATGGTGCTACAGGTAGAAAGACTCAAGTCTTGGCTCGCTTCTGATCAGTGTCGCTCCCCCCGTCAGACGTCTTGCGCTTACGATCTGCCGAGTCGTCCCGTGCGAAGGACGGTCCGTTGGTGACGACCGGAGTCTGGAAAGTCAACGGACTGGGGAGCATATTGGAATCACCGCGGCCAAAGCCCCACTCCGGATAGAAACTGCTCGGGGAAGGTAACAGCCCGTTTTCGACGAATCGTGAAGGCAGCGCAGATATGGGCGTCTCCATGTCGCGGTTGCTGCTACCATAAGAATTGCTGTTGGCGGGAGGAGGCGGCCGTGCGAAGGGATTTGGCGGGCCAGTCGCGCCGGCGCTAAGAAGTGAATTCGCGGACGGAGAAGGAGGTGGGAGAACAACCCCTGAAGAATGCGAGGCGTCAGTGCTGCGAGCCGGTGTTGCGCCAGAGATAGAATCTTTGGGCGATGAGTCGGCTGTAGCGCTGCCTCCATCCGATTGCTCGCTCGGAATCTGAACACGCAACTTGGGCTTGTTCTTGTCCGTTTGCAAACTATTCGTGCGTGTAGGTGGCGCTATCGGGGGAACAGCGGAAGTAGACTGTGTTCGTAGAGGCGGCTGTGGCGGAGGCTGCGGACTGGAGATCTTTGAGGCTTGGGAGGGCTGTGTGCCATTTGGTTGTAGGCGTGACATGGCAGCTACATCAACAGACTGTGACCGATTCTCTTGCTTTATGGCTTGAATGTCAGGACGTGGTGGTACCATGCTACCAGGGAACAAGTGCCCCGCTAACATCGATGAGCTTTCATCGATTGGCGTGAAGATGCTGCCAGAGGGCAACGGTCTCGGCCCTGGCAGAGGGGGGCTCTGGAAGTCATTGTGTGGCGGAGGTGGGGAAGGAACGGTGATAGTGGGCTGCGGGGGTCGCTCGCGCTGCGGAGGCTGAGGTTGTGGTGCCTGCGGTTGTTGTTGCTGTTGTTGTTGCTGTTGTTGCTGCTGTTGCTGCTGTTGCTGCTGCTGCTGCTGCTGCTGCTGCTGAACTTGTTGCTGAGCTTGTTGCTGAGCTTGCTGCTGTTGCTGTTGCTGTTGCTGTTGCTGTTGGTGGTGCTGCTGGATTTGTTGTTGCTGGATATGTTGCTGGTGCTGGTGCTGGTGCTGGTGCTGCTGTGATGGGTGCGGTTGCATCTGCGCGGCCGGCTGCATTTGGGGAGAAGGGTGCATCTGTGGGACCGGCGGCATTGATTGCCTCCGCGGCTCTTGTTGCATGAACTGCTGCACGTGAGGATTCGGCACAGGATGCGTCGTGTAGTGGTATTGGGGTCCTGACGGGCCTTGCGGGTGCTGAGCGGCCTGGGGATTATAAAAAGGCGGATTTGGCATGTAGGCATAGTTGGGCTGCGGCGGCGGTGCCTGCGAGGGAAACGGCTGTGGAGGGGCAAGGTTTGAGCTGCGGCGGACGTGGCCAGGGTGTTGGTCCAATCGCGAGTTCGGTCGCGACATGGGATGAGGGGGCTGCGGCGAGGGGCCGCGGTGCTGGAAGCCGTTCGGTATTGGCGGAGACGCAGAGGGTGTGACGTGACGGACGTGTTGGAAGGCCGGCATGTGGTGTGGCATCAGACCGTGCTGCTCGGGGGGTGTATGCGAATCGCGGGGAGGGGCGCCCTCGTCTTCGTCGTCTTCGTCGTCGTCATCCTTCTTGCCCATGAAGTCTTCAGGGCCTTTGTGCTCGTGTGCGCCGCCATACTGCGTGACCTGTCAGCGCGACTCCGTTAGGCGCTGTCTTGATATGGCAAAGGAAATGGGACGAGACTTACGTATTGATAGCGACCTATAGTCTCGTTGATGTCGCCGGATGAAAACTCATACAGCTTCTTATTGTGCCCGAAGATGATGACGGCGACATCGACAGAGCAGAGGACAGACAGCTCGTGCGCCTTCTTGAACAGACCGCCCTTGCGCTTCAGAAACGTACTAAATGGCGTCAGCGACAGTTAACAGGAGGCGCGCGAAGGGGAGCGTACACTGAGCGGTTGCGGTCATCCTTGATGGCCTTGATCTCGATCTTTCTGCGACCCATGGTGAATAGCGACCTCAGGCGTCACCGCGCATCGAGTGTGGAGGGGTATGTGAGGCGGTGATAGTGTGGCTCGTAGTCGAGGGTTCGTCGAGGGCAGAGGCGTTGATTAGCTCGCGCGGCGTCTGAACAAGCACGACCACGTTACTACGAAAGCGTTTCAGGAGGCAGTTTGGGCGGCCAAAGTCGGCGCGTTATTCTGCTGGTACTATCGCAGCCCGCAAGCTATATGGTCCTGATGCGCGACACGGAGCTGTGCCCGTAGCTCCCAAGGTCTGAGGCTCTGGATGAAAGATGATGTGCAGAGGCAGCATGGAGGCAGGCGCGGGCTTACCCTATAATTAGAAAATCATGGGCTTCTCGAGCCTGGGCCACTACTCGCCAAAATGCCCCTTCGCGGATATTTGCTGCAAAGCGCTGGAAGGTGAGCTGCTATCATTGGCTGCAGAGATGTGACAACTCTCACCGGTGACCGCTAATATCGGACGCTTAGGGTTAGACGGTAAGTATATGAGCTAATTATAGGACATATCACATCCAGCATTGCGACGTTGACAGACCCTCGACGAAGCGTGACGCGGACCCTGATCTGCTCTGCGAACTGGCATGGTATGCAAGTGTTTGCGATCGTGCTCAGTGTGCATCATATGACGATGCTGGGTCGGTCCCACCCCCGCGAAACAACGACGCGGCAAGGCGAGCAGAGTGTGAACGCTGGTCTCACCAACAAGTCTGACCTCAATGGGTGAAGACTCGACCATGAGGGTATCCGCGCCGCTTGCACGAGTCGCAAATCTCCTGACCTGCAGCGAAGTGATGGTCGTCTCCCTGGGCTGTGCCGTCGAGCTTCGGTGCATGTGTTGTACAACTTCATGTAGGACATTGCGGCTGCCGAAAGCTGCTCATCGATGCTGCACTGCATCGCCATCGAAGTTCTGCTTCGTCATCTTGTCGACTAGTGTCTACTGCGTGGTCAGCGGACGACGAGACCTGCCTCCTTGTACGCGCCCCAGCCCCCATGATATCCATACAGTTATGCTGTTCATCGTAGTTCCTTGCCTCGCGTACCTTTGCCGTCGCTGTCATGGAGACTCTATATTTAGATATGCATCCACCCACGCGGGATGACGCTGTAGGAGACCCACAGTGCCAAACCAAACGCCGGTTGATTCTGAACCGACTGAGTGGTCTCGGTGGATTTGGCTATCAAGGGAAAGCGGCATGCACGTGTCATCTGAGACAAACAGCTACCTAGGGACAAGCATTGGGTCATCGCGATGAAGCAAGCTGGGACTCAATGTAGATTTGTAAATTGTGAGCTTCGACAATTGACTACAAGATGTGTACTGGCGCAACCAAGGCATGACCTCCAAACATATCAATCGTCACATCACTTTTCCCGTTATTGGAAATTGTACACTACATTGGAAATCTAAGATCTATAGATGTTCGAAAAGTACGTGCAAAAGCGCATCGCCTGCCAAATTTCTTCACCCCTCGACCAGGCAGATTTGCGCAGTGAATAACTCAAGGCGATTGCCTCCTGATCATTGTTGTCAACCCATTACTTCGGCACCACAAATGAATCGTATAGAGCGCACAACAAGCCGGAACAAAACGCTAAAGCATCGAAGGGGTATTACAGATTCCGAGAGCAAATCGGAAGGGGGTATCTGTGCTCTTTGTACGCTGAGGAAGTAGCAATATGTAAAGGCTTACAAAAGGTCTGATTAGTATGTCAGTAACAGACCCGTCTGAAGTCTCTTCTTGCATACCTCTTCGTAAGTAGTGGCCGTTTCTACCGCATGGCACCACCGGGCCTGACCGGGACTCCATCGACGTTGCCTGTCAATTCTGCAACGCGAGCTTTGATGCGGGCAACACGACTCTCGATCGTCTCCTCACCACTGGTTTCTCCTTCATCAGTACGCTGACTCTGGCTTTGGCTGCGGCTGCGGCGCGTCTGCTCTTCACTGAGACGAGCTGCGCGCTCAGCGGCATTCCTCCTGATCTGAGCCCACCTGTCCTGTGATGGTGAGGCCTGTCTGCCGGCTTCGACCGAGTCCTCCGAGATGTCGTCTCTTGCGTAGGCACCACGCTGCTGAGGTGGCGTGACTGGCCGCGATGTCTTCGAGTTCTGACCAACTGGGCGGCGCTGGACTGCAGGTGCAGCATCGTGGTATTCGTCGTCACTGTCTTCGGGGACAAAAGCTGGCATATCCTCCATCGGCCCCTGATCGAATCTCGAGAAGGCTTGATCTGCCTCTTGTTGCTCTAGCGCACCCGGTGTGAGTGGTGGACCGGGCTCAGCTGAGATTGGATCATGCCTCACGGCTGGAGAGTGCGCCCTGATCGGCTCAACCTGCTCGAGGCTGGCTACAGGCGAAGGCTCTCGGTGTTGTTGCTCGTGGTGCGATACTTGAGAGGCGCTTCGAGCAGCATCGAGAGCTCGCAGTCGCGACTCATCTTCAGATGGTCTAGCCTGGTTGGAACCGGCAGGAGCAGCGGTATCGGTCTTCTTCCTCCCAAAAAGCTTTCTGAATCCTCCTCCGCCGCCTTCTTTCTTCTTCTTTTCCAGCTTCTTTGGTTCTGCTGGTTTGGCTTTCTCCTCGGAAGGGCGAACGTTGGACGGTACCGGCGTGACTACTTTGCGTTCAGGAACTGGGACCTTCAGAGCTTGTTGTCTATTCGCTGCCTCCATTGTAGAGAGCTGATTTTCCTCTGCGTCTGGCCTTGGTGTGGGGAGAGGTGAGTCCTCGGGCCATGGGACTGGGGTGATGGTAACATCTTGGGTAGAGTTTGCCGCAGGAGGATTCCACACTTGCGACTTCGATGCAGGCAAATCTGTTTGGGACTGTGGAAGCGCAGGTAGGTCCCGGTTTGAGGCGTGGGGAGGTAGCGGTGAAGACCTTCCGTTGG
The DNA here is from genome assembly GCA_020272525.1 of Epicoccum sorghinum. Classification (NCBI taxonomy): domain Eukaryota; kingdom Fungi; phylum Ascomycota; class Dothideomycetes; order Pleosporales; family Didymellaceae; genus Epicoccum; species Epicoccum sorghinum. Next base: position 1,377,009 of record VXJJ01000022.1, on the reverse strand, counting down.
CTGTGGATTTGAGATCCATCTTTGACCCTTTCCCGGCGTTGATATCACCTAGGTATTGCGCGCGCAAGGCGTCTTTGTCCTTCGCACCTTCTCCGAATCTCTTGTCCCACTTCATCGCAGGGCCAGCTTCACTCAGTAAGTGGGGCTGTAAGGTCAAAACACTGTTCGTCTTGACAGAAGAAGTCTCGTCCATCCTGCCTCGGCGTTGGGCAAGTTGTTCCGCTGCCTTCTGTTCTCGGTCTTTCTGCGCCAGTTTGGCAGCGGCGGCTTGAATACGTGCATGCTGATCTGCGCCAATGGTGCTTGAAGGCGTGTTCGAGTTTGCCCGGTTGTACGGGTCCTTTGCAGAAGGCGCAGTCTTCTTACCGGTGGATTTTCTTCGACCCAGACGACCACGCTTCGTGAAGCTGAACATAGACTTCTTTTCGGCGATATAAGCCCCCTCTTCAGGCCCAACGGCGGCGCCCTTGACCTGCTCTTCCATGATCAGCCATTTGCCGCCTGGAATGCGTGTCTCGATGATCGTGCATCTGCCAAAGGCAGCCTTTCGATCGGGAGTCTCCTCATTTGCAAGACTTGTCATCCATACCCACCAGAATGTCTCATCCAGGTCAAATGCTGTGATGCTGGCGAGTTCTCCAGGTTCAAGGTCTTCCTCAAGGCCATGCCCATTGCGAACGTGCGACTGTGAGCTGTGAACGCGAGCAGGTTCGCCAAGTGGCGGAAGCTTCTGTGTTGGGAGTAACAACGTAGTTGGTGCAGACTGGTTGTTCTCGTCGGCGAAGCCAGAGGACAGGAAATCAGCCCAAGATGGGGTGGTGGGACGTCCGAAATCAGTCTCCTTAGATCGGGGTCCATTTCGGAGGCCAGAAAATTCGCGGAGACCTGTCGTGGTCGATGTTCCGTTGGTGCTGGCCGAATCTTCCAATAGCCCAGAAAACCCAAAATCTTCGAAACGAGACCAAGATGGATCTGGGGTGGTCGCAATTGGTGATGTAACAGACTGATTGGCGGACGCAATAGCTTCCAACACCCTGCGACATTCATCTGTAAGCGCCTTCACGGTATCGTCATAAGCCGAGAACTGCTGCAGGGCTGCATCATCGTCGCGGTATTCGAAGTTCTTTGCGCGGCGCAGCAACGCAAATGGAGTTGGTGAGACCGAGTTAACAATCATGACTACTTTGGTTGTCCGGGCGTTTATGAGCGTAGGCGCTTGCGGTGGGTACTCAGTCTGAGAAAGCAGCGATTGCAGGGAACGGGGCAGGTTAGAAATACCGCCTACTGCGTTCGGATCGGGGGAAAGTGATCGAAGATATGCAAAGAAAAGATGACTGGCTGCATCTGCGGCCCTGCGAAGAGTTAGCATCGCGTTGAACATGGTCGGACTGTGTAGGCTCACTTCTCCCATGTGCGGTATCCCCCATCGAAGCCATTGCCGTCGTCGTGGAATTCAAAAGCCCACCAACCGGCCATGCGCGACAGCTTCCTGCCACCCATGCCGTTCGTTTTGCTTCTCGCGGCGACCGCAGACAAGAGGTCAAAGAAATCAAATATTATGCGTTTGCGGGCTTCCGAATCGACGCTGAGGGGGATAAATGTATCAAACGCATGACGCGCAAGATTAGAATCTGGAATAGTCAGTATCAAGTTGCGCACATTCTTGCAATGACCATATACCAGACTCGCCGATGCGAAAGAGCTCGTAAGCATCCCAGGTGACAACACCGCCTGGCAGTCTGCTCCAGCACCACTTCATTATACTGCAAAGTGTCTGCGCATGTTAGCGTGTCGGCGGTGCTTATCCAGAACGACAGGACGTACCAACGGCTCAGTCAGACGCAGCTCCTGTGCCAGACTTTCGCCTCGGAACTGTCGTGTCCCTTCATATTCTGCCTTGAAGAAATTGCGAATGAAGTTTCGTGAAGCACTTGTGTCGGAAGTGGGGCGGAAGGGGAGCAGTACGAAGGGCATGTCGATTGCTGTTGCCAGTCAATACTGAGTACTCTGCTGGACAGAGCCAGAGCTGCGCTCACCTCTCGACTTCATTTCCTGTGTGCAGACGTGAACAAGCTCTTGAATTTCCTCCGGGGCAACATCCTTGCGAGACCATGCGTCTTCCCATCGCGGCCGTGGGGCGGGCTCGCTGTTGGCTTCTGCCTTGGAGCCGGACCTGGAGGCGTCCTTGGGCTTGAAGACATTCTTGAAGAAAGGCATGCTGCGTCGGCGCCGGCAGCCTTAACGGGCGACTTCTGCGCGCGAAGCCGGTCGGTGTTAGGAGGGGCCGTCGGCGGAGAGCGTGCTGGAGCGCTCGAGGGTCGTGGTGACGTTGGTTGTTGTGTAGCGGGCGCAATGCAGGGACGAAGCTGTGAACGCAATGGCTGCGTGAAAGGTGGGAACGTAGCGCAACAACTCCTCTGCACGCGCTGCAAGGCTTCAGAAAGGTGCTAGTTGAAAAGGAGTAGCACCAGGCGGTTGCTTCTGAGGCAAGCCTCCGCTTCCAAGTGGACAGAAGCGAAATGACAAGGGTGCGGCCCAATAACGCGACGATCGTCTCTAGATCCAATGCTACTGTTCTGCAACGTGTGGCTCCTTCCTTGTGCACGCACCTGGAGATTATTCTCTGTTTTTGCAACGATCCCCTGCCCGCCAACACATCCTCTACCAAATTATCTAGCTGCCTTGATACATCTACTGCGTGCATCATTCAATTGGCCAGAAAGTGACTGATGCGTTGTCCCTGTCGCGTCACACTCCGCGAATCATCAGTACAATCCGCGCCCGGCAGATCTTAGCCATGTACCGAACGCCACATTCAGGAACAAGTCTTGTGCAACCCATACCTCAAAGTTTTCGCTACCATAGACGGTCTCACGGCGCAGTGAATATACTTTGTAGCCCTATTGGGTGGTTCCCCTGAGATGCTGATAGCCGTTCGTCTAGCTCTAGTGGACTGTGGCGGCCCGAAGAACGCTGCATGAATGTTGGTTCCACTCATATCTCCATGCTATCAGCAAAAGCAAGGATCGCCCGCCAGCGTGGCCGCATCGCCCCAACTGAACGAGCTCAGGGCAAACACCTGCCAACCTTTGTGGCCAATCGACTCCAATATCGAGACAAAATTGTGCCTTTCTAGCGTGCAATCTGCCATCTCATGGGTCTGCCTGTTTCTTGAAGCAAAAAGCAAGCATACAATTTCATGGAACAAGATCGCATTTGAGAGCCGAACGTGTTAGCAATAACGATCGCTTTGACACTACATAAGGTTTGGAAAGCCGCTTATTTATGCAGTCTAAAGCGATCGTTCTTTCGTACGGGGAACCGGTGGGCTTGATGACCGGTACACGTCACGTGAGAACGCGACTCGCGATTTGCATTTAAAGTTGTTGTTGTTGTTTCGGTCCAGACCCTGTTGTGTTCGTCTTGACTCTAGCCCGACTGTACCACCACTACATACGCAATACGTCCTGACATCAGCGAATCATTTTGCAGTCCTTACCCACAGGCATTGTCGAATGTCCTGAACAAACAATTTTTGCATGAAAGCATCTTTGCGGACTCTGAGTCAAACATAGACATACCGCATCTGCAATGCCAGCAGAAACTGCATGTCCAATCTCTGGCATCGACCAAGCCCTTGCATCATACATCAACTCTCGCGATGAAACGCTGAGGATTCGGCGTGCACTATCACGGTATCTCACGTCCAGTCTTCGGCCAGTAGACGACACCACCCAGGACCAGCATGTAAACCACGAGTGTCCTCAGGGCATCACCGCAACCAGCACAAATCCACCCGGCCTCAAGGGCTCACGCATAGCCTACCTACATGCTCTGCGGGCTAAAAGCCAGGCGGAAGCAAGGCACGCCGAGCTTCAAGCATCGCTGGAAGATATTCAGCGCCGTCACATTGATGATACCCCTACGCTGTCTCGCTCTACCCAGGATGACGAGGTTACACGGAACTACATCGCTTTGCTTCGACAACGTCGAAAGGTAGCAGAGTTGGGTGTGGTACAAGAAGCTATCGAAAAATTACTCGACGCAAAACCCACCACTCAACATCACGACCCAAGAGATCACATCCAGCACATCCTTGGGGAGCAACCAGATCTTCCCGCAGAGAGATTAGAGCAAATCACTCAGACAGAGGTTGACCAAACGTCAATATTCAGATTGAAGCAAGAAGTGTTAGAGGCACGGGGTCGTATGGAGAAAGCAAACAGCGCCAGGAAGCAAGCTAACAGTACAATGCACAATCAGTCTGGGCTCCAGGAACAGGTCCGCGCTCTTGAAAAGGCGCGGAACGAGCTTGTTGAGTGGATGCAGGGCGAATTGGCTAAGATGGAAGAGGACTCTGTCTTTCTTGAAGACGCTTCGCCCATCAAACGCTCTCAGCAAGATAGTAGTCTTGTAGACCTCAGTCAAGCCGAAACGTGTGTCCGTGCTTCTTATCAACGATACGTCGAAATGCGGTCAGAGATAATCAAGGCTTACGAGAGCCTGATTCAGCCCTTGCCCAAAAATGATAAGGCCGGAGCTGAGGACGCCACGACAGCTGCGTCTGAGGATCCAAAGAACGTAAAGCTTAATCGGCCAGTCACAAAGCTTTTACCTCACCTTCCTCAGCTTGCCCGTTCCGCTCAAAATGAACGTTCCTTGCTCCAGCAGGCTGTATATCTCCAAAATCAGCTTGCTGCCTCGGATCAGGAGTTAGAGGAAGCCCTCCTGCGATTGTCGGGCGAGAGTCACTTGCTGCCGGCAGGTTCGAAGGCTGCCAGTGATTGGGGCAGGGTAGCCTCAGAGGCCGAAGCTGCGACTGAGCTGACTGTAAAGGAACACCTACAGGGGAGTCGTCATGAGGTCAGCAGTATCAGCGCCATTGTAGACCTTTGCTCGTTGCAAGGCAAGGTGTTGACATCCGCATAGAGTCGAATTACATCGCGGGGTGATAACATGTTTTATTGTTATTAAGAACATGGGATATGCAGTGAACCTTGATTGCTTCCGTGTCTGGACGCAGACACATGTTGCTGTGCAGCTACGGTAAATGTGGCTACGAATGACTAAGCTATAATTCGTCCACCTGCCAAATATTATCCCATGTTGAAATGTTGAGTGCTGTGATGCAAATCAAAGACGACCACAATTGCAACGTCTACATCAAGCTGTTACGCCAACGACAACGTGAGCGTCGAAGCGAGTATCTGCCAGACCTGGTTCAGACTTGCGAAAAGACATACCGTGAGCCAGCGAAGAGCCTAGACTTCCTCCTCCTCTTCAGCCTCGGCCTCAGTCTTTAGGTTCTCAGGCTTGAGCTCTTCAGCAGAGTCGTCTTCAGCCTTGACCTTATCTAAGCCCATTGTTAGCAATCAATCACATAACGTACAACAGAACTAGGTAACGTACCATCCTCATCCTCCTCGACCTCAGACTCCGCCTTAGGCTTAGACTTAGGCTTAGCCTTGGAGACGCGCGCCTTCTTAGTCGGCGAGGCTTCAGCATCCTCATCAAGCTTCTTGCCAGCGCGCTTGCGAGGCGTCACCTTCTTGGTAGGAGTCTCGCCATCCTCGCCAGCATCGTCCTTCTTCTTACGACTACGCTTGGCGGGAGTCGAAGTCGGAGCGCTGCCATCCGTGGGCGCCATGAGCTTCTTCTTGATAGCAGCCCATGCGTTGCTAGCCGAGCGGACATTGCTCATGCCGGCGAACTTCGCGAGCTTCTCATAGTCGATCTGTGGAGTGTCAGTGATGCGCACGGAAGGTTTGGTAGGTGTCGCTGACCTCGGGCGGACCGGACTTCAGCGACTGCATTGCCAAGCAGAGGAGCTGGAGCTCGCGCTCGGTGAACTTGGGGGCTACATCGGTGCTGGGACTGGGGGACTTGGGTGCGTCGGACATGGTTGCGGGGTTGTGGGTGCGTAGGGTGATGTGGTTTGCTCGGTGATGGGTCACTGATCTGTGGAGCAGAAGCTAGTATGCAAATGTGTAGAGGAGATGTGGCAGGATACTCACGGTATTTATGGATCCTGCGACAGGCGGGTGAGCGGCACGAACGATGAAACCCTTGGTGACTGTGAGTTGGTGAAAACTGCTGCCAAATGGCGGTAAATGCACGCGGATCACTCTTTCACTTGGGCTTCACTGATGGGAATGACCTCAAATCTGACGTGACTGGAAATGGCTCAGCAAAACCCGAGCGCATAGATGACCATGAACCTTTGTGCTCACAAAAATGCGCCAATAGCGGCTTATTTGCGAGAAACACTGACCCGTTACAGCCTCATGCTTTGTATTCATATGCATTCACCTCTTAATATCTCTGCAATAAAACGAGTCTCATCATTTCCTTCCAGCATATTCCGAGCTTGATGCGGTGCTCGTAGACGAAGCCTGTTGTTGTATGCCTTGAGTCTCGAGCGGACACCATGGAGTTGAACGGTCTTGCAAGATGCTTGAGGACTCTCGTGCCTGACCAAGGCATGTACATCAAAGCTGATGCTAATACCTGCTTCACTGCAATCCACATCTGTACTATTGTTCACATGCAGCAATTTGCCATGTCCGAGCGGCCACTCGACGATTTTGAAGGATTTAACTAGAAGAGCGCATGAGTATTACTACCATTGTTTAGAAGTCTGCGCCAAACAGCCTCGAAGGCCTTCAGTATCCTGCATTACGCCAAGTGGTCACTCGGAGCTGGTAAGGTGCTGTAACTTGCAATTGGCAAGTGCAGAGTAAGTGAAAGCCAGACGGCAAACAGCAAGCGCGAGGGACATAGCTATCTGTGACCACAGGTTTCACAATTCATTCGCATGCAACCCTACTTGCATAAATTGAGAGGCGTCTAGCACCGTGAAATCAAGAGCCCGCATTGATGGTGGTGAGGTGAGGTCGACTCCAACATACGCGAAACCGCAATGGGCAATGTCGAGCCTGACTCGCGCACCACCACCGAACCCCCGAGCTTGGAGGCATTAGGCACAGAGGCTCTCGCAGCCGTCAACAAGCGTCTCAGCCTCCCTCGCCCTCCGCGTCGTTCTCAATCCCGTAAACCCAGATCCCGCTTCTCGACTGCCTTACTCATAAACATTCTACTGCACAAAATGGCCGACCCCATAGACAGCGCCCTGTAAGCCGGTCGTCCCCCTCGCAATCCCGCCCCAAACATGCCCCACCACTAACAACTTGACCCAGCGACCTCCTTCGACGCCTCAACCCCAAGGATGTCAAGAAGAACGTCGACCACATAATCAGCCTGAACCCTGAGCTCGAGGAGGACTTGCTGGAATCCGTTGATATTCCGCTCACCGCTAAGAAGTGCTCGAAGACCAAGCGCGACTTCCTGTGCTGCGATTACAACCGCGATGGAGATAGCTGGAGGAGTCCGTGGAGCAACGAGTTCGAGCCGCCGATTGAGGATGGTGTGACACCCAGCGAGAGGATCAGGAAGATGGAGATCAAGGCGAACGAGGCATTCGATGTGTACAGAGAGCTGTAGGTGCACTCACGTTGCTGGGGACACTGAGCGCGGGCTTACGAGGGCAGGTACTTTGAAGGCGGCATATCGAGTGTGTACCTTTGGGACATGGATGACGGCTTCGCTGGCTGCGTGCTGTTGAAGAAAGGTATGCTGTCCTGATTGCGCGCTCACGTTCCTCAAACTAACGTACGCAGCCGTCAATCCCACACAACGCAGCTCTGGCAGCTGGGACAGCATCCACGTGTTCGATGCCCAAGACCGCGCTCGCACCGCTCACTACAAGCTGACCTCGACGGTCATCCTCTCTCTCGGCACCGACTCCGAAGCGCTCGGCGGTCTGGACCTGTCTGGTAACATGGTTCGCCAGGTAGAGGCTGATATGGCTGTTGAGGACGACACATCGCATGTTGCAAACATTGGCAAGATGGTTGAGGATATGGAGTTGAAGATGCGCAACCTGTTGCAGGAGGTGTATTTCGGTAAGGCAAAGGATGTTGTGGGTGACCTCAGGAGCATCCCGCCGCTGAGCCAGGCGAACAAGGATAGGGCTACACAGAGGGAGATGATCAACAGCATGGGAAGATAAATACCTTGTAACTTGCTGTACTGGAAAATCGGCATTGGCAGCGGTGCTGCGTGTCTTGTCACTTAACACTATGAGCAAGCAAAGCTTACACGGTCTGCAGATCCTTCGAGTTCTTGAGACTAACTACATCTTTGGTCACCGCACAGCACTCATGGTATGGCAGTCAACAACATCAAGCCCCAGCGCCATCCTTCCTACTCTCCCCACCCGTGAAATCATCATGAGCCTCCTCAAACGTGCCGTGCTGCCTGTCTGTGCGCTCGACAGCCTCATCGGAAGACTCCACACACCCATTAGCACAACCCTCAAAAACCCTAGTTCATGAACAAGCCAACTCACCGTGCGTATCAGGTAGTAAAGCACATATGCAGGCCAAACAACATACAACAACAACCCCATAACAAGACCGAACCAGACTCTCCAGGTGACGGGGAAGTATAGGTCCTCTTCGCCCAGTTGCTTGCAGGTCACTCCGCGAGGATAGACGGGCGTGCCCGTGTCGTCGAGGTGCATGCCCCGGGGCCATTGGTTGCGGGGGAGGTGCAGACCGGGGTAGTCGTCGGTGGGTCTGAGGTACTGCGAGAGGCTGATGTGCATGGTGTGTGTATGCGAGAGAGTGGGGTTGACGGTGTTTCTGTTTGCTTTTGGTGAGGTTTGTGATGGTGGATTGGAGGGGTGAATCAGTGGAGACGGAGGGTTGGGGGTTAGAGGTGTTGGGGTTTGCCGGGTGGGAGTGGGCTGGCAGCAGTGGGCAGGCACTGCGGGTTGAGAAGGAGCGTGTTGGCGAGTTGCTGTGGGCGTGAAGACTTGATTAATACTTTTTAGAGCCCAAGTAAGTACATTACCAGCCTCGCTAAGATCTCTAAATGTTGCTATGTACAGATATCAACCTGACTATTTGGTTCTATAAACAAGGTGGGCGGCAGAGACGCATGCCAAAATCCACTTCGATCTTCAATCTCGCTCCAGAACGCTATGCATCTATCATCTTAGACAGCACCCAAACACCATGTAATGCAAGAAACTCTCCGTTGGACTGGCACTACTCGCCCTTCACAGCGTACCTCAATGTTCCCTCGGCATTCCAGCTGCCTTCGTACCTCTCCTGCAAGACCCTTAACTTGCTGAAGAACACGTCATCATCCACATATGCGCCCTTCAGCCACCTCTCGCCCTTGGTCGCATCAAAGGCTCTGCGCGCATGCAGCACTCTCCTGTTGTCGAAGATGACGCACTCGCCCTCGTTCAGCCTGTACTCGTACAAATTCTCTTCCGAGCTTAACAACTTCTCATACGCATGGCTTGCGGCGATGAAAGAACGGAAAGAGGTCTGGTTGTTGCTGCCAATGCGAGCTTCGAAGGGGCCTTGGAAAGGTGGTGACCAGTTCACGCGGCGGATAGCAGGATTCGTGGGTTCGCTATATTTAGGGTAAGGGAATAGCTCGATCACCGGACGGGTGAAGTGGTAGTGGTAAGTTGGGTGGTGGTACTCGTATGTAACTGGGAAGGTGCAGAGAGTCCGGAAGTGAAACGCTGAGAAGCGCTGAAGCTGATGTACTGCGTTGAAGGCATCGCTGAAGAAGGATTCACCGCCGGGTGTGCGGGCGCGTAGAGAGTGGAGGAGCTGCAGATGGGGTGGGTTGGAGGTGTAGAGAAGATCCATGTGTAGTCCAAGGAACTGCGGTGTATAGGCGATGTTCTCGGCTTTGGCTTTTGAGCGAACGTCCCAGGTGCGGCCGTAGAGTGTGTCTTTGAGGTTGCCAATGCGCTCCGAGAGCTTGACTACCGATTCTTCGGACTCGGGCACGTTTTTGATGAACAGCAGGCCGTATCTGTGCAAGTGCGTGAGAGCATCGTAGAGAACTTCGTCTTGGTTCATATAGTCGTTGTAGTCGAGCCATTTGTTGTCTCTCGTTATCTTTTGCTTGTCCCAAAGCACTCTGTCATCGTGTCGTACACCGCCTCGAAGTTCGACCTCCTGGTGAATTGCTCTCCGTAGCCAGTCGATGGAGTGTCGTGTGCGATGGTCTGGTCCATAACCTCTGACGTCATTCTTCCACTGGAGCTCAATTGAAGGGCCTTTCTGTTCATCTTCTACAAGCCTGTAGCTCCCTTCTAGATCCTCTGGGATGTCGGAGGTTTGAAAGACTTTCTGCTTGCTGTGAGGATCTTTGCACTGTGTGCATGAGCAGCTGTCTCGAAGAAACGCGGTATCGAAGCCTCGAGCATTTCCGTCTATTTCAACGGCAATGTGTTTGGCAGGAGCACCATCAGCCTGCCCAAGTTCCGATACTTCTGGAGCTGGGGTTCCCTGTGCAGCCCTTTCTGCAAGCTCCTTCTCTTGCTGTTCCTTTATTTGCAGCTTGCTCTGTCGATGAGGACCATCAATCGCGGGGCGCCATTCCGATTGCTCTGCCGAACTTGCCGACTTGCTCCAAAACGAACGGAATGAAAACTGTCTTGTTTGCGTTGGATTTGTCGATTGACACTTCGGTACAATTCTCCGTGCGGTCCGCAGCGCAGGTAATCTGGTAGTGACGCTCAATGACATGGTGGCAGCTGGAACTCAACGCTGTCAAGAACCTGGGGCCTCCGTGGGGATATTCATACGCCGACCGCGCCAATTTCAGCCGACGACCGAGGCGCAAGTTCCTTTCTCGACCGCGCACGTCTAGATTTCCGCCTTTTCTCCGGAAACACCCACTATTTATCCCACGCCGGCAGATATAGCATCGCGTGTTCGCGGCACGTGTACGCTACTGTCCGTTGTTGAGCCTAGGCGCATGTCTGAGGGCGTTGCACAGCTCAAGCATGAGGTACGTACCAGCTGGCTGCTTGTGCTGTACAGACTAACAATCTGGCTCAGGGTTCTCAGCGACAGGTAGTCGTTGCTGGCGCTGTTGCTGGCCTTGTGTCGCGGTATGTTAACAGGTTTCTGGGAGGCTTGTCCAACCTTACTGACGGGCCACAGCTTCGTCATAGCTCCCCTCGATGTTATCAAGATTCGCCTACAGCTCCAGATACATTCGCTCTCCGACCCTCTCAGCGTCCGCGGCGTCAATGGCCCCGTGTACAAAGGGACCCTGGGTACTCTTAAGCAGATCCTGCAGCAAGAAGGCTTGACAGGGCTATGGAAGGGCAATATTCCAGCCGAGCTGATGTACCTGGCATATGGCAGCATCCAATTTTCTGCCTACACATACGCCTCGTCTCTTCTTGAGCATCCAGCTCTGCCATACCATCTCCCTAGCTCTGCCGCCAACTTCATTAGTGGTGCGGCCGCTGGCGCTGCGGCGACAACTGCCACCTATCCACTTGACTTGCTGCGCACACGCTTTGCTGCTCAAGGCAATGAACGTGTCTACAGTTCTATCGCGGCTTCTTTGAAGCAGATAGCACAGCAAGAGGGACCCACAGGCTTCTTCCGTGGCCTTGGAGCTGGTGTGAGCCAGATTGTACCATACATGGGGTTGTTCTTCGCTAGCTACGAGAGCCTTAAACCACTCGTGGCTCAATCATCGATACCCCTGCCATTTGGTACATCGGATGCCGCTGCTGGAGTAATGGCTAGTATCCTCTCGAAGACCGCGGTTTACCCTCTTGATACCACGCGGAAGCGCCTGCAGGTGCAAGGGCCAATGTTGGCGCGGTACGTGCATGGGAACATACCCGAGTACAGAGGCGTCATGAGTACGGTGCTACGCATATGGAGGCAGGAGGGTAGACGAGGAATGTACCGCGGCTTGACAGTCAGTCTGCTCAAAGCTGCGCCTGCGAGCGCAGTCACAATGTGGACATACGAAAGAGCTATGGCAATCATGCTTGCCTGGGATGGAGCAGAAGCGTAGGAATAAATAACAAGCATGGGTTGGCGTTGAGTTACACGGCATAAGAGATACCACGCATCGATGTTTCAGTCTTTCTCTTGAAGCATTCGCGACTAGTTACTGCTAATCATAATCTTGACTTCTCTCCTCCGTCCAGTCACGCAACATTCTTCTCGAGCCATTCCTCCCACTGCTGTTCCGTCCAGCTGGAGGAGATATCGTTATTGACAACTCCATCAAACACTACCGTCGGCGTGACATGAACACCCTGTAACCTGTTCTGCTTCGTCTGCAGCTTCACATAGTCCGTCACGCCATTACCACCGTTCAATCCACCGTCCTTGTCCGGCTTGTCGCTGATCTCCAGCAGACTGTACACCTCCTTCTCATCCACACCCACGCTTCCTGCAATCTTGGCCAATCTCTTGTATGTATTATTCCTTGTCTCATTCACCACGCTCGCATCAAAGAAATCCTTCTGTTGCTCGAACAGCTTCTCGCTGAAGTCGTAAAACTTGTCGGGTTGGACTTTGAGCACTGCGAATCCTGCTTCGTGCACGAGGGTGGAGGATGGATGCCAGGGCTGGATCTGCTGGCGGAAGATGGTGACGACGCGATCAGAGTACTTCTCCAGCAGGGTCTTGCGCAGAGGCGAGCTGTAGACAGTCTTGAAGATCTTGGCGCTGAACGGGCAGACGTAGTCAAGGTCTGAGTCCGATTAGTATGTTACGGTGACTGCGAATATGCTGCGTAACACGTACATATCTCAATGGTGTGGATGGCTTTGGGTTGGATGGCTGTCGAGGCGAGCTTCTGCCCAGCGAACTTGGGTGCGAGAGCCATATCGATGTAGTGGAGCTCAGTTGGGTGGTATCGGGATTCAGTCGTAGATTAGAAGCTTATATGTATGTCTAAAGAGAGGTGAAATGGTGTCAGAAAGCACGCAACATCGCCGGAGGGGCAAGGCGAGGACAGTTATATTTATATACATGATTGGATAATTATATGCTGTATATCCTCCATGATCACCATTACCAATTTCCCATCCCAAAAAGAACAAACAACATACAAAGTGATAACAATACTACTCATACATCTCGTTCCCATCACGCTCCACTGCACTATCGTACAGTTGCACCTCCCGCCCCTCCACCCCCTCCGCGCCGGCACCGGCCTCGATGGCTTGCGCGGCCTCGGCGGCCTGCTTCTTCTTCTTCTCTTCCGCCTTGCGGCGAGCCTTCGCACGCTTGCGGCAGTCACGCTCAATGTGGCAGGCCTTCTTACAGCTAACTATTTTAGCAACCATCATCAATCACAACACTTACCTTAGCACTTACTATCGGCAGATGATGGGGCCACCACCACCACCACCGCCACGACGGCCACCACGACGGCCACCACGGCGGCCACCACCGCCGCGGTTCTTGCTGCTGCTGTTGTTGTTGTTGTTGTTGTTGTTGTTGTTGTTGTTGTTGTTGTTGTTGTTGTTGTTGCTGCTGCTGCTGTCCTTGACGATCTACAACACCAGTCAGCAACATCGAACAGCACACTTTATGGACATGCGCAGAAGGGAAGATGATGAGCAGAGCTAGTCTGAACGCAGACAAGAGGCAGCATGTGCGGAAAGAGAAAGAGAAAGAGAAAGATAACGGAGGATGGTGTTGACCGCCGGCTCAACCATCAGAGCGTAGGGTGCAGATACGAGCCAGAAGAGTAAAGGAACGATGGAGATGGTAACGGCGTATTGTACTTACGAGAGTCGCGCCGGGCTCAACGTTGATTACTTGTTGAGGCACTACAATGATGTTAGCATGCGAACAGACAACTTGGCAGCAGTAAATGATAGGTATAAGTGATTGCGACAGGCCATGTTGTCGACATGGTGTGAAGACCAGGCCAGCAGTGCAGAGACGCAGCTGCGAAGAAGCTGCACTCATGGTGCGAAGGAGTTGCGTCAACGGTGTAAAGAACCATGCTGACGGTGTCAAAGAGTCGTGTTGACGGTGTGGAGAATCTGTGTCGACAGGCTGTATTGATGGCGCGAAGGGCACGCTGGCAACCAGGCCGCCATGTCGACAGGAGCATAAGAGCGGTGCAAGCAATTTGTTGGAAGTTTAAAGGAAGGGGATGATACGAAAGTGATGACGCAAGAGGGGATGTTGAACTTACTGTTGGCAGATGACTGGAAGCGGAGATTCGACTTGAAGTCCTGAGCGATCTCACGGACAAGACGTTGGAAGGGCAGTTTGCGGATGAGGAGCTCGGTGGACTTTTGGTAGCGACGGATCTCACGGAGAGTGACGGTACCAGGCTTGTAGCGGTGAGGCTTCTTGACACCACCGGTTGATGGAGCGGACTTGCGAGCGGCCTTTGGAGGCGAGTGTGAGGATGCTAAGGGAACAACAACAAGGACGAGCAGCTCCTTATGACCTACCAGGCCTACTGCGGCGCTAAGCAGTGACACCTGCTATCCAAGGAAGACTTGCAAGGCACTCCTCGTTGAGAGGCATCAGCAACCCATTTACAGGGAGCAAGACCTATGTGAGGGAGGCAACCGCTGATTGTCTACACAAGACAGGAAGCGAGAAGGTCCGCAATAGCCCTGGAGGGCAAGGACAGACCTCAATCCAATCACGAGACGCATAGCAGACTTACGGCGCAGACTAGAACTTGTGGAGTTGAGGTCTGAGAGATCCTGGATTATCACACAAGGAAGGGTACGCTTACATGAATTTAACAAGGCGCTGAGTCTTGCACACGGCTTTCTTGGGCCTCACAACTACCTTTGAACATCGCGAGTCACTTGTTATCTGCCTGCGTGGAACCTGGCTTAGTTAGCGGTGTCAGAGTCTCGCCACCCTTCAAGAGCCCATAAAACCATCCAAGCAAGAAAATAACAGCATCTCCAGAATGTTTGCTACTGATATGCGTACTCCGTGCAAAGCCCCTGGATGCATATATAGTCGACAGCGAGGTTGCTGCAAGGTGAACTTCTTCCTCGCTAAGGTCGATAATTTGCCTCTTGTCATACAACACCATTTTTTTTCGAGCTCGGCAAGAGATGATCACGATAAGCAGGAGCTTTTGCTCTACCACTTTGTCGACAATGGGAACTGCAGTCGTAATTACCAGAAAGCACCATCATATCTACTTCCTCTCCAAGAAGGGCTGCCACAGCAACGACTGCCTTCCACTATATGGAGAAGTTCAGACTCTCAAATGTTCGACCTTGCTTTAGCTGACATCCAGCAGCCGGCCGTTCATCACATACCTCAAGTCAAAATATTCACAACCCTTCGAAGTCGATCTCCACAAGCGCTCGCATATCGATACCCAAGGTACAACCAGCCAGCCCAGTCCGTTATGCCTCAAGACAACATACTGCTCAGCTGTGGGCGTCCATCTTCGAGTACCTGCGTCAAACTTCTCCACAATGCTAATACACTTCCAGAATCATCAATGAGATGGGATGCACCCGCGTCTTTACCAGACAGTGTCTGCCTCTTCCTTGAGATAAGCAGCCAGACTACTAGGGACCCAGGACCCCTTCGAACTCCACACGTCTCTCTTCAGGGTACAATCCGATACTGTTACATCTTCAACAAAGCTCAGCTGAAGCAGGTCATCGTAATCACTTGCAAAGCTACATTGCATGCAGCTGCGGACTCTCCACGCCTTCTCGCATGGCCTTCAGGCGTACAGCTTGCCTGATCACGCTGCGTCTTTTGCAGCTATCACCGTCTCTGCAGACCCATACTTCGCCAAGTACTGGGCTGATGTCAACACCAACGGTAATCGTATGGAGATGATCACTACTACAAACATCCAGGAGCATTTCGGCAACATGGCCAGGAACTGGATGCAGCGTCTCGGTCCGGAACAGCAGCAGCACGACAGTGTGGAGATGGTGGCCACCACTTCGAACATCCAGGAGCAGTTCGGCAACGGCAACATGGCCAGGAACTGGATGCAGCGTCTCGGTCAAGGCAGGGACCTGAGCGTCTCCTTTACATCCGCGACGGTGTTAGCGAAGGCCAGTACAAGGCAGTGATCGAAGAGGAAGTCCACGACATAGGCTTTCTTAGCACAGCTTCCTGGTTCCATGCCGAAGTTCACCGTCATGATTGCCAGCAAGCGCCATCACCCTCGCTTCTCTGTGTCTCACGACAGCCAATGTTGTGCTCAAAGAGCAAGTCCATGACATGGGGGCTTTCTTCGCACAGCTCCCTGGTCCTATGCCGAAGTCACTGTCATGAATGCCAACAAGCGCCATCACCTTCGCTTCTTCTCCAACAAGGGCGGTCGCAACAGCAACCCTATTCCTAGTACTCTCGTTGAGACAGGATACACGCACCCCTTTGTGCTCTCACGTTGCCATCAATGGCACAGCTCGTCCGATTCACTATCACTGCGTTCTTGATGAGGACCAGTGGCAGGCTCCTAAGCTGCAGCAGCTCATCTTTGAGCACTCGTACCAGTACGTGCGCTCGATTAGGCCGTCTACTACGCTTACATTGCGGCTGACCGTGCGCGAGCCCATGTCACTGACAGTCCTGTCTGGTCCGGTAAGAAGGAGTCGAAACTCTCCGTAGCCTCTGGCATTCGTGCCAAGACAAGATCCACGCATCCTTCGGTTTCGACTTATCCACGTCACAATACGTCTAATCAACGGTCACTACATTCTGAAGAAAAAAGTTCACTTGCACTGCTGGATTGTGACCATTCATCCTTGAGCAGTCTATCTTCAGGCAGTCTACCAGAATGTGCGTTCTACGACACCAGTCTCTCTCTGTCCTGCAGTCTACCACGTACACTTTGCAGCTGACCATGCGCAAGCTTATGTCACCAGCATTCTGTTCAGCCTACATCTGAGACTGGTAGCTCCGAGTGTAGCGTCCGAGGTTCCTCCTCTCATATGAGTCCATACCGCTCGCGGTCTGAAGGATGTCATGTGGTTCATCTGAGGACGCTCCAAGACTTCAAGGAAGCTTTGAGAGGTTCTATTGTGCGTCCGTAATGAAGGAAAAGTATGGGTTATGGCGTCAGTCAGCTAGGTAGCAGCATCTCCTGATTCATTGGCACCGCATCGTGCGTGCTCACAGAAGGAGTTCAGGAAACCATGGTCATTACGATCATCCGACAAGAAAGAGTCGCGTCCTGTTCAGCCTGTATCCGAGGCTGGTAGTCCTAAGTGCGACATGAAGTTTGAGCTGCGAAGGTGCTGTTCGTTTTTTTTTTCTTTTTTTTTTTTTTCGTAGGTAGCGAATGGAGCTATCCAGTTTGAATGAATCTGTAACCCTGAAATACCGTACAATGTATCGTTCCTATCAACTCGTGAAGCAGAGCGCCAGAGTTGCGGCGTAGTCGAGGTGTCACGACCACAAACAACAGATCTAATGAAAGAGGTGCTTGGAGGCATTCTCGTCGATTACTTTCGTACACCAGATCCAGAGCACTCTTGCCGCTACTGAATTCTGCCTTTGCCTCCTTCGACTATCGCCTGACGCAAGAACTATGACTGACGTCGATATTGCCCTGCTGGAGACTATGCGCTCGGAATTCGTCCCAGTAGCCAAGGACATCATGTTGCACATTCACCCTTTCCGGAGCATGGCACAAATCATACATGGTCCAGTTTTGGGTCACTGTGTCAACGTGCTTCTTCTAAGATTCAATCTGAGGGTGCCTTGCATACCGAGACAATCACGCGCATGAATGGGTATTTCGTCGGTGGCATGGGCAAATGTAGTACTGGAAACTGCCTCCAGGTATGTCAGTGGAAACCGCACTCCTGAGTATGTCAGTGGAAATTGCAGTCATGTTCACACCAGTAGGGATTGCCCTCCACCTGAGACTGCGACTTCCAGCCAGTATTGATGGCCTGTAAACAGTTTGCGAACCAGAAAGCATGATAGAACTGTAACCAAACCCAATACTGCACGCAATTGAACCTTTTTTTTGTGTGATTTTGTACAACTCTTTAAAAATGTCTTCATATGGAGAATCTTCTCGTTCGAAAGCCGTTTCCGCGAACACGGCTCCTAAAAACAAGCGCGGTGCAGATGCAGAGCATGTCACTCAGCCTGCAAAGAAGGCCAAGGGTAAGGGCAAGGCAAAGCAGGCAGACAGTCACCTGCCGTTCGACGATATCGTCGACCCACTCGCTGCTGGTGGTTCAGAGATGCCCGACGATGCTGGACAGATTCCCGACGATGCCGGGCCACATGCTCGTGAGTGGTTCGAGGAACGGTTTGCCCATCAAGAACGCAGGCATGCTACTCAGATAGCCGATTTGAGAGGCGAATTTGCCCAGTTCCAGCATCTCGTTGCCGCCCAGTTCAAGGATGTCACCAGCAAGGCTCAAGCTCAAGAAGCCGAGCTCAATGACCTCAAGTCCATCATTTCCCCCCGACCAACCGGGGATGGTTCTGTTGTTGAGGTGAAAGCAAAAGACGGCTGCACAAAAGCCGAGCACCTGTTCCAGATGCTAAGTACCGACAAAGGCCGCAAGTACATGCAAATTCGTTTCAATGATATTCGGAGCAAGTGTATTGGTCCCTGCGGGCCTGATGATTTCTGGTGGTACAAAGCTTCAGACCACCAACGTTCGATCAATTTAAACATGCCATGCATCAAGACTGGTGTAGGGTGGACCTGTTCTATATCAGCTGCGAAATTCATGGCGAGCACCAGACTGTCCCCTGCTGACTACTGGAAGGCGGGCAGTAAGTCATCCCTAGCGTATTACAGGAAGCCTGCTGACTGTACTAAAGATCCTCATTACACCGGTTCACATGTCCACAATCTCAACGACCCGAGTATTGCGATAGACCTGAATCCTAAGCATATACGGCTCGAAACCACTTCTGAGAACAGTGGCGTGCGGCGAACTCACCAGAATGGCAAAGAATCTTGCAACCATGATTTCGAGGACCGCTGCAGATTCGGGCAGGTCTGGTACGAGGACAACAACGGCGTGGCGGTGTCTCAAGAAGAATACCCATCAATGAGCGATATGCCGTATGGCAAGCAAAAATGGCTGTTGAAGCAAATCGGAGCCGGGACTGAAGCTGATGCTCCCGAAGCTGATGCTCCTGAAGCTGATGCTCCTGAAGCTGGTGCTTCTGAAGCTGGAGCCGCCGCTGACCCTACTGCCGCCGCTGATTCTGCTGCCATTGATGCCGATTCGATGGTCCACGGGCAACATATGTCGGTAAAGTCCGAGGCAGGGAAGCTCCTAAAATGGTGCAGCCACTGCAGAGCAGGAACTGATTCGTCGCGCTTCAAAGAACACATGGCCCGGAAGCATACGAGGGAGCTGAAGCAAGCCGAAGCTGAGGAGAAGAGAAGAAAGCTCTCCGGCGAACCCTCCGTCCCTATCCACGGTTATCGAATGGAAGAGAAAGGCAAGACTGGAGCCATCCTCAAATGGTGCGGCTTTTGCCAGAATTCAATTGCCAGCAATAATTTTGCTCGCCACATGAAGGTCATGCATCCGGAGAAGGGCTATAAAGGCCTATAAAGCCTTCGTTGAGCAACCGTCTTTCACAAGCGGAATGACTCAGTGCCCGCTTCATGGCTGAGTGCCCGCTTCATGGCTCAGTGCCCGCTTCATGGCTGAGTGCCCGCTTCATGGCTCAGTGCCCGCTTCATGGCTGAGTGCCCGCTTCATGGCTGAGTGCCCGCATCATGGCTCAGTGCCCGCTTCATGGCTCAGTGCCCGCTTCATGGCTGAGTGCCCGCTTCATGGCTGAGTGCCCGCATCATGGCTCAGTGCCCACAAAATGGTGGAATTTGTAGAGGTGAGGTTAGGTCTGAGCTAAGTACTCCTGACTTCTCCGCTTTGGACA
This sequence comes from Epicoccum sorghinum, assembly GCA_020272525.1. Classification (NCBI taxonomy): domain Eukaryota; kingdom Fungi; phylum Ascomycota; class Dothideomycetes; order Pleosporales; family Didymellaceae; genus Epicoccum; species Epicoccum sorghinum. Next base: position 1,357,264 of record VXJJ01000022.1, on the reverse strand, counting down.
AAGCTGATCTCTGACAGAACTTGAGCCAATCTGCCAATCACAACCTCGGCACGATACGCATTCAGAGGGAGCGATGTGGGGCACATCACCACCACCATCACCACATCGTTGTTGACCAGACTCTTATAGCAATGGCAGATCCCAACTCCACAGATGACGACCTCCTTGCTCGCCTGAATGCGCTCAAGAAGAGCAGCGTCAGTCTCGACACCACGTACCATTCTTCTATAGCTCGCTCCCCGAAGCCTACAGATGACCTTGCATCCCGGTTCGCACGACTAGGCTCTGCATCGCCTTCAATTTCCCCACAACCGTCACGAACAGCGTCTACAAATAACGTCGTAGCTCCAGGAGCACCAAGCTACCTTGAAGGCGTGGCTCAGGGGATAGGGGGCGGCGCAGTCGAGTTCAATGAGGAGGATGAGAAGAGTTTGGAAGAACTTCTTGGAGAGCTGAATGGAGCTGTGGGGGATAGGAAGGAGTGGGATATGAGCCGGAAAGAGCAGGGAGATGTTGGGAAGTTGCTCAAGGATATGAGGACGATCTTACCCGAGCTGCAGAATAGCAAGGCCCAGGATGCTACACAGGCAAAACAAAGCAGCCACAAAGGCAAGGATGAGTCGCTCACGGACTGGGAGAACGTGGAATTCGATGTCGGTAGTGGCTCAGTAGGACGTGAGCGTGGCGAAGAAGAAGGTAACAGTGACGGCGAAGACAATGGGGAGAAGAAGAAGTCAGAGGAAGAGGAGGCGGACGACGTAATAGCGCGAATCATGGCCGAGCTTGAAGTCAGCAAGAAATACGATCCTCCCTCTCCACCTCCACCGTATTCCGATCGTGATCCTGGACAATCGAACGCTGAAACCACAGCCGCTGGCACGCACGACGACTCGCTCTCCCTTCCATCTGCACCAACAACTCTCAAGCCCACTGACTCGCTCGACGAAACTCAGGCCCTCGAAGACGCTTTCACTGCCCGCCTTGCCGCGCTTGCAGGCCCCAAGACAGATTCTCTGGGCCTCCCTTCCGCACCTTGCTTCGCGCCTTCCGCGAAACCACCAAAGGTCCAGTCCAACTTGCAACAAAAGCTCGATGAGGAGATAGATACGTGGTGCATCATCTGCCAGGACGATGCAACGTTGAAGTGTCTGGGCTGTGATGGGGACCTGTACTGCAGGAACTGCTGGATGGAAGGGCACAAAGGGGAAAGCGCCGGGTTCGAGGAGAGGAGACACCGCGCAGTTGAGTTTGTCAAGGGCGGAAATAAGAAGAAGAAATTGGCTGCTGCAGGATGAACGCCTTGCACTGAAGTCAGTCAAACTTCCGGCGAAGCCGGACGTTGGAAGTATGATAGCGCTAGAGGCTCCTGAGCCATGGTGTCGGCGTCCTCTGTGTCCTGATATGGTTCTTAACAGACGTACGCCATCAAGCTAATAAGGTTGCTACACGGTCGCGTTCGTCCTCGCATCGACATGATTAGCGAAAGTTTATCCTGCATCCGAAGGCATCCGTAGAAGGTTGAATGAGCGGATGGTTCGGAAATCAACAGCCTGCTCTTGCTGACTCCTCGGGAAAGGTTGTAGGTGACAGCAGATAATGTACTCATATCAGTCTTGCGATAGCAGGCAAGATGGACAACACATCGCATCACAACGTAACCTAGCGTAACACTCATTTTATAGACATACATTGCAGCGCGATCCAGACTTGGAAAGACAATTAATTAGACATTCTTCGTTGGACGACGCCAACCAGACTAGAATTAAATCATACGCAAATTCGATGATGCGACATGTACCACCTTTCATCAACCCAGCATCAATTCGTCCAGCAGGATACTCGACTCTACGCAATGCTCGTGAGATTGATCCCCAGCGTCGATAGCGCCGGCCCAGCATTCAAATCCAGCTTGATCAGGTTGGCCTTGATCGCATCCTCGTAATAAGTCAAATGCTGACCGTCCTTGATACTGCTGTTGCCCGAGATCTCGAGCGGCAGGATAGCGTTCTTGTACTTGCCGAGCACCATGGTAAGGATGGTGGCTTGGTCGACGTGCGCCTGCATGGGGACAGTGTTCTGACCGGGCTTCAGCACTAGGTCGGGCAGCAGAGCGTAGCCAATAGGTGTCCCCGCGACGCCGAGGTTCATCGTTACGTTGCCCAGGTCGAGCGTCATGACGGAGGGGTTGGGGATGTGCACGGTGGCGAGCATGTTGGAGCCGTCGGAGGGCATCTCCTTCTGGCTCGTGACGATCTTGAGGTCGGTGATGTTGAGGCCGGAGAGGTGGTTTAGGCCTGTGGTATGGGAGGTTAGATGAGGTTGGTGGATGGAGTGGCGTGGGGGAAAGTACCTTTCATAGTAATCTTCTTGTTGTAGTTGACACTTGTGACGGGCAGACCTGAGATGTGGAGCTTGGTCTTGCCATTGAGATCGATGGTTAGTTCCTCGCTGCCGAGGACTGCCTTGGTGTATCTGGATGTCGTGTAAGAAAGTGTTAACGACTTGGGTGTGTTGGAGTCTTACGCAGTGAATGCTTCAACAGACACGAAGGGCGCGTTCTGGTCAACAGTGACAAAGGTTTCCCTCTCCGACTTGGATTCGGGGATCTCGACGTAGATAAACGGACTTTGACCATCAAGCGACAGACCTGCACGGAAAGCTTCGATCCTAGGATGGTAGCTGCTGTCACTCCTGATGGTGTTGTCGATTTTCAGATGCACACTGTCCGCGGTTGGACTTGTGACTTCCATGTTCGTTACCTCGATCGAGGAGTTATTGATTTCATGTTGCGCTTTCTTTGGCAGACCAACAAAGATCAGGGGCAATACAATGACCAAGACGAGGATGATAAGACAGAGACAATCTGGTCGTGATTAGTATATTCACGACTCCATACACCGTCATGACTTACCACACCACCAGAACTTCCTACAATGGTTCTTTACCCTCCCTCCAGCACCAGGCTTTGGCCCAGGTGGGTACAATTTGTTGATTACGCCTCCTTTGCGGGGCGCTGTGTACACCTCCTCTTCCGATACGGGCTCACGAGCTTTATCCATGGTGTAAAGACGATGTGAAGAGCTTGGCTCTGAAATTTGCTTTGCCGCTCCCTTGCTAAAGTAGACCCGAAGCGAGTGCTCGTGAAAATGTCTCACTGAGCAATCGTTACACCAGAGACGAAGAGCTTGCACTGAAATACAAACTACCCCAGTGCCCAAGACGGGATTGCGTATGCGGGGAAGGGACCGTTGGTAGAATCAGAAGTTGAAGATCGAAGCACATGAACAACTTTCTAAGGACACCTCCGAGCCATGTCGTATAAAGGCGGGTTGCCGTTAGGAGTCTACCTATGAGGCGCGGTCACTGACAGGGTACTGACAGGGTATGCAGAACGAATGGCAAGCAGCCGCCATGACTAGATTCGGCAAGCACCGAGATGATTGCCAGCATCCCATCACGAACGGTTTAGGACCGAGGCACGAGCGTCTTCGAGGCAAAGGATCGTCTGACACATGTTGCTCTTTGTTACCGGAGCTGTGGCGGTCTTGTGTAACACTTGCTACTACGATACGTTGAATGGCCTAACGCTCCGAAGCTAAGGTTCCACGCCACGATTTGAACCAGCTTTTTCTGCCACCAGAAAAACGGGAGGCCTGGTACTGTCAAAATCATTGGTGACAAGGCCGATAGACGACAGGGGAAACTAGGCATGGTCCCACTCGGCGGCGAGAGTGCAAAGCTCACGGACGCACCCCGGAATTGGCGGACCAGGATCGCTGAGAGGCTCCCGCTGTGGGGGGAGATCCTTGTTGATGGCCAATCCGGAGCATTATTGCCCGGGAGTTCATCTGTTTTCGGCCTGATGACATTTCTTTTGCTCAGAAGTTGCAGAAGGAGCATATAGGAGCTAGCACTCAATAATCGCGACGCAGCGAGAATGCAACACCCCGCGGCTCAATTTTTTTTTCATGTGAAGGATTCTCAAATGTTGAATATGGGCCTCACGAGGGGTTCGAACGAATCAGGCTCTTGCAACCAAGAAGAGACCAAATGTCGATATGAATGGTACGGATCCACCGCTGTGGCCACATGGACGACGCTCTGGATTCGTATGATTGGATGCGTGCGCTATTGAGTAATGTATCGAAGGTCAGAAGCAGAAAATAGAAGAAGTATGAGACCGCTACGCGAGTCGCGTGAGTAGGATTTCTATTCTTTTACCGGCTAAGATTAGTCAAACGCGCTGCTTTGGTAGAAACGCGGTCGCAAGCAGCCGCATCCTAGAGGCTATCTGTTCACGAGGCGCCCGACAGGGCTGCTTTACCGTCATATCTAAAACTGCGCAGAGCGGTCACTCGCACTGTATAATGCTCTCAAGGAGTGAGTGGTGGTGTCAAGAACGCTGCTAAAATGATCGCTCAGGAACAGCGGAACAGCGGGCGCCAAGCACGATGCGACGTCGCTCCCGCCCGTAAGTGGGCCGTCAAGAATTCTTGATTTCTTGATTTCTTGGACATATGCGACACGGACGCACCGCAGATACCCAAGCTCCAAGATGGCGCAATCGGACGAGGAGGATGATTACATGAACATGGTGTTCGAGGATGCGCCCAAAGGTCCAAAGCATGAAACCTCTCTACAACGCGCGGCGCGTAAGCGCAAAGAGGTAAGCATGCGCTTCAAGAGGTGTCGCCGCTTGCGCTAACGATCGTCCAGGCTGAAGCGCGATCGCGACAGAAAACTAAGGCAGAGAAGGAAGCAGATGCTGAGGCAGCGCGCGAAGAAGCTCTCGCAACCGCGCTGCCCGAGACCAACAAGGGATTCAAGATGATGGCTAAATTTGGCTTCAAGCAGGGCGACACACTCGGCAAATCCGCAGACGCACGCAAAGTACCAATCGCAGTCGACATCAAAGCCGACAAGGGAGGCATCGGTCTCGAATCAGAGAAGAAACGCAAGTTCAGAGAACAGTGGGAGGAAGCTGAACGCTTGGCTAAGCGCTCGAAGGAGGAAGAAGGCGACTATCTTGAGATGCGGCGACAAGAGCAAAAAGACAAGAAAGCCGAAAGAGATCTCGATAACGCACAGCGCACAGCCGAGCGGTTAACCGACAAAGAAAGCGAGGAGGAAGATACTCAACAAGCTGGAGAGAAGCCATTGAATGATATCAACGTGCTGTGGCGTAGCCGTGCACGAAGGCGAGTTGAAATACAGCAGGACAAGCAGCAACGACGCGAGCTGAACAATACTCTTGCTTCGCGACTGCCTACCTTGGCAGATGAGGGTGACGTAGACAACGACACCAAGGTTGCAATGGGTCAGGAACTTCAGCCGTTCTACACTACGCTGGAGGGTGATCTCGAAGCAGATGACCCTGAGCTAGCTGAGTTTGAGGCCTTGCCAGTGGCGGAGCGACTTCAAAAAGTGTTGCTATATCTCCGCGAGAAGTTTCAATACTGCCTCTACTGCGGCTACCAGTATCCGGATAAAGAATTGGAAGGCTGTCCAGGAGTGATGGAGGAAGATCACGAATGATCTCCGCATTGTGAGTGTAGAGATCTTGGCTGCATTCAAGGCCATTAGACGAAGGATCAGTAGGTCTTGCAGGAGCACTTTGATCGAGGAAATTCACCTTTCAGGACAGTCTTATGGTGACATGTTGCATTTGTGACTTGATCGCTGGTGCGATCTTTTATATGCAGCTGACGACCAAGGCTCTGTAGGCAGTAGCTACAATTTTGCAGGACACTTAGATACCCAATAGATACGTGCATGACTTCTGTATTGCTTCCAAATGTTGGCGGCTTTGGCTGCTTGAATCAAGTCACCCATGTTGAAACTGCTACAACTGAGCGCACGTGTCCACGCGTTTTAGCGCCGTCGCGCCTGCTCTCTTCGAACCCTGTCAACTCATCTCCAAATAGCCAACTCGAGCACCCAGAAATCATTGACGAGCGACAATGGATTCAGAGCACCAGCGATGTTACATATACCAACCATCCGAGAGCGGAGAGAGGGCGCCCAAGCGCCAATGCACCGAGCAATCTCGATTTCAACCGCAGCTCACGGAGCGATTGCGCATCTACTACGACCTGTGGGCTGAGCAGGAACATCGCATTCAAGTAATCACCGGCTGCAGCTACTTTGTTTCTTCAGCTAACAACGTTAGACCACTCTTGAGGAGGCAGATAGCGCGACGCAAGAAAGCATTGTTGATTTTGTATCAGCATCGAGTTCGTCGCCAGATGAACCAAGATTTGCTATTCCAACAGGCCTCGTTGTCGCTGGACCGAGTATTGCATCTCACGGGCCCTACTTTGAGCGATTGGGACGCAAGATCAGGTCTGAAACAGATAGCGCCTATATTTTGTTGAACTCTGGCGAATGCCCCAATCTGAAAACATTGCTTAAGGTTCTGATAAAAAAAGCGACATCTCATTCGGAAGAAGATGATGAGGACGATTTGGAAAGAGCCAGCCGGCCATCAAGATTTGGACCAAAATTGCTGAACTACGATCTTGGGTACATCCAAAAATGGCGAAAAGCAAACAGAGTATCAAGCGTCGTCGTGACTATACAAGACAGTGAGGCGTTCGATGCTGGGTTACTGATCGATCTGATCGATTTACTTCAGTAAGTTCGATTACTGTCGCCACAACAATACTGACCGATGCAGCTCATGGCTTGACCGTATCCCATTTGTCCTTTTGTTTGGCATAGCAACTTCGGCAGACAGCTTCGAAGACCGCTTGTCCGGACAATGCTTGCGCTATCTTGAAGGCACAAGGTTCGATGTCACACAATCCGATGACATTATTGAGAAGCTCTTCAGCGCAACTGTTGCCAGCCTTGACAATCGATTGTTTGTCGGTCCACAACTGTGTCGCCGCATGCTAGATCGGCAGAAAGACTACGTGCAAAATGTGCAAGATTTCTGCGATGGTCTTAGATATGCGTACATGTCACACTTCTACGCAAGCGTTCCGAGTATTTTACTGGATGCTGGAATTGCGTTTGAAGGTTTACATGCCGATGTACTCGAAGCTGTGCGAAATTTGCCAACTTTCCGTCGCTACATCGAAACTAGGCTTGAACAGGGGTCTGGAGCCCGTCAAATTGTCCGCAGCCTTCTTCAGTCTGATCGAGAACTCTTCGAAGCCATCAGGTACGGCATTACCTCAGCCCAGAACGAACTGGCTGCCATGAGCCATGCAGTCCAGGTGCTCTCTGGTATTCGGGAAGCGCTACAGATGACCCCGAAGGTCAGGTCCTCTGCAGTGTGGATTCGAGCAGCATCCGGAGAATTGTTAGATTCGCCCCTGCTCCGTGAGACGATGCTCAGTCTTAAGAAAGTACCCTCTGATAAGTTTGCCAGTCTCTTATGGGTTCTTAAAGAGCTGTCGGAACAACGGCAAATGCCATTTGAATTGGAGTCGTCCAAAGACAGAGGGCTTCTCGAAGTCAATAATATCCAAGAAGAGTTCTACAGGATCCTCCAAGAGCAGGAGACATCTCGTCCACTCCGTACGGAGCATGACGTGCAGAACAGCAGCGTCCGAGCCACGGTTGTTGCCCAGAAAGTGCTACTGCAGAAGCACAAAGCAACGCTATCGAAGCAAGATCGGGCTTATTCTGATCTGGTCACACGTCTGCATAGTCAGCTCACGTCTTTCTTTGAGATTAGTCTGATTGAGCCACAGACGTTGCTCTTCTCAGAGATCTTTACGTATGATCTGAAGTCACCACACCTTGAAGTATTCCAGCCCAAGCCACGGTATTCTGTAGAGCGTGCCCTGGCATCTCCCCACGACTACCTTGGCTGCAATTGTTGTGGTGGAGTCGTAGACAAGGAGTCGGCGCTTGGTGCTACGCAGCCTGCCACTGCCATTGTGTATCAGATGTACCTGGAATCTGGCGCTTTGATTAACGCAACCGACCTATGGTCAGCTTTCAAGGCAATTGCTGGGACCGAAGACGAAGACGATGACGAATCCAAAACCATGTAAGTGCTGTATGTTTGGTAGAAGGAACTTAGACTGACAATTGTAGGGCATTGTTTCAGCGAGCTCTAGCCGAGCTCAAGTATCTAGGTCTACTCCGGCCGACTAAAAAGAAGACTGACCATGTTGCTAAGGTCATGTGGAAAGGCCTTTAAGGTTCCGACTTTCTGTATATGACATCTAATTGTACACACGCTCTCGTTCACTCAATATTCTACCTTCTCCTGTTCTTACGAAGGCTGATAAGGCACCTTGTCCACCGCGTCTTGTTTGCCCTTTTTTCTTTCTTCTGCCTCGTCGTCTCTAGCCTCTTCGTCCAACTTGTCCTTTGCACTCTCTTCTGACTTCGTTGGCTGCAACGGCTGAGAAGGCTTGTCGCCGGTCTTTGAAGGGGCGGTGTCACATATCGTCCCACAGTTCTTGCATGTTCTTGCCTTGGTATCCGCCTTGAACGCATTTACGGCTTCCTTGATCTGCGTCCCGAGATTCGTGCAATGGAACGCAGCCTCATGCACCTTCTCCCCGCAGCTCTGGCAATACCACCTCAAGCGGTCCATGCTGCCCTCTGGTCTGCGCTGCTCCAGCACTATGCCCACCGTGTCTTTGAACCTGACCGGATTGTGAGGCGTGTTTGGTGGCAGCAGAAACATGTCGCCTTCGTGGATGTGGATGTCGCGGAAGTTGCCATCGTCGACGACCTTAAGTAGCATGGATCCTTTGTGCTGGTAAAACCATTCGGCGGTCTCGTTGATGTGGTAGTCAGTGCGCTCGTTGGGGCCGCCGACAATCATGACGGTAACATCGTCATTGTAGACGCAGTAGTTATTGATCGGCGGCTTCAACATGTGCGAGTTCTCAGATATCCTGTGCTGTTAACATCGTAAGGATGATTCGGAGGGGGCCGGTACCATTTGGGCACATTCAACGGCGACGAGAGAAGCCGTGTCGGTGCTGTGCGGGAAAAGTGACGTTGTGAACTGATAGCTCCGGAAGTCCGCAACAGCGAGCGTGGGGTGGAGCTCTGGAAGAATCGCGTCGCAGGACGGAGGGATCGCATGGCTAGAGTCATAGCAGTTTGTACGATAGTTTCAAGAAGCCCATGAGCTTCTTTTGAGTTATCGTGTCGTGTGGCGCGGCTATGGAATAGCAAGCAGATCACAAATGTCATCGATAGCTTGGGCTGGACCCTTGCGGCGGCGCGAAACGTGCTCATGCACGCGGGGTCACCCGCACAGGGATGGTGCGACGCGTACGATACGGACTGCTCTTTCTCACAGCTGTCCAACTTTCCTCAATACCTCTCCCACAGCAGCAAGAAAAACAGTTATCAGTATCATGGATCATTCACACATGGACCACAGCCACATGGACCACGGCGGCATGGATCACGGCATGCCCGGCATGGACCACGGCCACAAGTGCAACATGAATGTAAGCTATGCTGGGCAGTGGAGCTCCAAGACGCCTGGTGGCATAGCTGACAAGAAGACAGATGCTGTTCACCTGGGACACGACCGACCTCTGCATTGTCTTCCGCAGCTGGCACATCAGCGGCACATTCTCCTTGATCGTTGCGCTAATCGGCATCATCCTGCTTACCGCTGGCTACGAGGCTGTGCGCGAAGCATCCAGGCGCTACGATGCTTATGCAAACAAAGCACTCGAGGGAAGACGCGGCGGCGATGACCTACGTGGTAAGTCTCCGTACTTTCATACTGCTGGGCGCTGTACAGCGCATGGGGATGCTGGAGAGGCTTTCCTTGCTTCATCTACCATACGTTGGAACAACGGCTGAGTCCAGCGCGCGATAAGATGTGCTCCCCGCCGATGAATCGAGCTCATTGCTTCACCCAGGGAGAAATGCAGGAAGCAACGCAGAGCAGCAGGCGAAGCTTGTAAAAGCAACCCTGTATGCGGTGCAGGTGTTTTATTCGTTCTTCATCATGTAAGTGGTCCCCGGATCCTATAGTGCGCATTGCCCGAGCTAATTGCTATAGGTTGCTATTCATGACATACAATGGCTGGATAATGCTGGCTGTCGCTGTTGGAGCGTTTGTCGGTTACTTGCTGTTTGCCAATTCGAGCCCTACAAAGTCGGCTGCTTGCCACTAGCATTTCAAGCAACCAGCAGGCATTACATTGCCAACACATAGCTAGATTTCAGGATATAATCTGTGTGAAAGGGTCCACATGGTATATGCCCATAGTGCGCGTTCGTTCGGTGTTCTTCCCGAGGCACTCTATCCTGCAGTATCCGACGGTGGTGTGAGAGATGTGCGATCGCCGGTCTAGCGTGACAGATTCCTGTAGAACACAATCAATCCCCAGTCAACGCGCAGCAAGCAGGTACTCGTCTATGGCAGGCATTGAGTGCAGGTCCGCATAATTGCCTTGAACCATATCGTGTCAAAGGGCGCCGAGGAGCTCAGCGCTTCGACGCTCGCTACAATGCTGTCCCGAATACCTTGAACAGCTCGAGGTGTATCGGTAAATCAGCAGAATTGAGCAGGCACTTCGGCGCAATCTCGCATGCCAAAAACAGACAGCAAACGGGTGCTGAGAGCTCTGCGCCCGAACCAGCATGATGAAGTCGAGTCGACCCGCAGCAAAGGGAGTGCAAGACAGTCCGCAAGAACACGTGCGCGTGCCATGTCTGGTGGAGCAAACGCCGGCCGCTTCCTGCATCTTGCCAGCTCTAATGAGACGCTTGACACTTTGAAGGATTCAATGACAGAAGTGAAAATACTTAATAGACCCTATCAGCAGCGTAGCCATTATAGAGAGCCTTGCATTTATTTGGATTGCGCCTGTTAGGACTGAAGCCCTCCAGTCAAAATGCATTTTTTGCAGTTTGCCAAGTGTCTCATCGGAGCTGGCAAAGTGCAGTATTGAGAGCAAGAAATGTGTTGCGCGGACAAAGTAGCCAAAGCTGGCGGTCACTGCAACATGCTACCTACAACAAGCGGACAGCGAACGTGTATGTGGACGGAATTGTCAAGACTTTGTCAGACTCAAATACAGTGCAACCAGATTGGGTCGGATTCACATGAAAGCGCCGTTCCAAGGTTAGCAAGAACCACGCGTGACTTAACCCCGGATTCTCGGCGTCCCTTCGAGATCAGATGCCAGCGTGCGTCTGCGTGTCTCGGTCCAACCACAGCGTCACAATTTGGTCGTCATGTGCTCGACGACCAAGCCTTGCATCTTCACATGCAATGACAAAAGTGCTGCGTGCCTGAAACCCACGCTTGCAACACGGAGATCTGGAGAGGACAGTCGGCCTGCCGGGCCCCATCCTACAAACAGCGCGCATTTCACTGGCTGGCGGAGACGCTGGGGTTGACCCACTTGCGCTGACGCTACTCGGTGCCGAGGCTATGTGGAGAAGCCACTGTGACATGCCCTTACAAAGGCTATAGTCTCCGCACTTCTCTATCCGCATTTGCGCCCACTAGACTTTCTCTTCCTTTCCCTTGTTTGCATTGTATCCGTCAAAATGTCTGCAAAGGTTATCGTTGTTGGCGCTGGCTGTGAGCATCTCTCCAAGACAACGGCCCGTCATGTGCACAGCTAACGTCGCTCCCAGTGTCCGGCTTGAGCGCTGCTCACACCATCTACCTGGCTGGTGGCAATGTCGTTCTCCTCGACAAGAACAGTGAGTCCTGAGCCATCCTCGAGCCGAATTTCTGCTTATTGACATAATCTAGACTTTATGGGAGGCAACTCCACCAAAGCCACATCTGGTATCAACGGTGCCCTCACAAGGACACAGGTCGATCACCAGATCGGCGACAGCGTCAAGCAGTTCTATGACGACACATTGAAGTCCGCGCGAGACAAGGCCAGGCCGGACCTGATCAAGGTTCTGACCTACAAGTCTGCCGCAGCCGTCGAGTGGCTGATGGATGTCTTCAACCTTGACCTGACTCTCGTTTCTCGTCTCGGGTGAGTACTCTCCGAACAAGTTGCTACCGCAAATATTGACAAGAAGACCAGCGGTCACTCGTTCCCCCGTACCCACCGTGGTCATGATGCCAAGTTCCCCGGTATGGCCATCACATATGCTTTGATGCAGCGATTCGAGGAGTTGGCCGAGGCTGAGCCCGAGCGTGTCCAGCTTGTCAAGAAGGCCAAGGTCACCAAGGTCAACATGGATGGTAACCGCGCTACTGGTGTCACCTACACTTTCGGTGGTGAGGAGACAACAATCGAGGGTCCCGTTATCCTTGCAACCGGTGGTTATGCTGCCGACTTTACAGAGGACTCTCTGCTGAAGAAGTGGAGGCCCGACACATTCGACCTCTCGACCACCAACGGTGCCCACGCTACCGGTGATGGACACAAGATGTTGATGAAGGTTGGTGCCCAGGGTATTGACATGGACAAGGTCCAGGTTCACCCTACAGGTCTCGTCGACCCCAAGGATCCTACAGCTAAGACCAAGTTCTTGGCTGCTGAGGCACTCCGTGGTGAGGGAGGAATTCTCCTCAACAACAAGGGCCAGCGCTTCTGCGATGACCTTGGCCACCGTGACTACGTCTCTGGCAAGATGTGGGAGGAAAAGGAGAAGGGCCAGTGGCCTATCCGCCTTGTTCTTAACTCCAAGGCCTCCAACGTCCTTGACTTCCACACAAGGCATTACTCTGGCCGTGGCCTGATGAAGAAGATCTCCGGCAAAGAGCTTGCCAAGGAGATCGGCATCAGCGAGAAGCAGCTCCAGGAGGAGTTCACAAGCTACAACGCCATTGCCAAGGGCGAGAAGAAGGACACATGGGGCAAGAAGTACTTCCACAACCTGCCCTTTGACATCAACGACACTTTCCACGTTGCGTTGATGGAGCCTGTGCTCCACTTCACCATGGGTGGTATTGAGATCAACGACCAGGCTCAGTGCTTGAACGACCAGGGCAAGCCATTCGACGGTCTGTTCGTCTGTGGTGAGCTTGCTGGCGGCGTTCACGGTGCCAACCGTCTTGGTGGCTCGTCGCTGCTCGGCTGTGTCGTTTACGGCCGTGTTGCTGGTGACTCCGCATCGAAGTACCTGTTCCAGCAGGCACTCAACAACGCCGGCGGGTCAGCAGTTTCCCGTCTCGGCCAGATCTCTCTTCACATCGATCCCAGCACACCAGGAAAGATCTCGGTGGAGTGGGGTAGCGGCGTCCAGGGCGGTGCTCAGGCACAGGTCTCTGGTGGCGACAAGGTAGCACAGCAGTCACAGCTGTCTGCAGCACCTGTTATGTCGAAGGACGCCGACTCGAAGGACCCTGGCAAGGTCACCAAGCCGAACCAGCCAGCCAAGTTCTCGATTCCGGACAAGGAGTTCACGCTCGAGGAGATTGCGAAGCACAACAAGAAGGACGACCTGTGGATCGCAGTGAAGGGTATCGTCATGGACGTCACAAACTGGACAGATGAGCACCCCGGTGGTCCCCAGGCGCTGTTCAGCCACATGGGCAAGGACGCGTCGGAGGAGTTTGAGATGCTCCACGACGACGAGGTCATTCCCAAGTACGCGCCCGAGATTGTCATCGGCAAGGTCAAGGGCCAGAAGGTGACACTCGAGTACTAGAGGGAGATAAAGTTGTGTGTAATGTACTTCTAGCATGTTCCTGAATGATATCCTTTACAAGTTCAAATTCTACACTATGCGACATATAGCAACTTGTCAATGCCGATGAGACACTTGGTAATCTTGAAGGATCCAACCATCAAAAAGCAAACACTGAATAGGACCAACGTGTAGCCATCTTAAGGAGCTTTTCGTTTACCAGGACTGCACCAATTAGACAGGAAGACCTCGGATCAGAATGCTTTCTATACATCTTGCCAAGTGTCTCGCCAGAGCTGACGAGATGCTGTACAAGGCGGGCATCCAGTAGTGATGGCACAGTTGTACCCGGCCGGAAGCATGTGCATGTGAAGATGTTCGCGGAAGTGGCTAGCGGTCGATCGGTAAATGAGGAATGGGGACCCTGACGGCAGCGGCTCCTAAACCTCGGAGCTTGGGACAGCCACGCAAGCTCACGCTTTCTCGTACAACACACAGCACCACATTGCGTCGACCCCGGCGGTTGCGAAAATGCTGCGCTGGACTTGCGGCCATTCTTCACTTCGACAATGACCGAGTACGACGACTATGGTGTCCCCGTCGGCGCATATCAGGAGCCGGACAGCTTCACCGGTCAAATATATCGCACGGCGCGCGCCTTTCTCCTATACCGAGCGAAGCCATTCGTAGAAAGCAGGATAACACAAGGAAGATGGAAGAGGCTGTTTAGCTTAGCAAACGCCCTGGTGGTGGTTTGGTGGGTGGTGGTGTACTGGGGCGAGAGGGGAGCGTTCAATAGCGCAGTAGGGGGCTGCAATTGGGACGCATGGGAGAAATGGGTACGGCGCATTGTGGTCAACGTACTGACACGGCTGATTTCAAGCAGGAAGAAGGCGCCAATCCTCACAGACTCGTCTTCGTCGCTGACCCCCAACTCGTCGATCCGCACACCTACCCTGGCCGGCCATGGCCCCTCAACCCGCTCACCATGAAGTACACCGACCAGTACATGCGCCGTTCGTATTCTCGGATTCAGACGGAGCTGTATCCTGACACGGTCTTCTTCCTTGGCGATCTGTTCGACGGCGGCCGCGAGTGGTCCACGCGCACGACAAAGTCTCCTGAGAAGCAATACCAGCGATACGGGGATAGCTACTGGATGAATGAGTACCGTCGCTTTGGGAGCATTTTCTTCAAGCATTGGGGCGACGGTGGGCTGCGGCCCCGTCCTGGGCAGCCGGGGAGGAAGTTCATAAGCAGCTTGCCTGGGAACCACGATCTTGGGTTCGCCAAAGGAGTCCAGATCGGAGTGCGCGACAGGTTTCACGCATATTTCGGCGATGGCAATAGAATCGACGTGCTGGGAAACCACACCTTTGTCTCTATAGACAGCGTCTCCCTCAGCGCGTTGGGAGTGCAGTCCTCGCAAGAGCTCGAAGAGCTATGGCGTCCCACAGTCGACTTCCTCGCCGGAGCAAAAGAGCAGAAGCGAAAGCTCATCCAGCGCGAGCTGCGCGTCCAGAGAGGTCTCAGACCGTACCCCGGATTCGCACACCGCGAGATCCCGACAGAAGAGCTTGCGAAAGCCACCCTCCCCCACGCCGACGACGACGTGACCGAATTCCCCACCATCCTGCTCACCCACGTCCCCCTCTACCGCGCCCCAGGCACTCCATGCGGGCCCCTCCGTGAGCACTGGCCCCCAACACCTCCCGGCGCAGGGCAGCCACCCCTCGAGCGCGACGACCGCAACGCCATCTCCGTCAGCGGGGGGTACCAGTACCAGAACGTCATGAACAAGGAGATCAGCGCGGACATCGCCAGCAAGATCGGCGACATCCGCTACGCCTTCAGCGGCGACGACCACGACTACTGCGAGCTGACACACCGCGGCTACGCCTCCGGCGGCGGGGGGATCAAGGAGATCACGGTGAAGAGCATCAGCTGGGCCATGGGGGTGCGGCACCCGGGCTTCGTGCTCGCCAGTCTTTGGAACCCCGTCGACGCGCACGGCAAGCCCCTCAAAGACTCCTCGATGAGCAAAACCGTCCAAACCCACCTCTGCCTGCTCCCCGATCAACTCGCCATCTTCTTCCGCTACGCCGCCCTCTTCGCCCTCACTTTGCTCCTCCTCGCTGCTCGCGCCGCGCTCGTGGCAGCCAACTTGCTGCCCTCCCCCTCCCACACGCCCTCCTCGACCGACCCCATTCTCCCCCTCACCTCCTCCTCCTCCTCAGCCAGAGACTCAGGCAAGAACTCGCCTCCCCATTCCACTCATTCTAGCACCTCCTCCACCACGGCTGCTCCCCCGTCCCTCCAACCCCGCTCCAACGTCTCCTCCGCCCGCACCCGCACCGCCTCCCCACTCAACGGGTACGGATACGGGTACGCCATACCGTCTCCGTTGCCGCATCACCAGAACACTTCCTATGCGCTTCCGCTGGATGGCGGGCGAGGCGGTGGTGATGACGGGGATAAGAAGGGAGGGAAGGGGAGAGCGGCGGGCTTGGGCTTGTTTGGATCTGGAATTGGAGGTGCGAGTGTGAGCACTGTGGGCAACGCGGGTGCGAGGAGGAACGAGAAGGGGGTTAAGTTGTTCTGGCGCGAGTTTAAGGGGGACTTGGGGACGGTGATGGTGGGCGGGTTGGGGTGGTATTTTTGGTTGGTTTGGTGGGGGTAGGGTAGCATGCGGTGCGGTGCGGTGCGGTGATTGTGTAGGCATATTCGCGTGGTGCGAGTGCATGGATGCATGGGTGGATGAGGAGGTGAGGGGGTGATGTGAGGAGCAAGGACTAGGCGTAGTGCGAGTTGTATATACCCAAAAAGGGGCATCCATGTATACCTTGATCTCGCAGACCCTCGATTGCAGGCTTGCGCATCTTGTAGATATGGACATGGGCTTTCTTTCTTCTCTCCTCTTCGATTCGATTCGATTCATTGAATGAAAGATGCACTGCGTGCTACGTGCTACATGCTACGCCTTTCTGTGACTATCATTCTTCCGTCCGGCAGCGCAGGTATTCAGAGTAATTACTATACTCATATGCAGTCGAACGCCCGTAGCCAAACGCCAATCATGCGTGGCAGTCCACAGCGACAGATTGCCCTACAACGACAGATTGCCCTACAACGACAAGCCCTCGATCCACTTGGTCGCCTCCTCGACACCCGCATCCACCTTCTCCGCATTCGTGCCCTGGCCGATCGCAGTCGCAGCGCCAGGCTTGCCGCCGGCCTTGCCGCCGATGACGGGTGTCACAGCGCCTGCCCACTTGGGGCCGTCGGCGCCCTTGGCCTTGAACAGCTGTGCACACACATGTGTTAGCAAACATCCCGCCGTTCAGAGGTACGAGTGAAGAAGCTGCTGGTGGGGATATCTTACCTCAGACACATAACACCCGTGCACGACCTTGCCCTCCTCAGCACTCGCGGCGAAGAGGTACAGACTGCGGTCTTTGAGGGCGCTCTTGGGGCCGGAAACCGTCTTGATGATCTCGGAGATGGTTTTGCTGACGTTGGACGAGTAGTCGACCTTGAGGACGAGGAACTTCTTGCTGTCGTCGCTGAAGGCCTCGGTGACGGAGTCGAGCACCTTCTTCTGCTCGGCTTTGGCGGCGGCTTTCTGCTCGTCGAGGATGGATTTGGAGATCTTGGCCATGCGGTCGCGGAAGCGGGATTTTGTCAGCGCCGAGATGGTGAGCGCGTTGAGGTCGACCTGCGTGCGCTTTGCGTCGCTCTCCTTCTGCGCGCCGAAGGGCAGTTTCTCGAGTGCGGTGAGGCGGTCGGAGAACTCGGCTGCGATGCGCTGCACGTCGTAGGCTTCCTGCCCTGTCACGGCGATGACGCGGCGGATGCCCTTGGCGATGCCGGATTCCTCGAGGATGATGAGTTCTTTGATCTCGCCCGTCTTGAGCACGTGCGTGCCGCCGCAGAACTCGATGGAGAGCTTGCTCCACTGCTCGTTCTTGGGGTCCGCGATCAGGTCCTCGACCGGTGTGCCGACTGAGACGACGCGGACGGGGTCAGGGTAGGTCTCGCCGAAGACGGCGCGGAGGCCGTTGATCTCGCGGGCGGTGGCGAGCGGGACCTCTTTGGCGTAGACCTGGGTGTCCTGCTTGATGTAGTCGGAGGAGATCTTCTCGACCTTCTCGAGCTCGGCGTCCGACAGGCCGGCCTTGTGCGAGAAATCGAAACGAAGCTTCTCGGGAGCGACGAGGGAGCCCTTCTGGTCGACTTCGCTGCCGAGGACCTCGCGAAGCGCGTAGTTGAGAACGTGAGTTCCGGTGTGGTTGTTGCGGATGGGGTTCCTTCGGAGCTCGTCGAACTCAGCAATGACCTGGTTGCCAACGCTCAGCTCGCCTTCGCCGAGGTATCCGGTGTGCAAAACGTAGCCGGCGTACACCTGAACGTCGTCTACTGTGAAGTCGGCCTCGCCGTCAATGACGAGCTTTCCGAAATCGGCCTCTTGACCACCCTGCTCGGCGTAGAAGTTGGTCTTGTCGAGAAGAATACCGAAGCGCTCTCCCTGAGGAACCTCCTTTGTGCTCTTCAAGAATTGCTTGTTGTGGTAGATGGCCTTGATGGTAGCGTTGATGTTCTCGCGGCCATACTTGAAGCTGTCATCAGTCTTGGGGACTTCAGGCATGTTCTCAAGGGCACCGAGGTCGTGGACGTCGAGCTTAACGACGACACCAGCCGCCTTCTTGTCGCCCTTACTGGCCTCACGTGCCTTCTCTTGTGCCTCCTCAACCTCCTTGTCGTTGATGTTGAGTCCACGCTCCTCAGCCATAAGCTTTGTAAGATCGACAGGGAAACCGTATGTGTCGTACAGCCTCCAAACATCGTCTCCGGGAAGGTCGTTGGAGCCCTTGGCCTTGGCCTTCTGTGCGTACTTCTCGAAGATGACTTCACCACGATCCAGCGACTTGGCGAATGCCTTCTCTTCCTCGTCGAGAATCTCAATGATATCACTCTGCTTCTTCTTGATCTCGGGGAACATTTCACCCATCTGCTCGACCAGTGTAGGGACGATCTTGGAGAAGAAGTCGCCAATCTCTGTCTCAAAGTACTTGCGGGCATAGCGGGCGCCTCTTCGCAGGACTCGTCGAACGACATATCCACGACCAACGTTGTTCGGTACGCCGCCGTCGGCGATGGCGAAGGACATCATGCGGACGTGATCGGCGACGACTCGGTAGGCGGTATCGATACCGTCGGGGTCTTCCTTGCCGAACTTGGCATTGTAGGGTCGGGCACCTGTAACCTCCTGGATCCTCTTGAACAGCGGTGTGAAGACGTCGGTGTCGTAGTTGGACATCTTCTTCTGCAGCAAGCAGACCAGGCGCTCGAAGCCCATACCAGTGTCGATGTGCTTGTTCGGCAGCGGGCGCAGCGACCTGTCGGCCTCGCGGTTGTACTGCATGAAGACGTTGTTCCAGATCTCAATGACCTCTGGGTCGTCTGCGTTGACGAGCTCAGCGGCGTTCCTGTACTCGCCGTTGACGGGCTCCCTCAGGTCGTAGTGAACCTCGGAGCAGGGACCGCATGGGCCCTGGTCACCCATCTCCCAGAAGTTGTCCTTCATGTTTCCGGGCAGAATGTGGTCCTCAGGCACGCCGACGCTCTTCCAGAGCTCGAGAGCCTCCAGATCCGGCTCGAGCCCGCCGGCCTTGTCGCCCTCGAAATATGTGACATACAGGCGCTTGGGGTCAATGCCGTAGACCTTTGTGAGTAGCTCCCAGGTGAAGCCAATGGCCTCGCTCTTGAAGTAGTCGCCAAAGGACCAGTTGCCCAGCATCTCGAAGAAAGTGTGGTGGTAGCTGTCCTTGCCGACATCGTCGAGGTCGTTGTGCTTGCCGCCGGCGCGGATGCACTTCTGCGAGTTGGCGGCGCGCTTGAGCTGTGCAAAGTCGGAGGACGGGTCAACGGTGCCCTGGAAGATGGTCTTGTACTGATTCATGCCCGCATTGGTGAAGAGCAGGGTGGGGTCGGAGAGGGGCACGACCGAGGACGAGGGCACTGCAGCGCGTCAATTGCATGTCTCTGCGGCTGTCTGCGCAGGCTGGGCGCGTACCAAAGGTGTGGCCACGCTCCTTGAAGTAGCCCAGGAAAGTCTCGCGCACTTTGGCGGCGGGCCACTGCTGCTGTTCAGAGTTCGCCATGGTTGCGGCCTGCGCGCGTGCGAAAAGAAGGTTGGACGTGGTAAAGCGCGCAGTGAGAGGGAGCTGCGGCGTGCGTATAGAAGGGAATCGGCGGGCGAGCAGAGGCGGTGGCCGACCGTGTCCGTGACTCACTGTGCGATAGGAAGCTCTCAAATGTGTGGGGAGCATCACCGAACCAGGACTGCAGATACAGCCGCGGGGCAAGCACTTAGCACCTGCAGGTGAACCTAGGCCACCTAGTCCTAGCTTCTGGAACCTCCCAGAAATGCCCGTCCACTTATGATAAACACTTGACGCGCCCCGGCCAGCAGCAGCAGATCACCACTCTTTTGCTTCGCAGCCTGCATGTAACGGCTCGATCTTGTCTGTCGTCAATCGGCACGGAAGTAAAAAGAAAGAAAACAAATCAATCGACTCGCTTGTGGAACAGAAGGGACGCAGCTTGTGATGGATGGCGGATGTCATAGCTTATCGTGGCTTGGACCAACACCGCAATGCGACGCCAGCCATGAGCGCAGCGCATGGGAAGAAGCGGGCGGCTGACAGCTCGCTCGACGGCGAGCAGCGTCTGAGCAAGCGCTTCGACCTACTGAACCTAGGTACGTGTGCGCAGCGTGCATCAACTCACATGCAAATGCTAACATACGTCCAGACACCACTAACAGCAACGGCGCACGCCTGTACATCCCCGTGCCCGGCTCTGCAGACGCAGTAGCTGCAGCTGCAGCAACACAAACAGCGACGACTCCGCACCCATTGGCCCCCAATGCAGCGCCAACAGCCCGGCGGCCTCGCGCAGCCCGCCCCGCGTCCCAAGACGACTCGATGCAAGTCGAAGACACCCCACACCGCGTCTACATCCACGACCTGGCCGCCGAGCTGAGCGACACCGATTCCGACTCCGAGACACCCATTTTCCTGTCTGATATCGAGAAGCATCTTTCCAAGATCCCGCGAGAGGTGCTGCTGGGCCCCCCGCCCAAGCCCACCGAGCACAACCAGGTGGTGCTCTACAATGTGCCCTCGAGCTTGAGTGTGCCCGAGGCGCATGACAATGTGAGGAAGGCCATTGTGGAGGCGAGACAGAGGATCAGGGAGAAGCAGGTGAGCGGAGTCACCGAGCCTGGAAGAGTGCTTGCGAGTAGCGCATCTGGTCCTGCAAGAACGTTCGAAGTCGAGCAAGACGCAGATGCTATGGATTTGGACTGAAGGAATTCAAATGCCCTTATATCGCCAATTCAGAAGGTAGCATGGGTAAAACATGCTCGTTCAAAGTAATGATAACAATCAATAGTCTACAAACAAGCACCACTGCACACGCAACCCCAAATCACCCTCAGACCACACACGATCCCTAATTGTACAGTCATTCAGTCATCTCAATTAGTAAGCTATAACTATACACAGCGGAAGCATGATCCAGCCACACTTAACCCTCCGTCCCCAACACCCTCACCCTCTACTTCCTAAACCTCTCTGTGAACCCCCTCAACACCGCCTTCGCCTTCTGTGGCGGCCGCGGCGGCAACGTCTGCCCACCCTGCTCGACGTCCGCATCCGCGTTCCCACTACCCACAACGCCGCTCTGCTGCGGCCCCTGCGGCACGCCATTCGGCGGCATCCCGTACTGCGGCATCTCCATCCCCTGGCCCGCACCGCCCTGGTTCGGATTCATCTTGGTAGCGCCCGGCGGCGCAAAGTACTGGGGCGGCGCATCCGTGCCGTTGTACATGGGCGGAGGCTCTGGCCACGAGCCATCCTGACGCTGTTGGTAAGGGGGACGCTGTTGGTATGGGTTTTGGGTTGCGTAGAAGGTGAAGTGGTTTTGGGGAGTTTGGCCGTAGCGTTTGCGGTCTTGGTAGCTTACTAGGAACTAGGACACGCTGTTAGCGACTGAAGAGAGAGAGTGTGTGCGCGAGGAGAGGAGCTTACGCGGTGGTATCCAAGCAACGGCTTTCCGGCCTTGAGACGCCGCTTTGCGTGGATAAAGCCTCCGATGAACCACAGCATGAAGAAGAGGAAGAGGCCGCCTAGGATGGCCCATTTTATGATCATGCCTTTCTGCGTAGAAATGTCAGTCGCCATTCGGCCATTTTCTCTTTGGTTGGTGAGAGGCATGTGAACGCGTAGCGTACCTCAGTATACCAAAACCCTCCATCTCGGAAACACTCAATCGTCCCATCGACATACTCGACGCAATACCTCTTTGCCAAAACCATTATCTTTCGCGAAGTGCAGTTCCTCGCACTGCAGAGTATTTAACAGAATTAAAAGAGTGACCAAGTTCGATTGACGACAATGCTCAGTAGGCAAGAAGGAGCGAGCTGAGCTGGGTTACACGAAAGCAGGCACAAGCCAGGGCGAGCGAAGGAAGGGATATCAATATGGGTTTGAGGAACAACGCGTGGTGTGGCGTGGCGGTGCTGAATGACTATCGTTCGGCGATCCGTCAGTCCGGATGTGAGGTCTGTCGCAGCGGGGGCGGTTTCCTGCGCTGTGAGTTTCGGTCGTGTATCGAGGTGGGAGTTTCAAGTCCCGGGGAACAATGTATGCAGGGGGGTTCACGGGAAACTCGGAGAGGATGGCCACGGGGTTTTTATGAAATGGGACGGCACGGCACTGATTGAATTGAATGAATACGAAAGGGCTGAACGCTAGAGAGAAAGTAAAGTGAGTGAATAAAGGTTATGGGAACTGCAAGGGAAAGTGCTCATGAAATGTGGCTGGAGAGGCACTTGATGGGGGAAGCCGCGGATGGCCCATTCGATCGACAACGCTTGCGCGTCGCTACTTCCATAGCTTGCGCCACACAAAAGGGGATCCCTGGGGTCGTGAGATGCATCCAGGGCGAAAAAGTGTGGCGATGAACGAACGAGAAATGGACACATGAGATGATCTTCAAACACCCAAGCGAACTCAACACCTGCAAAAGAGAACATTGTGTATTCGTGGGGCCTCCTCTACGGCCATACGAGTCTACAACGCATCCTCGTATCCATGTCCCATGTGTCTCGCCACGCGCGCGCGCTCTCTGCAGGCTACAGAGAGATGTTGGCCAAGCAAAATCAGTCCAAAACAAAATGAAGAAACGTTGTGGTATCGTCCCACCGACTCCCTTGCTGTACCCAATAAATATTCAATGCAACACATAATATACCGCCCCCGATTCTGTGCTGTAGTTTCCCGCCTGCGCCACGAAGGGCTACGGCCTGCTCCATGCTGAAAATGCTAAACGGGCAGTGACAACTCCTGTCCAATGGGGCCCAAGGTATCGTAAAAGTACAAAACGTGTGAAAAAGCAAATAAAGCAAACTCAATGTAGCAGATTGCGGAGCGAAGGGCTGGCGCTGGCCCCTGTGTTGGCACGTTCTGTGGGCGCAGAAGTGGCCACAGGAGCGTCCCGCATCACTGTGTCTCGTGGCGTTTCGGGCCGACCAGGAGCCGGACTGCCATGGTGAAGAGTGTAGTGTGGCACTGAAGGTGGAGGAGCTGCAAACGGACTCTCCGTCGAACGAGAAGAGTGATACTCGTGAGGATGTGTTGGCGAGTAAGGCATATTGTGTGGCGAATGCATTCCATTGACCATTATGGCACCGTTGTTAAGATGCAATGGCGGAGGTGGACCAGTTGCGGCGGGGTACGGGCGCATCGGCGCCGGTGGCATCTGTGGGTGCACGGGAGCTCCTGTATGGGGCGGATAGCCGTTTGACGGAGCATATGGTGGGTGGAACGGCGGATGATGGCCGACAGGGGCGTGTGGTGGAGGAGGATAGCCCAATCCATTCTGGAGATGGTGTGGGGGATGCGATGTCACTGGTGGCCCTGGAGGTCCAGTGCTGTGCCAAGCAGGCAACGGCGGTGGTTGATTAGGTGGTAACGTCGGAGGACCACCCGGCACACTCCAAGGGTTGAGTGTGGGAGGCAATGGTGCAACGAAAGCCTGCACGGGAGAGCGAAGAGGCAGTTGTTGAGGCTCCGGGAGAACGGATTTCGATCTCTCACGGTCATCCTCCTCAGTGATACCCTGCTCTTTTTTCCAGTGACATTTCTGACACAAGTATGAGGTTAGCGACGTGGCTGCAACATTGGTGTCGAGATGCAGACGGCCATGGCCTGTTGCAGACACGGTCGGTGGCGTCTCGCCCATGGGATGATCATTTGCACCGTTCGAAGCTGATCCAACTTCAACGCTTGCTCTCTGCTGAGGAAGATGTCCGTTAGTCTCCACGCCGTTCTGAGTCACCGAGCTGTCAACAGCGGTGGTCCGTAATGGAGCGTCCTCGGCTTTCCACCATCGCGGGCTAGCATCGATCTTGCACCGCACGCAGTTGCGCTCCGCTCTCGGCATAGAAGGTTCCATAGGCTCCTCCTTGATTGTCAGCCCAGCGTTAGAGGTGCGGCCCCGAGCAGAAGTAGGAGTTTGGGCAGTGACTGCAGAAGCACGACGGTTGACTGTGATCGGTACAGGCTGTGAAGATATCCGCGTCGACTGATCCACCAGATTGGCCTTGCGCGCCGTACCAGTAAGGGTCAGGTCCGCCTGTTTGAACTCTCGGGCAAAGAGCTGCAAGGCTGTGATGTCCGAGCCCTCTACTTCCTCGTTGATAGGATGCACTGGCGTCTTCGGGGTGTGTTCCTTGCACCAGATAGCTGCTACCATTGTGCCTGTGTCTCCATTAAGCGTGACTGTAGGTACTGCGTCTCTCCGAGTGGCCTTCACTGGGGTCATGTCAAACCCGAAGGTATAGCCGCGTTCATGTGCACAACCAACGTGGAAATTCGCGTGACATTGCAGGCACGACACACAAGCACCCTTGTTGGTTTTGCAGAGCTTGCAGGTCTGATCGTATCGCAGTGTGCTGGCGCCAACTCCTTCAACCATGTCAAGGCGATTGGCGTTGCTGAACTTGACCTCTGCATGCCAAAGTGCGCAATAGACGTGCACCCAGTTGTTATCTGCGGTGCGCTTGAGCGGTTCGCGAGAAATGAGCGGTCGGCCTTTCTCTGTTTGACGGCTACGGTACTCTTCTCTGGCAATCTCGATGAGCTCTCTCTCAAGGCGCTCCTTCTCTCTGTCTCTGTCGCTCTTCTTCTTGTGTGTGACTTTGGGTTGCTCGTAGAAATCCAGATCCGTAGATTTGTGAGGACACAAGACGCACTCGTAAGTCTGGCAAATGTTAGAATCAAACGACAACGTATCTTTGCGGATAACCTACATAGGACACGCTCTCCTTTTTGTCGTTCCTACATGTGTCACAATACCATTTGTTGGCTTGTCGCACGTCTTCGACACCATAGCAGCCTCTGTGTACGGTTAGGCGGCAGGCAGCGCACTCCAACCGTGCGCCATCCACCGATCGGCAAACAGCACAGGGGAGGACTTTCAGTCGCGGTTGTGCGGGAACCGGTGGCGGGGTTGGAGCCTTTGGAGGCGGCGCAGGCTTCTCGTCCTTCTTTTTCTTCGTGGTGGCAAGCTCGTTATTGGGTGTTGAGATCCCGCTTTCACCTCCGTTGCCTGTTTTCTGCTTCTTCTTCGCAGGCTCGCCAACGACTTGAGCCGCCGCCGCAGGAAGATCCAAGTAATCTGTTGCAGTGGCCGCAGGGCTAGGATCAGACTGAGCAGCATAGACTTCTCGAAGCAACTCCTCATCGATCCTCCTCTTCCAAGCCTTGCCGCCTCCCTGTGCAACCTTTTTGGCAATTTCTTCGACGTTCTCCCATTTCACGGCATACTTGCGCCACAAATTTGCGCAGCGGAGGCAAAGTGCCACGACAAAGCCAGACTTGTCCTTTGATCGGCCGTCTGCGGGAACCGTCTGACCGGGAGAGACGCCAGGTGCCCGTCTCCATTGCCGAGAGTGGCGAATATTGCAGAATTTGCATTGGAAGTTGCGCTTTCGTTGTACAGCTTTCTCGTTGTCGAATGCAGAGTCATCCTGAGGATCCGCAACATCGTCTAAGAGTCGACTCTGTGCATCAGGCTCAACCTTCTTGCTCTTGCCCTTTCGATTGCTGTAGGAGCCCCAAATCTCTCTACCCTTCGGTGTCTTCTTCCACATATAGTAGTAACGCACTGCGTCTCCATAAAACATGGTTTTGCTGGTGTGCAGGCGTACGCTCCGGATCTCAGATCCATACTTGGCCACACCTTCGTTCCACTTCTTTTCTTCCTCCTTGGTGAGCTCTGGCTCTTTCAAGTCTTTGCGCTTGTCAAGCTTCTTGACCTGCTTCAGAGCAGCGTCGGCATCATACTGATGCTTTGTGAACAGCGCCAACGCTCTCGTGAGGAAATTGGTGTTGTACGGTTCAACGCCAACATGTTTGGCTAGACCTCTGGCGCGCTCCATGTAGGCTTTGACTTGATCCTCGGTCACTGTCGGCGCGTCGTCTTCCCCACGCGTGGAGTGCACACCTAACGGGGGCATCTTGAATATCAGTTCGGCGGTACACTTTGAGTCTTTATTGGGCAAGTCTTCTCCACGGCGCACGTAGCCCGTGGGTTCGTCCATGACCCACTTCGGACGTTTGGCTTTTTCCGCTTTATCTGCCTCGATTGCTGCGACCGTTTCCTTGGTCAACTTGCCTTCTTTCTTGTTAGTTGTCGACTTAACATAACGCTTCTTAATCTCCGCTGGCTTGACAAACTCCACAGGCTGCCCATGCCATACATTGACGTTCGCTTGGTGTCGTGGCCCCAATCTAGAGCTGGCGCGAGGATATATAGCTCTGTCATCGTATTGCAGAGCGTCTTCCACTCGGCAATGAATACCCAGGTAGCGCATGGGCCACATCTTCGCTAGGGCAATCTCAGCTTGAGTCCCTGGATGAAGGTCGACTTGGCTCTCAGGATCGGGCGTTGAAGTGCCGTCACTGCCAACCTCCTCTTCCTCTTCGTCGATGACCTCCTCCTCTTCCCCGTCCTCGTTGGTCGCTCCAATAAGGGGTGTTCTTCGAGCTTCTAACTTCTTCTCCTGTGCCCTGCTGCAAGGTCCGCAGGCCCAGGCGAAGCCGCGTGACGGCTTTTTGAGGAGCGGCGGACGAACGCAGTTCATGTGATATGTATTGTGACATACCGCACATTCCACAGAATCGTTCCTGGGGGTGTTAGCAGACGCCGGTCACTTCACAATCAGAACTTACGATGCACAGTAGCCCACGCAGCGCTTGCATGATTTCACCGCGCTAGTCAACTCCTTCACTCTGCTGGTTTCGAGACATATGTACTTCCAGCGTTCGTCTAAAGCTTTCTTGACTTTGACCGGCACATTGATGACTTGGGATGTAGGTATAACATCGTACCATCGGTGAATAAAGCGATCAAAGACTTGGTTGAACCAAAAGCTGTCTTTGCCTTTACGGTACTCGTCAAGATCACCAATTTCACTCCTATGCAGAATTTTGCACTTTCCGCGCAATGACGCTACAGGACACACATCAGAGTGCATCGTAGCGTAGACCAGGCGCGTATCGTTGTTGTAGCGACCAACATCCCGAGGACGGTAAAACCAGTTGACTCTGAGCGACTCTATGCGTTGCTTCGGGTCGTTCTCTTTGTGGATAAATTCCATGATGCGACACAGATAGTATGGCTCACCGGGCGGCTCGCACACGAGATACACTTGGTCTAGACGCCGCATTAGCAATCGCAGGCTAAGCCGCAAGACGTGGCTGGCGCAACACCGCAGCTGTCAGCTGCAGCAAAGGGACTGTCAAAACTCACCATTAACAGACACGGTCTGTCCATCGTCTGCTTGCAGCTGGCCGTTCTTCAAGATGGCCCCGCTAAATTCGAATGTCATCATATTTGACTCCCGCGAGTAAGGGGCTGATGATAGGGCCTGGACCTGGGCACCGCGCTTCGCAGTCTGGCTTGGCGCGGCTGCACTCGCTGGAATACCATTTGCAGCATCTTTGGCGGCATTCTTCCGTCGTTTCGTCGCGGGTTGCGCAGCGGTGCTGGATGGATTTACTGGTGTGGCTGCCGATGAGCCGGAAATACTGACGGTTGCTTGTGTGTCTTTAAGATTGGACCCGGAGTTACCCCACGGCGCACTACCTTGACCAGCACCTGCACCCTTCTTTCCACTCACGCCTGAGGATTGAGCGGTTTCGGCAGCCACGGAACTACGCGACGGTGGATCAGACGCGTTGCCATTCGTCGTGACTGGGGCTGTCATCTCAAAATCCATTTCGGTGTCCTCTGCATAATTGATGCGCGACCTGCCAGGACGATTACGCGATCGCGTTCCATAGGGCGCCGCAGCAGCTTCCTCTGAGCCTTTTCTCGAGGGCTGCGCTGAATCAGAGTCGGTTGTTTTGGCCTCTTGATTTGGCTGATCCACGTCCATGGCAGTAGTCGCGTCAGTGGACTCCCCTTTCGGAACTTGGTTTTCTGAAATAGATAATGCAGGCGTAGAATGCCTAGATGAAGACGCCTTGCTGCTTGCTTTCAAAGGCGTGGCATCTTCTGGAGCGTTGGTGCTGTTCACTTCACCGTTTTGCGCGCCGTCTTTGCTAGACACTGAATTTGCATTCGGCGGACTGTCGGGCGTGGATAGTTTAGCATTGCCATCCTCTTTCTGTGCATCCATTCTGACGGCGTGCTGCCGTCAAGGGCAGTTGATATGAAAGATGCGTCAGTCAGGATTTGAGATAAAGCTCACGCGAGGCAGAAGATGAATAGTTGCCCCGTCAAGAGCGAGTGTCGAGGTTGCATGGAAGGGACAACCAATCGTAGAAGACGGAACTTCAACTTGGAAACCAAAATTGACAATTTTAGTGATGGACCAGCTGAGTTACTGGAGAGCTGGATCGTGAGACCCTCGTGTAGGTTCAAAGAAGAGCGCAAGAGCGCGTCGAAAGGTATTCCGCGGAACGGTGAGGAAGTTGAAGTGTCGAGGAGGAATCATGCAGGTGGGAGAAGGACCGGGACCATTCACGTAGGCCAGGGCACGGGCCAAGACACAGTATATCTTCCTGACGCATCCCATAGACTGCCGTCCCTATCGGCAAGCACCGCATTTTCTTGCTTTGGCCGCAGGCGCCCCTCCCGGGATTTTAGTGAACACAATGTCTGATGTTCTCGGTTTACATCCGGACCTTGGTTTGGCCACCTCACACCACATCACAATTGCATGCATAGCTGTCTGCGGCTCCTGGGACACATATGTCCGTAGGATACAGTCATAAAGGATCGAGCACTGCGGGAGCAGTCTGTCATTGAAGTTGCGATGTTTGCCAGAAATCAGCCAGAGATGCTGGTGGTCAAAGGCGAGGCAGCGCAACAAGTGACCCATAACGCCATTAACGCATCTTGTCCTACCTACGTGTAGTATGCACACGGCATTTGCTGCAACAGCTGCAAGGCCCGGTTTGTATGGGTTGTACTGATCGCGGGTTGCGATCGGACTGCCTTGTGGTTTCGCTTATGATCCACGAGCACCGTTGGCGACTTACCTCAGGGCTCCAGAAGTGTGTTCGACGTCTTATTGCGGCCTAGGCACCGGCAGGGGTAATGAGGCCCTGAAGGGATCAGTTGGGATGACAAAGAACAGGAACGCGCCCACCAACGCTCCCACAGGAAGACACCAAAACAGCGGGTCAGCTTCCACCGCCACCTCGGTGTACCTATGAATAATCCTACCATCAAGTGAGCGCATCCGCGGCTCTACAGCAAGTTTTGCCTTCCGCGTCTGTTTACGGCGATCAACACGGGCGCCATGATCCATCGAAAGACGGGCTTTCATTCTCAGGCGGCCGTCGTGCGTGGCATCCGGTTCAGAATGATGCATGCGACAAGGTCTGCGCCGTCCCCCAGCAGCGGGGGCAGCAGATCCATTACTATGAAGCCCGGTGTCGAGATTCGGCCGCCCGCTAAACCCCTTAGGTTGGGCACCATGCAGCCATCAGCCACCGTTCCTTAGACGCGAGCTGATCTGATTGGACGGCCCTGGACTTCATCTCTTCGGCCACGTTCGCTGCTGGGCGTCTACCAGCTCCTCCAACAGTGTGCAGTCGGACGATGAAGAGCTAGACATCTCCAGGAATACTCCCCGATCTTAGAACCGATGGAAAATGATGTGCTTCGCGAAAATGTTGATGACAGTATTGGTCTGTCTTCGGCGCTAGTGCGCAGCTTGATCTCGGCAAACCGTTCAGTTTCGTTGCAGATAAGTCCCGACGACCTCGTCGAGTGTCGAGTTCAGCACCCTTGCGTCGTATTCAGATATGTCCCAGACGCTTTACTGCATGATCTATCTACTATCGCTTTTCGCGCTTCTTCATGACCACTGATGCCTGTCAACATCCTGTTCGCTATAATAATCTCCTTCCGCTCCCTACATTTCGATGCGCGAGTTCATGAATGAACAGCCAGCATCATTCGCTTGATGACGTGTTGTTCTGACCTGATCTTGGGGCTTTCACTGCCTGTTTGCCCAGATCGAGGTCGGCTTATGAGCCAGATGGGCGGAGAGCATCTTTGACCTGAGTCTGGCGCGAAGAACGGTACTGTAAGGACAGTCATGAACAGCATCCTGAGAGATCCTTATTGTGGTCGAAGTGGGTGGCAAGGCCTCAGCTTCATGCTGCGAGATACAAGGCTAGTCAGACCGGCATGGACAGTCGCGCCGATAACGAAAATCTCATGGAAGAACAAGTCACAGTTGACCACATTCAACATCAAGGCAAGTAACGACGATTGGTATATGAAAGTGTTTACTTTGTGGAAACTGGTCATTGCTGTGACCATACAGCATAGAAATGGGGCAGTCTGTGTAGGTTTTAAATGATCGCAGTATGAGGCTTGCAAGAACCCGTCATGAATATCTGGGTTTTTACCACGTGTATGGGGCACAGATTGATATTGCTTTGAGAAGCCCGCCTCAACAAGCGCGTGGCTATTGATGCATGTAAATGCACGTAAGAGCGGGATCATTTCAAGCAGACTGTGTATACCCAATCTCCAGCAGCCAAACATGACACGGGAATGGGGAATTGGATCAATACCTCATTTCTTGCTGGTGCAATGTCGGTAAGCAAAGAGCATTTCTGATGGCTACATAGATGTCAAGTTATAATAATTTACCTTTATAATCATTTGGATTTTTTCGGGATGTTAAGTGCCTACTCAAGGTTGGAAGGATGCGACATAAGCAACCTCGCAGGAGGCCACCTCTTCGTCCCACCGGAGCCCCAGAATCAGTATTCGTCTTGTTGCACAGCTTGGAAGAGATTACCTCGCCTTTACTCCAAAAATCTGTCAGAACCAAAGAGACCACATCAGGCATGCAGGAGCTACCAAGCAAGATCGTCACAACTCACAGTTTGCCCAACGCCTCTCGCTTCGATTGGACTAATCAGCATCGCGATTGTCAGCCTGATCAGCACGCTTTCAGCTCAGTCATTGCGCGAATGTCATACAAATCGCATGACGGCACACGTGCCATGCCAGGAGCCTACCAGGTCATTCTCGGCAAAGTTTCGTGGCATAACAGCACGGTCTTGTTGACTTTCCCTTGCAATGTAAAGTGGCTCCCTCCCTGATGCGTCATGGTATCGGACCACATGCCGGAACGCGCCTGACCTGCAGCGTCATCCAAAACCCGCGCTAACTTACTCGCTGGTCTATTTGTGTATCAATATTGACAACCACGCGAATTTCACATCGCGTTCTCACGCATACTGGATATCGTTCCGTAGAAACACGCTCAGACACGACAAGCTGGAATTATGCTACTGCGCGCTGCTGTCGTGATCTGCTAAGTTTATCCCTCAGCTGTGCTACCCAATTCACACCTCTTTCAAACATGCGAAACCCTCGTTCACCCCAAAGATCTTGCTATAGCTATCAGGAATGTCGATAAATCTTTGCCTGAAAACATTAAATTTACAAAGCGAAGGCAGCGAGAAGACCAGCGAGGCCAGCGCCACCAATACGAGCAGAGATGGAGTTAGCGGCACCGGAGGCGGAAGCAGCAGCACCGGAGCCAGTCTGGCTGGGAGAGGAGCCAGAGCCAGAGCCAGAGCGAGTTGCGCCTACATCAACGTTAGCCGTGGGTCAGTAGGCATGTATTGAGACCATACCAGAGCCAGTTGGGTTGGCTGCGCTGGAGCCGGTACCAGAGGCTGCAGGGGAAGCAGCAGCGCCCGGGATCTGAGCGCCGGTCTGGGACGAGGGGAAGAGACTGGCGATGCAGCTCTGAACGCAGTCGGAGTACTTCTGGGTGGCTTCGGCGGAACCGTCACCCTGGTCGCACTTCGCAGCGCATTCAGTGGTCTCTACGGCCTGGGAAGAGTTGGGGCGCGCAATGCCCAGGCAAGAGGCCTGGCAAGTACTGTATTTGTGTGAGCGCGGTACAGGATGAGGTTAGGCCGGTCCTTACACATCGGCAGGGTCGCAAGACTGAACACAGCTGATCTGAGGAGAAACCGAGGGAGCCGCAGTAGTAGCAGGAGCGCTGGTGATCGACGACTGGGCAAGAGCGCCGACAGCGAAGGCGAGGAGAGCAGTGGTGTACTTCATTTTGGAAATCGGGTCGCGTGATGCTGCCGAAAGGAGAAGAAAAGGTAGATTAGAGAGTGTACTTGAAGAATTAAAGCAAGTGAGTGTATGCAAAGGAAGATATCTGTGCAAAGAACGAGTGTACAGAAGACTGATGGTCAGGAACAGAATGAATTTCCGGGGAAAAAGCCGACTTTAAACTTTAAGGGGAAGTCCTGGCCTGACGGGCAAATAAACATCGTTGGGTGTGACCAACTAGCCACCTAGCTCATCTCATGCACGGCGGAAGCTATTACAGGGTTCGTTCTCCGCAGGACGCGCTAGTGAAACAACGGGAAACAACAACGCGTTCGTTTCTAGGCTGCATCGCCACGCATGAAACAGCCTTTGACAACGCTGTACGACAACAATCATGTCGGATAGCGACGACTATGGCGACGGCTACGACGATACTGAGTTCTTCAATGCGGCAACGCAGGCAGAGAAGGAGAACTCGCCCGCATTCCAGCCGTCGCCACGACCGACCAAGCGCCGCAAGATTGCCCAAGCACGTGAAAAAGTCATGCCCATTCCGTCTAGAAGAACACCAAATCGGCGGCGTCAACCTTTCGCAGAATCGTCTGATGAAGACAATTCTGACTTTGCAGCTGACAACGATGAGGATGCTCTGAGTGTGCGTGGCAAAGATGTCTCGCCTGCGACCAGTGAAGAGCCGCAAGAGAAGCGGCCATCCACCCGGAAGAAACGGGCGGCATCAAGACAACATGATGGCGATGACGGAGACGAAGATGCTTCGCCTGCGAGAGCGACGCTGGCTGAAAAGAGGCGAGAGCGCATACATATTCCGACTGCAGAGATCGATATGACCGATGTTTTCTTCACGCAGCCACCGCAAGAGCATTCCCCGCCTTGGAAGCCCAGAGGTGCGATTTGGACGAAGCCGACTAGCATTGGGGCAAGCAAGCCTTCTGTAGGCCCTTCGAAGTGGACTGGCCCAGATGCAATGAAGACGATGGCTCTGCCTAGGAGGCAATCGATTTCTTCACGGCCAAAAGCACTGCTTCCGGTTCCTGCGAAGGAGGCTGAGCTCAGCATTGACATTGAAGAATCTCTAGAACTGCCTGAGATAGTTGGACCCTCAACTACTTATGACTATACGCAAGACCTAGCCGATCTACCTTCTGATGCGTTTTCGTCTTCTACAGCATCACCGCAAAAGCCTGGTGCGGATGATGACGTTACTATACTGTCAGAAACTCGTAAAAGAGTTGCGGCGCCTCAGACTGGCTTGCGACAGACCACTTTGTTTGGGCGGCAAAGTGCGAATGGCCAGATCCCCCCATCGCAAGTGAACAAGCGTTACAATTTCGTCGTTGACCAGAAACAAGAGCCTCCCACACACCACAAGCTCGATCATGATGCTCTCAAGACGTGGGTCTATCCGACGAACCTGGGAACGATAAGGGATTATCAGTTCAACATCGTGCAGAGAGGCTTGTTCCACAATCTTCTTGTTGCTCTGCCTACCGGCCTGGGAAAGACGTTCATCGCAGCAACAATAATGCTGAATTGGTACCGTTGGACGACCGATTCTCAGATTGTCTTCGTCGCCCCCACCAAGCCCCTTGTCTCCCAGCAAGTGGGTGCTTGCTTTGGCATTGCCGGGATACCAAGATCCGCTACCACTATGCTCACAGGAGGAGTGTCACCAGGGCTAAGATCGGAAGAGTGGAAGAGCAAGCGAATGTTTTTCATGACACCACAGACACTTCTGAACGACCTCAAGAGTGGTTACGCAGACCCAAAGAAGATCGTGCTGCTTGTCGTTGACGAGGCTCACCGCGCAACCGGCTCGTACGCTTACGTAGAGGTGGTGAGCTTTCTCAGGCGCTTCAACCAGAGCTTCCGCATCCTGGCTCTTACAGCGACTCCGGGTGCAGATGTTGAGGCTGTGCAAAAAGTCATCGATGGACTCGATATTTCCAGAGTTGAAATTCGAACAGAAAATTCGATGGATATCTGTAATTACGTACACCAGCGCACAATCGAGAAGCGGGTCTTCCAAAACAGTGATGAGATGGAGATGTGCATGGACCTGTACAGTGCAGCTTTACAGCCACTTGTCAACCAAGTCGCCGGTATGGGAGCGTACTGGAGTAACGATCCTCGCACTCTGACACCCTTTGGCTGCACGCAAGCGGCCAACAAGTGGGTGAACGAAGCTGGGCGGCATGCAAACCCGGGTGCGAAAAACATGGTTCGCACTATTCTGACTCTGTTGGCCTCTATTGCGCATGGCATGGATTTGCTCAAATTTCACGGCATGGCTCCTTTCTATACCAAGTTGAAAGACTTCAGAGATGAGAGCCAAAAGACGAAGTCAAAGTACAAGAAGCAAATCCTTGATAGCGAAGCTTTCAAAAAGCTTATGACTCGACTGGACACCTGGGTCAACGACGAAAACTTTGCTGGGCATCCTAAGCTCGAGTATGTACAAGAGTGTATCTTGGAGCATTTCGTCAACGCTAGTGAAGGGCCGAACGCCTCGACAACTAGGATCATGGTCTTTGCTCACTTCCGTGACAGCGCTGAACAAATTGCTCGTGTTCTGAAGAAGCATGAACCCATGATTAGACCTCGCGTGTTTGTCGGCCAAGCTACAGCAAAGAACTCTGAAGGCATGAATCAGAAAGAACAGCTTGGAGCTATTGAGGAATTCAAGGCGGGCAAATACAATACGCTTATCGCTACGTCCATTGGTGAGGAGGGTCTCGATATTGGCGAAGTCGATCTCATCATCTGTTACGATTCAAAAGCATCGCCAATCCGCATGTTGCAGAGGATGGGACGTACTGGTCGTAAGCGTGAGGGAAAGATTATTATGCTTCAAATGCAAGGCAAGGAGGAGAATGATGCCAACAAAGCCAAGGACAGCTACGAGAAGATGCAAGAGCTCATCGCAAATGGATCTCACTTTACTTTTCACGAGGAAATTTCGAGGAGAATTGTGCCGGCGGATATCAAGCCCACAGTTGATCGTAGGATCATCGAAATTCCTCCAGAGAACTCGCAACAAGACTGGCTTCCCGAGCCCAAAAAGAACGGTCGAACGAAGAAGCCACCAAAGAAGTTCCACATGCCTGATGGGGTACTCACTGGCTTTGTCACTGCTGGACGCATGGATGAAGAGATCGCTCCTAAAGGACGTGGAAAGAAAGCGCCCGTTATCACCTATCCCAGCGAGGAGCTATTCGAGGTCCCATCCTTTGAGTCGGTCTTGCTTACTGACTCGGCAACAAATGATTTAGAGAGACGATTTCAGACCGTCTACGATGATGATGATGCTCCAATGGTCAGCGCTCTTGACCTCAGCCTACATGCTGAGCATCAGCGGTATTTAACTAAGCCTCAGCTCTTGTCAAAACCGGGAAGGAAGACACAAGACTTTGTAGCAACGATGCAGCGGATTCACGCTATGGATAACGATCGTATAGAGATTTTCAAGCAGAACCTGCACCAGTCTGATAACGAGTCAGACGGCGAAGCCAACGGTATCCTCGTCGCAGATACGGAATTGCGACCTATGATCCGCGAGGACATGTGGGCAGACGATGATCCTGCATCCCAGGAAGTCGTCAAGCCCCAGGCTAAGACCAAGCCCAAGCAGAAGGCTAAGCCGAAAGCTGTGCCTCAGACTAGAGAGAAGCCAGAGGCTCAACCGAAAACAAAAGCGCCGCCTGAAATTCCAGCTGCCCGTGGTCGCCAGTTGAAGAAGCAAGCTGCAGTAGCCCCAATCAACACGCCAGCTCGACCTCCTAAGCCAAAGCATGTGACACCAAAGACGAAGACACCCGACTGGAGAACCTCCGCCCTCGCTGCAGAGGGTGATGAATCATCCCCTCCTCCAACAGACCCCCGGTTTCATGTAGCCTCTCAAGCTGATACCATAGGCTCCGAGGACACGCTTGCCGACGGGGAAGAGGAAGATCCCTCTGCTTGGAAATTAGATTCGGAGCTCAATAGTTTCATCGTGGACGGCACTGTTGTAGAGGAGGAAGTGCCACCATCGAGCCTTCCCAATCTGGATTTCAATGGACTCGGGAAAGCCACACAAGCTATGATCAGGTCAGCTACAAAGGCGAAGAGGCCAGCAAGGGCTGAGAAGCTTTTCACTAGCGACATCACCGACAATGATGCGGTGGTCAGCAGCGACAGTGACGATGATGTAGCCTTGGTCAAGCCCAGCCGGGGCGTAAGGAAAGCTGCTTATGTTATTGACTCTTCGGAGGAAGTTTCTTCGCCCGTTTTGCAGCGAAAGAGAGCACGAAGAGTGATTGATGATGATGACGACGACGAATAAAGATAGACTTATAGAAGACCTCAAGTATATGCAGCTATGCAAGCTAGAATAACATGGCGTAATTCCGTCTTGCTCATTCGAACTGTTTCCAATACTCTGCTACGTAGCCGTCCATTTGTTGCGTGTACAGTTCTCCGGCCTTAACCCAGCCTTTGATGCCGCCTTGAAGGGTCAAAGACTGTATCTGATTGTCGCCGCTCTCAGAAATGTAGTCTGCAAACCAGCCCGAGCAGCGCGGGCCTCTCCCATTTGACGAACCTATAGTTCTTCAGCCAGGAACAGTCAGCTGGGCGGGACGTCCGGTAGTGACATGTGTGTGCTCACACCACTCATGCAGCACAGCATGCACAGCGCAGACGACCCATGCATGCGAAATGATACTCACCACAGTAGAATGCGACCTTCTTCACACCTGCCCTCTTGCACAAGTTGAACAGGACTGCTCTGTTCAGGTAGAAGCTGTGCGCAGGCAAGTTGAGGCTGCCCTTGATGGTGCCCCCTTCGAAGTCGGTTCGGCGCACATCGACCAGCAGCAGGTGATCGGAGTTTAGGGTCTGCAGTGCCTCCTCGCGTGTCATGACCGGTGCTGTGGTTCGAGGCGCGGGGAAGGCATCATGCCATGGTTTCGATGCGTCTGTCATTGTGCCTCCTGCTGTTCACCGATACCAAGAGGTGTCGATACAAAGGGCCCTTCTCTGCGACAAAAACGTGCGAAGATGTTGCACACAGAATGCGCCCGTTTGTGGTCGATGATGGAGATGCGGCTCACACTTCAGCCCTACCGGGTGCTGCGCCACGGCGAATGGCAACGTTGCAGAAGGTTGCAGATGGTCCGACGAACGTGTGATTTCATTGTTCACTCTGCAGTCTGTCCTTTTGAGTACAGTGCTTGCTGCCTGCCGCTTTGATCGCGCCCCTCACATAGGTACATATATCCGCCGTGTCCTTCATTTACGCAGATCATCCGTTTCGCCTTAGATTGCCTGTTGCGACTATTCTATTCTATTCCAGCAACCAAGGCCTCGGCCAACGCGCCTGATTCCCGTCGACTGCGTTTCACTGCAATCTAGCCACTTGTCACACCCCACCCAATATCCGGCTGCCAATCCTCCGGCGACTCTTTAATTGTGAGTGTTCCCGGCGTCGCGAGCCGCAGAGCTGGAACTGCTTTGAGACTGTACACGGCAGACGTTTGCTGACCGGAGGACTGTAGTAGCGCACATTGAGCCCTAGACAAAGATGCGCACCGCATCGCACGTCTTCTACCTGGCCGTCTTCTCGCTGCTGGGAAATTCCTATGCGGCTGACCATGCCACGCCTACAAAGTCCAAGTCCGCGGCACCAAACGTCTGCAATGTAAGCAAGAGAGCAGCATCCCATGCTACCCACACCCACCATGACGGCACTAAGACTAAGACTACTTTCCAGTTGGAACCCGGTGCTATTGTGTCGGACGCCTGCGCGAGCTACAGCACCCTCGAGCAGCTGAACGAAGCTGTCCATCCTTACCTCCACTCCATCACACAGGACACCGACTTCTTCTCGCACTACCGGTTGAGCTTGTACAGCAAGAAATGCCCATTCTGGGACGACGAGAACGGGATATGCGGGAATGTAGCATGCGCGGTCAACACGCTGGACAATGAGGAGGACATACCGCTCGTCTGGCGCGCGAAAGAGCTGGGTAGGCTAGAGGGGCCTACCGCACAACACCCTGGCAAGAAGGAGCAGAAGGAAGACAGGAAAAGACCGCTCCATGGCAGTCTGGGCGAGAACGTCGGCGAGAGCTGCGTGGTCGAATACGATGACGAATGCGACGAGCGCGACTACTGCGTACCGGACGACGCCTTCGCCCCGGCCAAGGGCGATTACGTTTCACTCGTGGACAACCCGGAGCGTTTCACAGGTTATGCCGGCGTTGGCGCCCAGCAGGTCTGGGAAGCCATCTACCGCGAGAACTGCTTCAGCAAGCCGCCCAAGATGGCTCCGGGGCAGTCTAGTGGCCAGTCTGTGCCTATGGGAGGTTCGCCGTTCGGCGGCTTTGGTAACCAGCAGCAGATGCTGGCGGCAAATCAGCTGCGGAATGCCATGAAGGAGGGAGGCGTGCAACAGAAGGTCCAAAGCGCCATCGCTCACGGAACTGCCGTAGCGCGTCTTGACCCTGTCGAATTCGACGATACCTGCTTGGAAAAGCGAGTCTTCCACCGCGTCATCTCGGGCATGCATGCGTCCATTTCTACTCATCTGTGCTGGGACTACCTGAACCAGACAACGGGTCAATGGGGACCAAATCTTGCTTGCTACGAACAGCGACTCCACAACTACCCCGAGCGCATTTCCAACATCTACTTCAACTATGCGCTCGTCATGCGTGCGGTTGGAAAGATAAAGCAGCACATCCAGGACTATTCCTTCTGTTCCGAGGACCCCGAGCAGGATGCTCGCACCAAGAACTCCGTCCTGCGCCTTGCTTCTGCGCTCCCCTCCGGCCCTGAGATCTTCGACGAAACAGTCATGTTCCAGGACCCGGACACCGTCGTTCTGAAGGAAGACTTCCGCAACCGCTTCAGAAACGTCAGCAGGATCATGGACTGCGTCGGCTGCGACAAGTGCCGCCTATGGGGCAAGCTGCAGACGAACGGCTACGGCACGGCACTCAAGGTGCTGTTCGAATTCGACGAGAACGACTCCTCCAAAGACCCCCCGCTCCGCCGCACCGAGCTCGTCGCGCTCATCAACACCATGGACCGACTCTCGCACTCGCTCTCCGCGATCAAGGAGTTCCGCCGCATGGTCGACGAGCGCGAGGGCATCCCTGCACCCGTTGCGCCGGCACCGCTAGAACCATCCCAGGGCGTTCTGAAGACGAAACGCGCCCTCGAGCAGGAGGGCTACTCGGAAATCAAGTTCGGAGACGACGGCCTCCCGGACTTCAGCCGCGACTGGGACCCGAGTCAGATGACGTTTTGGGAGGAGTGCAAGGCCGAGTTCAACTTGATCGTGCGCGTCTTCATATACATAGTCAAGTCGTGGTACCACATGCCCACGAAATTGTAAGTGCAGAACAGCTCTCACACGCGCTCAGAAAATCCATACTGACAAAAGACAACAGTGGCAGAATCGCGGTCCTCGAGGCAAAGCGCCTGTATGACTGGTGGTCAGGCTTCGTGCCCAGCGAGCGGAGCTGGGAGATCCGGATCCCCAGACACGATGAGATCTGAGACGTGATACTGGCATGGCTCTGGACAGCCCCTACTCAGCCTCTG
The DNA here is from genome assembly GCA_020272525.1 of Epicoccum sorghinum. NCBI lineage: Eukaryota > Fungi > Ascomycota > Dothideomycetes > Pleosporales > Didymellaceae > Epicoccum > Epicoccum sorghinum. The sequence continues at coordinate 1,317,427 of VXJJ01000022.1, read as the reverse complement.
TTATCCCTACTTTCTCTCTTCCTTTCTGCATAGCACTGGGCGTTTATTGGTTGCATTGCGTTAGCATAGACTTGCGCTGTGATGAACAGTCTACTTATCATCACAGCTAAGCTACACCCCACATAAACACAGGGGAATCAGATATATCATCCAGTACATACATCCGTACCGCGCCCTGTCCATCAGGAATTCCCCCGACCAAGCTGCTCGATCATATCTCACACCCCAGCAAGACTAACAAAAATCTCCGCCTCGTTTTCCCCGTCCCTGGCACGTGGAGAGAATTTGGGGGCGGGGAGTGGGGGGGGGGGGGGGCGCAAGTACCATGCTCTCAAGAACGAAAGACACAGAACGCTGCTAGCAGCCCCGAACCAACAATTCTACACTACACACATACACATATATGAAAGATGTAAGGTAGGTGCTCCTAGCTCCTAGGAGCTACTTCACCTGCTCAGTACGCTACACCTCTCGAGCATTGGGGGGGGGGGGGGAGCAGGATACCTAGGGTCCTAGACCGCGGAGTTGGCCCGAGGCCCCCCTGGGGTTTTTTGAGACTGGAGCGAGGCTAAAGCTGGTGTCACAGACGCCATTTTTCAACGGTTGTGAAGCAGAGTTTCCTTAACGGGTAGGTTGGAGGGGGGAGGGGCCTCGTGAAAGAACTGCTTTGGCCGTTTGCGGTCGTTTGCGGGTGGCTGGCTGTTTCTTTGCTGCGGACGGGGAGGGACCGCCGGAGAGGGTTCCGCAGCGCCGTCGCGCGTTTCCCGGTTTGGTGTTGCGTGCGGTACTGTTTGTGTGTGCGGGTGGGTAGAGTTGTGTTGTTGGGAGGGGGGTATACGGGATTGTCGGTGTGGATTGGGGGTTTGTTTGCTGCGGGCTGGAATTGTGGATTCGAAATGTGCATGGCGTCACCATGGAAGGTATGGCTTCTGAACGCCTTGTGAATGTGATGTTTGGATTCAACAAATTACTAACGTACAAATTCAGAGAGAATAGCCTTTTAGCTTAGCCTAGCCTGCAAACCTCATGCCATTGCATTCCCTAACTCCTCTTAACTGCCTTTGCAGACGGGCCGAGAAACGCTGTATAAACCGGACAACATGATCTCTTCATCAAAGATGGTCCATCTCTTTTGCAAAACATGAGCCATCATACTCCAAACCCTGTGGATATATGGTTCTCCTTCTTCATGTTACACTTGCCGTATATCGGTGCTTCATTTACAATGGGCGTCCGCCGACGAACTCGCTCCATGTGCGGACTTCGCTGGGGATGCCCTCCTTCTTGGGCAGCTTCTCGCTCATGCACTGAGCGAAGAGGACAGCGGTCTATCAGTCGTTAGTATTTGTTTGTATCATGAATGGAGTGCGGATTTGGCTTACCTTGGGCTCCATGAACAGGGGGACACCGAAGTCAACTGCGTTCCTGCGCATGACGTAGTCCTCGTCCAAGAGGCCGTTCGCCCTGTACTTGGCGAGGTTGAAGCATCCGTGGATGTTGTTCTTCTCGAAAACTTCACGGAGAGCACGCTTGTCCTCCTTGGGGAACTCAATAACGTCAACCTTGACACCCTCAACGTTCTTCTCAAGCAGAGCCTTGACATCCTCGTTGGCGGCAAGGAACTTGTAGCCAAGGGACTGGATGTACTTGGCGATCTGGATCAGGGAGTTGGAGTGGAGGGATCCCTTTGTGACGTCACCGCCGAAGAGAAGAGACTCTCCAGGCTGGGGCAGACGGAAGTTCATCTGCGACTGAGCAGATGCCCAGTAGGCCTCAACGAGGTCCTTACCGAAGCAAGCCATCTCACCAGTGGAGGACATCTCAACACCGAGGTAAGGATCAGCACCAGCCAACCTGGTCCAGGAGAACTGGGGAACCTTGGTGGCGACGTAGTTGCGCTCGACCTTCATGAGATCAGTGGGCTCGGGGACCTCGCGGCCGACAAGAGCCCTGGTGGCAACATCGATGAAGTTGGTACCGAGGACCTTGCTGACGAAGGGGAACGAACGAGAGGCACGAAGGTTGCACTCAATGACCTTGAGCTTAGGCTCAGCACCCTCAACCTCCTCCTTAATGATCTGCATGTTGAAAGGACCGGTAATGTTCCAGGCCTTGGCGACCTTGTCGGCGATCTCCTTGACACGCTCCTGGATCCTGGCGTCGAGGTTGACAGGAGGCAGAACCAGGGTTGCGTCACCAGAGTGGACACCAGCGTTCTCAACGTGCTCACTGACGGCGTGGACGAGGACCTTTCCGTCGGAGGCGACAGCATCGCAATCGATCTCCTGAGCGCCGTCGATGAACTTGGTGATGACGACAGGGTGGTCAGGCGAGACGGAAGAGGCGGCGAGGAGCTTCTCCTGGAGCTCGTCCTCACTGCGGATGACAGTCATGGCGGCACCAGAAAGGACGTACGAGGGGCGGACAAGGACGGGGTACTCGACGGTGTCAGCGAACTTCTTCGCCTCTTCGTACGAGGTCAGCTCCTTCCAGGCGGGCTGGTCGACACCAATGGAGTCAAGGATGGAAGAGAACTTGTGACGGTCCTCGGCCTTGTCAATGTCGTTGGGGTCGGTTCCGAGAACCTTAGCCTTGCCAGACTCCTGGAGCTTCAAGGCGATGTTCTGGGGAAGCTGGCCACCGACGGAGACGACAACACCCTGTGCAGTCTCCAAGTCGTAAATATCCATGACACGCTCGTAGCTGAGCTCCTCGAAGTAGAGCCTGTCAGCAACGTCGAAGTCTGTGGAGTAAGTTTCTGGGTTATACTTGATTAACAGTTAGCATATGTACTCTCAAAAATTGAGAGAAATCTCAAAGATTGGGAGGGCTTCGATGTCTCCATCCGTGAAAGTGAAAGAATGACAAAAGCTCTGGAGACTTCAAGCGACCCAGAAAGGACCAAGAAACATCGGTGAACTTACGTTGATCATGACAGTCTTCTTGCCGAGCTTGTTAAGCGACATGGTAGCGTTGACAGCGCACCAATCGAACTCGACAGAGCTACCGATACGGTAGGTACCGCTACCGAGTACGAGCACACCGTGGTCCTCGAAGGAGACATCGTGGGATGAGGCGTTGTAGGTGGTGTAGAGGTAGTCTAAAACATATTAGCAGATACATAAAGCGAAAGAGATGCTATTCATACTAGTATCAGCCGGGAACCTATTGAAAAGTCAGCGAAGTGTTCAATGAGTGCATGTGGATTAACGTACTCAGCAGCGAGGGTATCGATCTTCTTGACCCAGGGCGTGATACCGAAGCTCTTCCTGCGCGCGCGGACCTCATCTTCAGTGCTGTTGGCGGCCTTGGCAATCTGCTTGTCAGAGAATCCGAGCTTCTTAGCCTTAAGGATGATCTCCTTCTTGAGACCGAAGAGGCTGCCAATCGCCTCGAGCTCCTTTGTGCAGTCGACAATGTTCTGGAGCTTGTGCAAGAACCACTTGTCGATCTTGGTGAGCTCGTGCAGCCTGTCCACGGTGTAGCCCTCGTGGTACATAGCCTGACCGACGGCGAGCCAGCGGCGATCTGTGGGGTTGGCGAGCTCGTAGTCAAGGTCCTCGCCGTACTTCTCAGCCTGGAAACCGAGGAACTTAGGGTCGACCTGTCGGCAGGCCTTCTGGAAGGACTCCTCGAATGTACGACCAATAGCCATAACCTCACCGACAGACTTCATGGAGCTGCCGATGTCGCGCTTGACGTTCTGGAACTTGCTCAGATCCCATCGGGGCATCTTTGTGACGACGTAGTCGAGGGAAGGCTCGAAGTTGGCAGTGGTGGTCTTGGTGACGGCGTTGGGAAGCTCAGGAAGAGTGTGGCCGAGACCAATCTTCGCAGCAGTGTAGGCCAAGGGGTAGCCAGTAGCCTTCGAGGCCAAAGCGGAGGAACGGGACAGACGAGCGTTGACCTCGATGACCCTGTAGTCGAGACCATCGGGCTGAAGGCAGTACTGGACGTTGCACTCACCAACGACACCCAAGTGGCGCACAATCTTGATGGATGCAGAGCGGAGCATGTGGTACTCCTCGTCACTGAATGTCTGACTGGGCGAAACGACGATACTGTCACCAGTGTGCACACCAAGAGGATCGAAGTTCTCCATGTTGCAGACAGTGATGCAGTTATCAGCCGCATCACGAACGACCTCGTACTCGGCCTCCTTCCATCCCTTCAGCGACTTCTCGACCAGGATCTGAGGAGAGAGGGTGAGCGATCGAGCAGACAAGTTCCTGAGTTCCTCAGGGTTGTTTGCGAAGCCAGATCCAAGACCACCGAGTGCATACGCAGCACGGACAATGATGGGGTATCCGACCTTCTCGGCGGCCTCAAGAGCCTCGTCGACAGTGTTGACAGCAATGGACTTGGCGATAGGAATGTCAATCTCATCCAGAGCCCTTGCGAACAGGTCACGATCCTCGGAGGTCTCCAGTGTCTTGACGCTTGTACCAAGGACCTTGACGCCGTACTTCTCGAAAAGACCCAGCCTGTTCATCTGAACACCCAAGTTCAGCGCAGTCTGGCCACCGAAGGACAAGAAGATGCCATCGGGCTTCTCCTTCTGGATAACATATTCGACGTATTCGGGAGTTACAGGCAGGTAGTAGATCTCATCGGCGAGCACGTGCGAGGTCTGGATAGTAGCAATGTTGGGGTTGATCAGAACAGACTTAACGCCAGCCTCCTTGAGCGCCTTGAGCGCCTGAGAACCTACATTTGAGATTAGTACAAGATAGACAGTTCAGAAGTGCGGTGCTTTGTCTTACCTGAGTAGTCGAACTCTCCGGCTTGTCCAATGGCGAGACCTCCACTGCCAATGACCAGGACCTTCTTAACATCGACCAGATCGCGAGCACCAGAGATGGCGCCGCTGTTCAGGTAAGCCTGTGCATTTGGCGCTTCCTGTGTCTGGTTGAATGTGGCCGAGATCTTTGTGAAAGCGCGCAGCTGGCGGTATGTCGCAGTCGACTCACCCTTCGCGCGGAGGGAGGTCAATGGACGAGCTGTGCGGGATGTGAAGTTACGCGCAGACACAGAAGGCGCAATGCTACGGAATTGGCTTGTCGTTGTCGGTACGCGACGGGCCAAACGTCCGCAGAGAGCCATGATGCAGGCGGTCAAGCAACTGCTGAGCACCGAGCTCTAAGAACACCCAGTGACACAAGAAAGAGGCGACGAACGCGCGAAATTCAGTCGCTCGAGGGCTAATGAAGGAAGTTGAGAGGGTGCTAGAGCTCAAGCTCAACAGAGCAGAGGGAATGTGACTCTATAAGAATTATTGAATCGTGGGGAAGATGTGAAGCTTGTTGCCAAACTTTCTATCGGCGATTTTAGCTCCATCCGATTGCGATAAGACCCGTGGTTCAGTGCGCAGGGCCCGCTTGAGTCAACACAACCAAGGGTGTCTGCTTTATTATAATGCAATTCGACCTATAAATCCATCATTGCAACAATTTTCACTTGGTGCACTCTTTGTTCTTATGTTCCAGTCGAATGTCATTCGTGGTGCCTTTTTCGCTAACTAGCATTGCACTTCGATTTTGCTAGAAAGCACCCAGATAGGCCGAAGTCGGCGCAGAACACTAACATTGGCAGACGCACTGGCGGAAAGAATTTTTGATGCGGTTTCGCGGGCACCCGCAGAACTCACGGACCTGATCCACACCCCAAGGAGTCATTACGGCTCTAACCGGCACTTTAGCTGCGTCAGCGTTTGCTGCGTCAGAGGAAGCATGTTTCCTTCTTTGTCAGATCTGTGCGCGCTAGTAGCGTTGATCTTCGACGGGTCTGGTCAGCGATAGCCTTGCTTGAGATCAAATTCCTCAGATCGAGGAGTCAGAACTGTAAAAGTACAGGTCTTGGCTTATACAAAGTACGTAACTGGGACGGCTGCAAAGACCTCCAGGGACATTGCAATTGGTCTGGGCACACAGGCCGCGGGCCTACTTGGTACACAATTTCTCTGTGTTATGATGAACATCGTCCGTGACTCAAATGCTTGCTTCCTGATCTGCATGAGGGTAGTTTGAACTTCTCGAAGGCTCATGTTTTCTTTTGCTTCTCTGCTGCTGTGTGTCTAGTCTTATACTCACGTGGACTCTCTGGAGCTTTCGGCTTAACGCCGGCCAGCCGTTGTATCAAACCTGGCTTTGACCACATTCCTACATTTCGCTCTTTAGCCTGCTCCTCGGCCTTTCGATACTCGTTTTCAGAGTTTCCAAACTCAGCCCCGGACTTGGCTTCGTAGACAGTTGCTAAGCCTGCCTTAAGCATTTCCAGACCAACATCCTTCTTGAAAAACCACTTGCGCACGTAAACTTGTGCTACAACTCTATCGTATTGGTCGCGTCTGTATAGCTTTACACGAACCCGACGATTGTGGACGAGATCCATGAGCATATCAAGGGCCTCCTTTGAGTACGGCTGAGCCTCTCGACCCCAGTGCGCAAGCTCTGGCGCATCAACCCCAGCAATTCGTATGTGAAGCTTTCAACGCGTCAGTGTCGCAGCACATGACATAGATAGACACTGTCTAATGCCATTGGAATTTCTGCTTACTGTCTGCTTCATGAGCTGGTCTCTTTTCGTCGGCACGGTCTTCCATGGCAACCAGCCCCATCCAGCCAGTCTTCCGCCTGGCGTATGGTACAATCTGAAATTGTCCGCATCTCCAACACTCGTAACCTGGCCGAACAGGCTTCTGCGACGGAAGTAGTCGGGTTTGATGTGATTGACGGTAGGAATCCTCCGTAGGTAGGATTTATAGAATCGTACACCGGCGACAGTGGTTGCTGTGAGCGCGATGGACGGTATCAGGGTTTGGGGCTCAAGAAGCGACGTTGTCCAGTCATTTGTGCTGTATTGCTCGGCCCATGCTGCGAGACCAGCCTTTTTCTGCTCATCCTCGTTGCTGGACCAAGGCCATCGCATCGTTCGTTTTGCGAGTTGTGTTTTTGCTAGTAAACATTGTTGTCTAAAGGACCCGCAACTCACTACGTCAACCGAGAAGCCTTGTCGGCCGTGCGCTTCCCGTCTCCACGTGATAGGTGGAACACGGGCGCACATATGAGGCTAATTATTTCGTCAATGGTTGATAGAGTTCTCACATATTCTGAATGACCTATGAACGCTATCTACGCTCTATAATACATAGATTAAGCTGATTATCGGGATTTACTTTACGAGGACGCATCGCTCAAGATCATCAGCTTGCGCAGGCAAACCTCACCTCAAGTGACCAGCTGCAAGCCCATGCCGGTCTGCACATCTTATGTATTTATTCGCGAAACGCAAGCCTGCGGATTCCACGACTAAAGTAATCACCATGGCTCTTCTCCTTCCTTGGCTTTATACTTTTATGGTTTGTCCGCAATGTATTATACAATGACAGAGTAGCAGGTATCTTGTCCAACCCTCTTGCAGTAAGCCGGCTGTATTGTGGAGTCGTGTGGCGGTCGTCGGGTGTGAGCTTGATGGCGCCTCGGTTACAAGAACAGAAACTGCATAATCTGTACCCAATGTCAGCAGGGGCTCAAAGCAACTGGCGTTATGAAATATTGATCTGTTGACTGAATGCAAGATCCTTTTAGACGGCAGCTGGCTCTACACTTGTAGACTCTTGAGCTTCGAGACTGGACAATAGTCTATGAGTCGGCCTGCCATATGAATAGCCAGACAACAGATGATGATATCGCTAATGGGCATCGAAAAAGTGAAGCTACACTGTAGAAGCTGCCCCTTTGGCTTGGAAGCTCAGAGGTTTCGGAGGTTGTCTCTCTCTCTCTCTTGCGTTGCCGTATTACCTGCGCACAGCCATGGCCTCGTACGTCTGAGACACTAAACTTATCTTGCATTATGTCCTGAGGTGCCACCGAGTTCGGAGCATGTATGTGCTATGTTTCGTGCATATGGTCTAGCTGATGCAATGTAGTGCGTGGGGTCTGCAAATACGCAGAAGCGCTGCACAGCGGACGGGTCTGAAGACTACATCTGGAGTGGGCCGACCCAATGACATCAGCAAAGTTTCATCATGAATCTAATACTCAAGAAAGTAGTCTCTGATTTTGCGCATGCTTCGAAGTGCAAAACCCAGCCAAAAGCGATGCTTAAAGTGCAGGTGGGCTGAACACGGCGATGAGGGGACGTTGGAGTTGCGCAGGGATAGCTCTAAACGCGGTTGCCGAAGAGGGAATGGCCACCAGATCGGTCTAGCTTCCCGTGCTCAACTCTTCGCTCGCTCCCGTGGCGCATGAGATGTAACATCTTTACAACAATCAATCCTCCCATGCTTGCAAGGACGGAAAACATTCGTTTCCCGCTTCAACCCGCCCTCGCTTCGTGTCATATGGAGCGCCGTCGGCTGTAGCCCTTGTGCGGCGACATCAGGTGTCCAACGATTTCATCCCTCACGGGTGAAGATCATCATTATGTTTTCCGCCTTCGCATCCACGACCGACACAAGCAGCCTCGATGACGACTCCGACATGTTCGACCAATCCCACAATGACTTTCTGTCGCTCCCGATATCGAATCAAAGCATACATATGAAGGGTGGCATTGCCGCCATGCCTGGGCTTAGTAACATTGGCTATGGCAGAGAGTCGGCGACATCGTCCGTGCACCCTGGCGATACCAACGACACATCGGAACTCAGTCATCAAAGTGGTAGAGATGAAGCAGACGGTTCTACGCCCGGTACTTTCGTAAACCCTTATGGCCTTAACCTCACCCCTTCACCACTGCCCTATTCAAATTCACCAAAGTCTACAATCGAGAATGTGTCGCATGGCAATAATGGAGACAAACCCACTGAAGCCAGCAGTGCATTTGTCACAGCTGCAAACGGTAAAGTCAATCACCACACAAACGGCCCGTCAGTGTCCAAAGACGACTCACTCAAGCACAACTTTGTGACAAGGACACCACAAAGCTTAGGTCACGAGTCGCAGCCATCATCAACGCCCGAAATAGTGCCTTCCCACGACCGCCCGACCAAGCAGCGGCTGCTTGGCACTCCGAAGGCCAAGTCGACCGAGTTGAGATCAAGCTCCAGCATACCTACCGATATTTCGTGGCCCGAGTTCGGAAGACAGTGTATTCTAGCAGCAGAGAGTAGCAGACTTAATCCGTTTGCCCTGCAGCCAGCAGAATACAAGCTGCTACGGAATCACATCAACCACGCGCAGGTCACCGTTTATCTCAACATCCGAAATGCCATCTTGAGATTATGGCACCGGAACCCCTTAGTCCATATTTCATTCGAGGAAGCTGCGGGCTGCGCCCGGGACAAGCGCTTCTTTGGTTTAGCGAGAGTGGCATATTTGTGGCTTCTCAGGAATGGATATATCAATTTCGGCTGCGTTGAGGTGCCAGACAAAGTACCGGCTGTGTCGAAGAAGAAAGTGAGAGATGCACCACAGAGCACAATTGTTGTCGTGGGTGCTGGCATGTCAGGCTTAGGCTGTGGTCGGCAGTTGCAAGCTCTCTTCGCTCAACTAGCAGATCAGTCTTCAAACGATGGCGAGCGTCCACCGAAGATCATCATTCTCGAAGCTCGCCCACGTGTTGGCGGTAGGGTCTATTCGCACCCCTTTCTCAACCAGGCTGGTTCTACTCTCCCTCCGGGACACCGCTGTACAGCTGAGATGGGCGCACAAATTGTCACTGGGTTCGAGCATGGCAACCCTCTGAACGCCATCATTCGTGGGCAGCTGGGTATACCATATCACGGTCTGCGAGACAATACAATCCTATACGATCACGATGGCACGGTTGTAGATAGGGGGCAAGACATGCTCGTAGAAAGACTCTATAACGATGTCCTGGAGCGAGCAAGTGTCTATCGGAATAAAGCTCCAGCACAGCGGATTGTAGAGGGCGATCGAAACCTCATAATGTTCGGACGCGACGCCAGTGATAATGGCGGGCCAACCATCGCCGAGTTGGAAAACTCGGACACTCCGTTGTCTGTGAACGCGACAAGCAAGGCATCGACAACAGAGGAGAAACCTACGACTGGAGTGGAGAAACTCGCTGGAAGAGCATACCAGTTGAGTGCTGGCTTCGACCCGAATGTCACAGCAGCCCAAACAATACAGGATCTTGGATGGACGCTTAAGCCCGGAGTGTCTTTGTCGCAAACAGTAAACTTGGATGCCGCTGCAAAGACGTCGGAGTTTCCCACACTGGGTCATACCATGGATGAAGGCATCAAACAATATCAAAATCTTGTCGATATGAAGCCTAAAGACATGAGACTGCTGAGCTGGCACCATGCTAACCTTGAATACGCCAATGCAGTCAGTGTCAACAAGCTCAGTCTAAGCGGTTGGGATCAGGATATGGGTAATGAATTTGAAGGCGAACATTCAGAAGTCATTGGCGGCTATCAGCAGGTTCCTCGAGGACTGTGGCAGTGCCCAAGTCCACTGGACGTTCGCTTCAATTCTCCCATCAAGTCAATCAGGTACACGACAAACAAAGAACAGGGGGGTAAAGCTGTCACTATCGAATGCACAAACGGACAGTCCTTCCAGGCTGACCGGGTTGTTTTGACGACACCTCTCGGCGTTTTGAAGTCTGGGTCCATAATATTTCAGCCGCCCCTTCCGGACTGGAAGCAAGGTGCGATTGAGCGCATGGGCTTCGGGTTACTCAACAAGGCAAGGACTCACAATTACATGATCAGAATGTGGCTAACAAGTGCAAAGGTGATCTTGGTGTACGAGAAAGCCTTTTGGGAACCGGAGCGCGATATGTTCGGCCTGTTGAACGAAGCTGAGCACGAAGCAAGCCTCAGACCTGAAGACTACAGGGCACGGCGAGGGCGATTCTACTTGTTTTGGAATTGTATCAAAACCAGTGGCAAGCCGACTCTGGTAGCGCTTATGGCCGGCGATGCTGCTCATTACGCCGAAGCAGCATCGAACGACCAGCTTGTCAAGGAAGTGACAGACCGACTCGCATACATGTTCGCACCGAGTCAGGTTCCACTACCTACAGAGACGATCGTCACGCGATGGAGCAAGGATCCTTTCGCTCGTGGCAGCTACTCATACGTTGGTGCGAAGACATTGACGGGGGACTACGATGTCATGGCTCGGCCTCACGGTCCACTGCACTTTGCTGGAGAAGCAACATGTGGAACTCATCCCGCAACGGTTCACGGTGCCTACTTATCAGGTCTTCGTGCCGCCGCCGAGGTATATGAGGCGATGACTGGACCAATCGAGCTTCCTCTTCCACTGGTAGAGAAGAAAGTAAAAATCGAGCATCCCGCAACACCCTCCATAGCCGACTTCAAGCCAGGATTCGCACCTGCAGTCTTACCAGTCCAAACGACCAAGACAGTGCGAGCTCAACGAGATGAAGATTACGAGGCCGCCATCATCGGTGCTATCCTGGAAGAAATCGGTGAGCGCCCGATAAAGCCAGGGCGGTCTGGTGTCAATCCGTTCCTGTTGTTCACTAAAGACTATTGGTACACTGTGAAGGAGGAATGCGATGACGCCCGCGTAGCTGCTACTGGGAACCTAGAAGCAAAGGCGACCAAACAGGAGGTGCGAATCGCTATCGGTCTCAAATGGCGAACAGCAGGCGACGACATAAAGAAACCTTACCAAGACCAAGCTGACAACGCTCGAGAAAGTGCAACTTCAAATGCGGCAGATTTCAAGGAACGGGTTGCCCATTGGGATAACGAAGCTACGCGCATACGACAGGAGTATATCCAAAAGAATCCTCCGCCTGGTGGAAATGAAGACCTAATACTAAACAGTCGCACAGCGATTGAGCTGGGAGCGGGTAAGCGACTGCGACGATTGTAGGACACCTTTCTTATTTCTTTACTTCCTGTTGTATCAACATGTACATGTACTTGCATTCGACTGCACGGCACTAGCATTTCAAAGGCGTTTATGAGAGCTCCAAACCGGTTAGTTTGAAAGTTCTGGAGACACCCAGACGGCTAAATGGTCAGATGGCTTTGGTGGGAAGTTTAGTGTATTTGCGCCATTTCATGTCTGCATGTTTGTGGCGTCCAACAAGTGAGCATACAGGCGGAGGATCATTGCCCGCTGGAGCATCAGTGCGTGTTGGGTTGGCATAAGTCGCAGATAGTGCAATAATATGTGCGTGGCCATGGGATTTGGAGAGATGTGCTTATGCTGTGTGGTGACTTCTAGAAGGATCAGCGTGTGTTCGCAGCGTTAGCCGCCGAAACGGCTAACAGGATATGGCTTGGAATGGACTCTATCGACGTGACCAGGAAATGGGGACCCGAGCTAAGACGAGAAAGCCAAGGAGCGCGCCAACGGCCAGACTGCCGTGCTTAAACGCGCGCAGGCCACAGGCCATGTGGCTTCTCAAACACCAAGCATGGCTCGCGCCTGCTGGCAGCCCTGCTGCGACGCAGGTAACACGGTGACACAGGCGATCGCTGGGCGCTCGCTGAAGCTCACTGACGGCTGCAGGGTTGGCGCATGGGCTGGGTGGGGTTGCGTTGTGGGGAGACCGGGCGCTCGGGGTTCGCGTGAACTAAGGAAGCAGGCCGGCTCTAGCTGCACCAAGCCTCGTCGCTCTCGGGTTGATTCAAGACGTCTAGCCATCAGTCGTCTTGTGTGTGCTGTGCTGCTGCGAAGTGTGCCGTGCGTCGTCTGCAACCGCGTCACCGCTGCTCCTGCCCCTGCCTGCGCTGTGTCCTTCCCCATGCTGCCCTCGGCACCTTCACGTCATACCCCAGCACTCTGCTCCCGCGTTACAACGGCATAAGCCCGCGCCGCAAGCCCATGCACTGCGCCGCGCCGCTTGAACGACGACTCCTCGCCCGCCCTTTGTTGTCCTGCGCGCCCGTTGCTGCGCTGTGAGCTGCCATCATGAGCTCGTTCTTCGGCCGCCTCAAGTCGGGCGCTGTGAGTGCCCCCGCGCCGCCCGCTGCGCACAATGGCACCTACTGACGTTGCCGCAGGCCCCAGTCAGTCCCGCAACTGGCCACCCGGTTGCAAAGAAGGACCCCAACGCGCCCGAGCCTACGCCGCTGGAAAAGCTGCTGGCCAATGCTGGCCCCCTTCGCAGCGATGGCAGCGACAAGTTCTTCGGCTTTGAGAACGTGAGTGCGCCCGTCTACCAGTCCTAGGGAGGCCGCTTTTGCTAACGCCGTCGTCCCTGCAGTTTGGAAGTACCTGGTATGCGCCTTCTACGAGCCGAGCCCATTATGCGCACGTCTACTGACCACTCTCCAGCTACTGCAACTCGGTCGTGCAGTGTCTCTACTACTCTGTACCCTTTCGAGAACAGGTTATCAATTTTCCCGCCCGCTCAGCGCCCGAAACCCTCGAACGCCCCCAGTCTCTCCCTCGAATCAACACAAACCTCCAGAATGGACCGCAGTCTGCGCTCTCGCCAGCGGGGCGAAACTCGCTCTCCAGCCCCACCGCGAAGGCGCCAGGAAAGCCAGCGACTACACCCGGCACCCCTGGACAGCCCCCTAAGCCTGAGGACAACAAGGACTCGCCAGAGTACAAGAAGAAACAGGCTTTGGCAGCGGGTCCCGTGCTGACCATGGACTATGAGAACTCCAAGTCCTACGGCATGAGCGAGTCGCTCTTTACCTCGTTAAAGGACATCTTCGAGGCCGTTATAGCGAATCGGTCACGGATTGGCGTCGTCAGCCCGCACAAATTTCTCGAGATCCTGCGCCGCGATAACGAGATGTTTCGCACGCCCATGCACCAAGACGCACATGAGTTCTTGAACCTGTTGTTGAACGAAGTCGTCGAGAACGTGGAACAGTTCTCCAAGTCGCGAATAACAGAAGTCGGGGAGACAGAACAAAACGGTCTAGTTGCGCCGGCAGTCAACAACAACACTGGCTGGGTACACGAATTGTTCGAGGGCACACTAACATCTGAGACACGATGTTTGACATGCGAGAACACCTCCCAACGAGACGAAGCGTTTTTGGATCTTTCAGTCGATCTCGAGCAGCACTCATCAGTGACAAGCTGTTTACGCAAGTTCTCTGAAGAAGAAATGCTGTGCGAGCGTAACAAGTTCCATTGCGACAACTGTGGAGGCTTGCAAGAAGCGGAAAAGAGAATGAAGATCAAACGGTTACCGAAGATCTTGGCGCTACACTTAAAACGTTTCAAGTATACAGAAGATCTGCAACGGTTACAGAAGCTCTTCCATCGCGTTGTATATCCGTACTATCTCCGCCTGTTCAACACAACAGATGACGCAGAGGACCCCGACAGGCTATATGAGCTTTACGCGATTGTTGTTCATATCGGCGGTGGACCTTATCACGGCCACTATGTATCGATCATCAAGACTCAAGACCGCGGCTGGCTTCTGTTCGACGACGAGATGGTCGAGCCCGTCGACAAGGCCTATGTGCGTAATTTTTTCGGTGGGGAAAATGTCCTTGCATGCGCCTATGTGCTGTTCTACCAAGAGACGACAGAGGAAGCTATGATGAAAGAGCAAGAGGCCGATGCTCGGGAGGCTGCTGCAAAACAGGCATCCGAGCTCAATCCAGAAGCTGTCGCTGTCAGTGCCACAACACCGAAGACCAACGGGTTCCCCAATGGCACCGGCCATGCGAGGGACCTATCAACAGCCCAGACACCAACAATAGAGGAGGAGGATCAATTCGCAAGCCTCAACCATGCTGCCACAGCACCAGCTCTTAACCCCAACGAGCACACACATCCTGTCGAACATGTCAGTACCAACATTCCCGTCCTCGGTTCAAAGAAGAGCAACGCAGGACTTGGACTATTCGGCAAGAAGAACAAGGCCGAAGAGAAGGAACGTAAAGCTGCCGAGAAAGAACTCGAAGCACAAGCAAAACAGAAACGGAAGGAAATGGAGCAACAACGACGCAACAATTACAAGCGGCAGGAAGAAGAGCTCCAGGCAGCCCTGGCAGCATCGAAAGAGACGGCGGCCGAAGAAAACAAGAAACGCGTCATTGAAGACTCCGGTACCCCGGGCACTCCAAGAGACGCCAACGGCGCCGGCGGTCTGGGTAAACCATCTGGTCTCAGCAGATTCAGGCACAGCAGTATGAGTCTAAAAGGCAAGCCCAAGTTCTGGGGAGGAAAGGATAAAGGGGACAGTAACGGAGATGAGGCAGCTGGGAACGGAGACGATGCTAAAGGTCATGGTCTGGGTAGGAAGAAGAGTGTTTTCAAGTTTTAGAACTTGGAGTGTGTAAAGGAAACAAGAGTGGGCAAAGTCAGATGTGAGCGTGGGCACAGAGGTGAATCTCAACAAAACAGGGAGTCTGTTTGTGCATATCAGATATACGGCGCTGTTGCACCGGTATTATCTACCCCGACTTTGGTGGTGTAGAGCAGCAGCGGCAAGGGAGCCGTTACCTAGCTGTTTAGGCATTAAACAGACGCATACATTGGCGAATAGATATGCAGTCTTGTCCAGTCACATCACATGTGTTCGCCTTTCTGTGTTCGATGCATGTTTGTTACTGTGTTGATTGTTCACGCCTGCTGAGGACATTTTCGAGTCACATGACGATTCCGCTGATGCCAGTTACGGCGCTTCCATTTATCAGTTCAGAGCTGTTGGGCCCGGTAGAGGGATGTAAATGAAGGCATTCTCTATTGAGAACGCTGTCAGTGAACCGCGTAGCTAACTCAAGTACCCCGTTGTTCACATAGGTAGCACCGGTTACAACCGAGCCCCTCCATTCACGTCGCAGTTTTTGTATCCTTCCGGGTAGTTATATGAAACTGACAGGGTCTAGCGGGTGTCTGTATATTTTTATGGCCTTCCCGCAACGTGTGTGGTTGGCGTTGATTTTATTACCTGTTTCAAGATGTTAGTGAAGTCACTCACATCATAACGTGTGAAAAATAAATACAAAGCGAAGACAACCAATATCATGTTAAAAACCCCAGAGTAGTGAAAGACGTAGCGACAGCATATATGGATAGGAATTTTAATACCCAACAAAGTCCGTTGCGCCTGCTGAGACTTGAGGTTGAGAGAGCGTGCGTCAAGGGGAAGCACATACAGCTGTGAACTCGGCTTTCTGGTAAACACCTGGAAATCTTCAACACAAGTTTTAAGGCAATGGCACAAAAAGACATGCGGGTAGTAGATTTTGATTCTCTTGTTGAATGAATAACCCGGACAGTTTGGCCTGTCTAGGTCCTTCGAGGATAGATAGTAGTATGGGCCATGCATACTCTACCCACCAATCTGCGCACTTGTACTCTGCTGCGGCCGATCGGAGCGTCCGAGCCAATGCGATCATGAGCTTGAGCTCGCCGTGGCGACAGAGCCTTTTCCTTGGCTGAAAGCATCGTGTGCTTCAATCATTCGCTGGGCGTATCCTTGCTACGACCATCGATGAACCAAGCCCACATGCTCCTCTCAGATTTGTCCCAGATACCCACCTCTGGTTTGCTAATGCCTTGAACCTAACGCCGTGCTCGAATGCTTTTTATCATGAGGTGTATGTCGCTCAACCGAGAACCAGGAGATATACGATCATTAACGTGTTAATGAACATGAGTGGTACTGAGACCTAGTCAGCAGCTCGTCACGAGATGCATATACATAGAAGGACTCGGTATGTTGCGCCTCCGTGCATTGCGTGTGAAGTTTATGGACGTACTTCTCATGAGTGTTCGTACCGAAGATACTAGGTTGATAAGGCGCGCCTTCACACTCGCATCGTCGCGTTGTCCGAAACCTGGCTCTGCGGCGCCAGCAGTCCAGCCAACTGTAGTGACTTGTCAGTTGCGCCCACTTTCAATTGTATCTCGTCGTCCGACATAGGGTTCGCGATGCGCGATCGGCAATCGTCTTCGTGGGAGGGGTAGCGGGGCTTAAGGTGACATGCACGGGTCATGACATACTGCGCGCAAGGAAACGGTCTTCTGAGAGAATGGCTATCGCATTGATGAGGAGAACGGCAACTGCGAAGATAGTCAGTGGTGGTGGTCACTCCAACTTTCAATGCAATACTGTACCGTAGAAGAGGCCACCGAGGCCAAAAGTGAGCATTTTGAGCTTCCTTGTAGGCTTGTACTTGGGGGAGAGATCCAGCAATATCCCACAGAAATTCAAGGTTGGACCGCGTCAATGTTGTTGCCTATCAAGACAGGACCTCTATTGTCGAGCTGTCAAGAGCTCGACGCCAAGACTCAGGGTCGTCATCACGTGCCAGTACTTTGTCGGAGTGCTCAGGTGGGGGTTCACATCTGCAAGGCTGTTATGCAAGGTCGGACTTCCCCGGAGCCGATGCTTCACTGATCTGACGATCTGAGCCAAGGGCCCAACATTTGCACCTGCATAGATGCTCTGAGTATGATCAGAGGCGCAAACTGCACGATACAAAACTTCCCGGACGACAGGAGATTGATTCGAGCTTCCTGAATACATAATGTACGCGCTGCTGGAGCATTGTATCTAATTCTCTTGAATAGAATCAATATGATCGGCGTGGATCGGTGGGCCTTGTGCATGTTTAATGGAGCGTCCCCGATTTCGACCTTCAACAGGAGCCTCTGCGTTCGAATTGTGAGCGGCGGATGTCTTTCCTGAACCCCACTATTTGCCCTTTCTGACATGTCCTCGCCAGCGCAACCACGTCATTTCTGTCTAGCAGGCCCGAAAACACGCCGTTCTAGAACACTGGGAGAAGGGCCCTTTGCGCTACAACAATACCCGAGCTGGACACAGAAGGCGCAACGCGGATGTCGCTCGTTCTTGCCAACTTCACCTTCTGTCTGGCGCAACTCGAATTCACTTTTTCTCACTGTCTGGCCATCAGGACTCTTTGCGTGGCCCAGAACACCTGCCGTGCCACTGATCTACCACCAACGTCCGGATCTAGAACAGCCGCGGGATCCTGCCGGTCGCGCTTCATCAAAACGCTCTGCAGTCGAGTCGCCGCCCCTCCGGACGGCACTTTGTCTTTTGCAACTCTCAGCAAAACCTTCTGCACTCAATATCCCCCATGTTCGTGTTGCGGCGCTGCCTCAAGTGTGCTCGGCTGGTTTAGCAGAGCTCTGATCTGCTCAGCTCGGCTGTTCTCAACGATATCTGGGGGATCGGGGCTCCAGATCCCTGCGCACCTTTCTTTGAGGCTTCATTTTGCGTTGACTGAGACCGACGGACTTCACACCTTAACCCTCGGTCATGATGTCTGAGGACTTGGAAGAGGCAGAATGCGGGTACTTCCCGACTACTAGCCGGCCAAAATCTCCCAGCTCGATACACAGCGCTGATTCAATGTCGATCCACTCTTCTCAGCCGACCGCTACTATGGCGGCGTTGACCGCACTTCAGTACCTTCCAGTGCCGCTTCTCGTTCTATCCTCCAACAAGACTGTCGTCATCGCGAACGAGGCAATGGGTCGTCTGCTGGGGATCGACTTTGAGAGTACCGCTTTCCACGACTTCTCGATATCAGAGGTTTTACAGGACAAAACCATGGGCGAGCTCGGAATCGATATCTTGCAGAACGGGTCCCCACTTCTTGTCGCTTGGGAGGTGCGTAAGGATATATGCAGAAGAGTTTGCATGATTATTGACTTGATACAAAGGATTTCCTAGAGTGCGTAGTTGAAGACGCTCAGAAGAACAGCACGGACGACGAGGAGGACCAACTGGAGAGCGGTAATACCACACCCACTGCGCATGGCCCGAACGATCGCACTGGATCGCCGAATCCTCCGCTACCTCCCTTGAGCACCACAAATCTAGCGCGTACCACAGTTCATGACGTTTCGATTGAAGTGGTCATATCGCCACTTTCGCGACAACCTGGCGGTATCGTAAAAAAGAAGGACAAGAAGCATCAACATGGTGCTTTTCAAGCTACGTGTATTATCTCGATATGGAGAATAGAGGACACTCAATATTTTACATTGACCTTCACTAGTGCCACAGCTACCACAATGGCGGCCGCAGCACGTCCTTCGAGTCGTGTTGTCAACCGCACCCATACAGGGTCCCATCTGAGCAAGTCACGCAGTTCTGGATCGAGCTCGTCTTCTGGTCACCGGTCAGGAAGCAGCTCAAACAATGTCTCGAAAGTCGTCACACCTACGCTTCAACAGCCCATCTTCCCGCCGCGGGGCCCACCCCTGCTGGGCGCCGCGGACACATCTACGACTTCGATTTTTCAGAAGGCTACCCAACTGAAGGACGCAATTCTCAATTCGATCGGTATGCCAGCATATGCCATGTGGAAAGACGAGGGATTCGGAATACCAAATAACGCACTGCTTCGATTCTTACCTAAAGACGCAACATATGCTCCCGGCGATCAAAGGGAATTCCTTGGTCAATTTGAAGTATGGACTGAAGATTTCCAGCGAGTCATGGACATCGACGAGTTTCCAATCGTTCGAGTGTGCAGAACACAGCAGCGTATAGAGAAAGTACGATTGGGATTACGACAGCCAAGCACTGGTAGGGGCATTGTATTTGAGGTTACAGGAGAGCCTGTCTTGCATCAAGAGACTGGCGAATTCATGGGCGGTATCGTAATCTTCAAGGACGTCACTGAATATACCAAAGCGATTGCTGAAAAAGTGGAAGAGAACGAAAGGCAGTTCGAGTACATCGCCAATTTCATGCCCGTCATGGTCTGGACGACAACCCCTGATGGCCTCCATGATTGGTTTTCGCAACGATGGTATGACTATACCGGCCTCACCGAAGCACAGAGTTTAGGCGAAGGTTGGAAGCTGCCCTTCCATCCCGAGGACATGGTAACAACCAAGGAAACTTGGTTCAATTGTCTAGCCACAGGCGATGAATATAACACCGAATATCGATGCCAAAGGTATGATGGAGAATGGCGCTGGATGTTGGGGCGTGCTCTACCATTCCTGGACGATTCTGGGAAGATCATCAAATGGTTTGGTACTTGTACTGACATTCACGATCTGGTCATGGCTCGTCAAGAGGCAAAGGAAACTCGCCAGCAGCTGCAAAAAGTCATCGAACACGCCAAAATCATGCTCTGGGCCGTCGACAGGCAAAACAAAGTGGTCTTGATGGAAGGAAACGGTGGATTAGAAAAGGAACAGAAAGAAATTCTTGGCAGAGACGTGTTCGATCAATTCGGCATGAATGCATTGGATCGAGATCGTTGGAGAAAGCCGATACAAGAGATTCTTAACGGAAAGGCTCAAGACGAAATGGTTGAACGATATATGTCCTCGGATCGTTACTTCCGGACCCGGCTTGTTCCACGATGGAGCGCCATTAGAACAGGCGGTATTGAAGGCGATGCGTTCATTGACGGAGTTATCGGAGTCTCGATGGACATCACAGAATTGCGTGAAAGGGAAGACCAACTGAAAGAGCAGGAGAAGGAAAACTCGAGATTGTTGGCCAATGCAGCGGCTGCCAGAGAGGCCAGCAGGATGAAGAGTCAATTCTTGGCCAACATGTCACATGAGATCCGAACACCGATCGCTGGAGTGATCGGCATGAGTGAATTGCTTTTCGACATGGACCTCGATGAAGAGCAGAAAGAGTGCGCTGAAAATATCCACCGGTCAGCGAACAGTCTCTTGACCGTGATCAACGATATCCTGGATTTCTCCAAGGTAGAGAGTGGGCGACTTGACGTCGAGGAGGTGCAATTTAGTCTCAGTGTGGTCCTTCGAGACGTGAACAAGATGATGTCCTTCGCCGCACAACGTAAAGGGCTAGCATATCACAGCTTCATTGAACATGAGGTGGAACAAGATCTGAGAGTCATTGGCGATCCTGGAAGGCTTCGCCAAATTTTGACGAACGTCTTAACCAACAGTATCAAATTCACATCCGATGGGTCGGTAAAGCTCAACGTTGCGATCACCCAAAGAACCAAAGAATCGGTGACTGTGAACTTTGTGGTACAAGACACAGGCATCGGTATTGAGGAAGAGGTCCGCAAGCACTTGTTCCAGCCTTTCAGCCAGGCGGATTCTTCCACGGCTCGACGATTTGGTGGTACTGGTCTTGGCTTGACCATCAGCAAAAACCTTGTAGAGCTCATGAAGGGTCAGATCTGGCTCGATTCGAAGCTGGGACAGGGCACAACAGCGACGTTCTGGATTCCGTTTGCGAAAGCTTCTTATTCAGACGATGGCTCACCGTTGGTCGATCTTGCGTCGATCCCTGATAGACTCCAGAGTGACGTGTCTGTGTCTGTTGGCAGCTCTGAAGATCACACACCTCCGTTGACACCCAGAGAGTCGGTAAACGGGCACTCTAGGATGCAGTCGTATCCGCTCGGAGGTAGGCTCTCGGAGCAACTAACCAATATACCGGAATCCGAGAGAAAGAACACCCACGTTCTGGTCGTGGAAGACAAGTAAGTTTGTTTCTTTGATGACTTTCTTGGGACTAACAATATGGTTCAGTCATATCAACCAGCAGATTGCCTTGAAAACAATCAGAAAGCTGAACTTCTCTGTGAACGCGGTTTGGAACGGTCAAGAGGTCTTAGACTATTTGGCACAAGACTTTACTCCATCTCATCCACGTCCTGATATTATATTGATGGATGTTCAAGTAAGTTTAGGCATCGCTTTCTGGAATGTTCGTTAACCTTGCCCGCAAGATGCCTATCCGTGATGGCTATTCCGCCACCCATGCAATCAGGACTGAAGCGCCATGGAGAGACAAGCCCGAGATACGAGGTGTGCCTATTGTCGCAATGACCGCCAGTGCAATCCAAGGAGACAAGGAGAAATGCACGCTGGCGGGAATGGATGTGAGTCTTCATGGGATACTCCCCTATATCGAAGAATTGGTGACTGATGCTCTATAGGATTACTTGGCCAAGCCAGTCAAAGGTAAACTTCTCGAAAAGGTAAGAGCAATCAACCCCACGGTGGATACTTTGCTGACTCGTGTCAGATGCTTGTCAAATGGGCAATTGAGGGACGGCGAAAAACGGCCAACGCAACGCCATCCGTAAATGCACCTGATCGACGGGGGAGCTTAGCCATGTCAACTCCCTCAGCCATCAACAAAGTTAGCGCAAAGGATCGTTCGCAAATCACGGGCCACTCTGGCCGTCCTGAAACAACGGCCTCAGCACTGACCGCTCGACTAGACCGGTTGCATTACCAGAACGATGCAGCATTCGCAAGGACATCGGAGAATGAAGCGGACAGGGCTTTGAGACGGATTCAAGCTGAAGAAAGAGATACGAAGCTGCGCGACGACAAATTACTATCACTCACAGGACCAGAGCTACACCGCCATGGCACTGCTCAGGGGCGCGAGAGAGAATCCACGATGCCACTTACTGAGGAGAACATGGAGAGATTTGCTCACGCTCAAGATGGCGATGAAACTTTACCTGGACCGATTGAGTCTTTGGAAGCAAGATCGGACGTTGCCAACGAACCACAAAGCCGGACGCAGAGTAGGGCAGAGCTGCCTGCACCTCGACCATCGTTCCCAGAGTCTCGTCTGCGCGAAAGCCAGCAAACAATCACAGGCCGCAGCTCTTCTTCCAAATGAGCTCGTCTCAGTTCGGCTTAGGTCAACGAAGTTATCATGAAGTCGCCTGACTTCCACTACTGCGAGCATGCCTGAAGGTCAGCCGATTCTACTGGGCTACCTCCAGAGTCATGTCGCGGCGCACTTGAATTACAGCACGACAAAGAAGCAAGAGCAGATATGCTCTCTCTGGATCGATGCATGCATTGTAGCGACGCCCGCTGCATAGCTAGACCAGTATAAGCACAAGATCGAATGGAAACCACCGCAATTCGCAGCGCCATGATGCACTAGCATAACACCCACAGGTTCTCCTAAGATTATGGAGATGACCCAATCACGATTATCTGACTGTGCGGCTCGCGGGTACCGGGGAGGATGTCACGAGGTCAATTGGCAGATTACTTAGGTAGATATCGGCGACCATAGCCTCACTTTATTGGCGCGGGCGGTTTTCGCGGCTTAGCGCGACTGCACACTCAGAACTTGCAAGCATGCGTGATGCCTCCGCATGCGGATGGGAGCATATGCCACTCCCGCATCTACATGCTAGCAGTCTTCAGAGCTGGATAGTGCGCATCAACAATCGCAATACGAGGCTTGGCTCGTCGATGCTCAGGAACCACACCAGGGATCTTATGGTACAGTAGAATAGACTTGAAGTATCTCTCCACACTCAGCTTTGCACTCCACAGAGTCGATGAATAGCTTGAATCCTTGATGGTTTTACTGCAGTACCGATCACGGAGGTTGATTGGCCAGTCCCACCGGCACGCTGCATCCTAGATGCAGGTGTGGGTATTGGAATAGGGGAACTGAGAATGATCGACCAATTTGCCATGTGCACCTGGCTGTTTCGAGACTGTGCGCCTCTCGAATGGGGACGTGAGGGCTCAAATGGGGACTGGGAGCCAAAGCGTTGGGTGTTCGCAGCGGTGATCTTCTTCACAAAGGTAAAGGGAGATAGACAGGATCGTCGTCGGACACGTGGGTGACAAGCTGAGACTCATCTTCCCGGTAGCCATCAATAATGATCCTTGACCCCAAACACGACTACGATAATTTCAGAAATTGGTTTCAACGGTAAAGTTTGTGCGCACGCAGCCAAGTGCGAAAAAGCCACCACCATCTGACAAGTTGACAACGGCGCCTCATTTCAGAGCGTTACATCGCGCTTTACACGAGAGCTATGGCCGACGTGCAACCGAGGCTCGGAGGCTCTCAGTGTTTCGACACCTGCTGTTTCCTGGGCGCGAATGCGCCATTGGCTAAGCTTGCGAGCTGGCCAAAAAGCACCTGCAACGTCTACAGTACCATACCCCTCAAGGTTTATCTGCCCCTCCTCATTGCTAGTATAGCAATATACCACTGTGCTGGGAACAAGCTACTCATACTTTCTGCCTCGCCGATGTGGAATACGGCGAGTGAGTGCAATGAATCGAACATTGTCACATGAGGCTGTGGTCGTCTTCACATGTTTCAATCGGGTGGTGTCGGCCAGGCTGCTAAACTTGCTCTTCTTGCGTGATTTGGACCGGTGCTGCCAGACGTTGGTTCAAGGTTGTTTGGCACGAAGCAATGGCGTTGAGGGGAAGCGTCCCTCCGGTGGTGGCGCCTCTCCGGCGCTGGCCGGTAGGCAGCCGGATAGAGGGGCAGCCGCGAGACGGACGTTGAGTTAGGGCAAATGCAATCAAGTCTGAGAGATAGCGGCGCAAAATAGGCGTGGGATCCATTGCGGAATGTTTTGCACGACCTGTGCCAGAATAGGCAAGTCCTCATTTTCCAACAAACCCATTGTTGATTTCATGAACACGAAGCAAAGACCCACGAGAGCTTCGACTCCTTTGTGGTCCTGGATGTTAGAGAGCCGCGCGTCTGGTTCGTGCTATGTGAGATGAGATCTGACACGATTCCATGTGTGGAATGTGTGTAAGACGATCACACAATGATGGCATCTCGTTGCACGAGTGACATTCTGCGTTCCCCAGTGTTTTTGCGACGGTGTCCTGAATCCCTCCACAGCCTTTCCAGGATTGCGGAAATAAAAAGCACCAAGAGCTTAGCGAGACACGGTCAACTTGCTGAGCAATTGGACGCCGCTGTGGTCACAATCAGAGTTTGAACGCTGTGGGCACCTGGGGCAGAGGGCATCTTGCTGCAGGGTCCACTGGCATCTCGCCGAGCTTTTGAGGTGGAACCTGCCGTCAAGTCAGAGCAAATAATGTGGAGTTCGATTCGAGTCTGCTCGAGTCTTGCGCCTGCGCCTGCGGCAATATTGCTTTTGCTTTGTTCAGTCTTGTCAAATTTTTCTTACTGAAAGCAATATTGACGGCACTGGGATTGCTTTACCATTTGTCGTTAGTAGAGCGATTGACAACATCAACGCTGCTGCACGACTCCCGGCATCATCTGTCTCTAAGAGACGCCAGCAATAAGCGAAGCCAAAGATGCTGCTAGCGCGGTGCGCACACAGGTCTATTCTGCAACAAGGATGGAATGTGAAATGCCCGGTGGATACGTGGGGCGGACGGATGGCGTTCGCCAACCACAAAGTGCCCTGCATGACGAGGCGCCTAGCGAGCAGTGAGGAGCTGCACAGTCGACATGGCTGACAGCAGTCAGTCGTGAGTGGTTGAGTTTTGCCACCGCGACACAGACCGGAGCGGAATTGGAGAGCGGAGTGCAGAGCGGTGTGGGAACTAAGTTGGCGACAATTTGCCACTGCCGTCTCGTGCATGGCATGTCGACTTCAGACTGGAGAGAACACTGCATGTTCGTCGCCTGCAGCGCGTGGACGGCCCTTGACATCCTCGGAAGGGTGTGGAGTCGTATCAGCGTGCTGTACAACAAATGAATCTCTCCACATCCTTTGACCGCTATTAGACGATGACCTATGTGGCCCATGCTCGCGGTGCCGTATGACGACACCGGACACTGCACAACTTGCTCTCTAACCAGGACAAGTCAGCAGCAGACCCGACAACCTTGCACATCTGCATCATTCGTTATTTGCAGGTTCACTCCGCGCCCGCTACATGACAAGCCAACGAACACAAGCACCAGGCCTCACGACAAGTGAACCAGCGAAACGTTTGAACGGTTGCGGAGGCTGCAACCTGCCGCATTGGCGGAAATAGTAAACATGACTCAGCCCCGCAGAGCGTCCTCAGGCGTTGACCAATTGCTACCACGCTTCACCGGAGCCAAGCGCACGCTGATATGGATGCAGTGCCTGTATGGGGCGGGCGCGCTGTCGCAGAGAGCGGAATGAAGGCTGTTCGAAGCAGGTACAGCGGCCCTAGCTGGTCACTTGCATCTAACAGCCTTGAGTGGACGGCTTGAGGAGTCCCGGAAAGATTGTTGGCTGCCCCCGGTTTGAGGGTCCACTCTTTCAGCCAAGCGACGTGTATTAGAGCAGAAAGAATATGGACGGCGATCAAACGCTTGACCAATGCTTAAGCAACCAGCACAGGCACTGCCTCAGGGGAGGCTAATTTCGTTGCTGGCGCGGTGAGTAGGCCGCACTCAACAGTGGTGAATGTGCGGTACCGGTAGACCGTAGGCAGCGGAACCCGCACTAAGGAGGCTGAAGGGCAGTTTTGAGAGGTTACATCTACGCAGCGACGTGGAGAAAGGGTACGCGGTTAGCGGTCCGACTCCCCTGTCAGTCGCCAGCGCGTGAATGACCTGCCCCCTTTTTCTTGCTGTGCGCTGCTTGCTGTTGCGCAACCTTTGTTACCGTGGCAGCAGTAGCAGGGCTGAGCCTGAGCAGCGTCAAAAGCAACTCGCAGACAGCTGGCAAGGCTCAACAAAGGAGGTAGTCCGCATCCTCCCACCATGACCCGTTGCATGTCAGCGCAGCGGGATAATGCCTTCAGGCCTAGCGCTCAGCACCAAAGCGGCAGTATGGGATTCAAGTGCAGGCTACGGCTGGTTTGGGCATGCCTGACCACCCTGGCTTTTCTCTTTTGCCGCCACCAAAGCCATCCCGTCTCAGGCGCCGCTGATTCGCGCGGGCACAAGCTATGACGCCTTAATGCTGGCCGTTCGGTGCACAGTCGGACCCTCTTACGGCTCTCTGCGTTGCCGGCCATAGCAAAAGGTCTAGCAGATTTAGCGGCCTTTGAACAGCGGGAGGCTTTGCGCTGCAAGTCGGCCAAACACAATCAGAGGCGCGGGAACAGGACGACCGGGGTGCTATTCAATGTCTGACCCCACCCACCCTAAAGCAGCCTCGAGCTAGCGTCGCTGTGGGACCCTGCGGGTTGAGCCAACCTGTTGCGCCTTTGCTTGGCCTGAAAGCCTATGATGAATGTACATGGATTGCAGAGACAGAATTTAACTCCCCATTGATGCCCGCTGATCAGCACTCTCCATACCTCAAAGCTTCACTTGGTTTTGCACCGCTCAGACTACAGCACGCACACCAGTCAATCAATTCCTCATCTGTCCTTACGCACAGCACATCCTTACTTCTTTGTCGCTGGTTTGCTGCCGTCAACCTGAACGCGTTAGCGGCCGACCACACCTTCACCACCGCGACACGCAAGCTTACACTCTCGCGGTCCGCCCCTGTGCCCGCTGGATACTTGCTTCTCCACATTGAGCACTTGAAACGCTCGAGCACCAGTCAGCTTTGTCCGCCAGGGCCCAACCTCTAATCTCGCAAGACTTCCGCTACGGCTCCTGCCTAGGACAGGTCAACTGATCGACATACCGAGGGGCCCATCATTACTCGTCTCGGCGAACCACACCACGGGTGTCCCCAGTGTCAGTCGTGAATTCAAAAGGCTCGCAGATCCCATCACTACACACCACTGATCGTCTCTATCCCCACGTTTTCCAACTCCGAACCACCTGTTTCAGCCATCGGATTACCAAGAGTTGTGTACCCTCCGTGTAGCACTCTTCTTTGTTCACCTGTAACCTTCCGCTCCCGTCAATAACCTCGTCACCTCTTCCTTACCGCCGCAATGGCTATGGCCGTCGACAATCGTCAACAAACCCAGCTTGCTGGCATGGGTTACGATACTTTGCGTTACCCAACAGGACCACACTTCACCAACCCGTGGGTGTCGGCGCCTGGTGCTACACAGCAATTGTACTCGACTTCCCTCACACCCAACGTAACTGCAGGACTTGAGCAGTCCCAGCCTCGCCCTACCAGCATTGCGATCCCGTACCATGGCATCCCAGTTACGGCCGCTCCTCTCGGACAAGGTATTGCCCTCTCGGAAGGCCCATTCGCGACAGAAGACTTACTAGATGTGTCGCAAGATCTTATGTCGAGAAGTTACACAGGTGGATATGCTACATCTGCTTCTCCCAACAACCAAACGTATGCACCCACTTCGGCTCCTTATTCTCAGGTGGAATATGCTGCACAAGACCGTGTTCCCTACACATATCAGGATGCTGCGCGTCGCTCCTCACACCCGTCAGTCCCCTCACTAGCGCTCTATGAATATTCCATGGATACTCAGCGACAACGCCAAAGTTCACTTGTTGACTTTAGCAGAATGAACGCGCCACAGCAAGCTTCCCGCAACAGCTTCAGCGATGCGCTTGACGCTAGCCGGGGCATGGTTTCCTTGAGCCAGTCTGATATCACACCGCGCAATATCTATGGCACTCAGGGAT
Organism: Epicoccum sorghinum; assembly: GCA_020272525.1. Classification (NCBI taxonomy): domain Eukaryota; kingdom Fungi; phylum Ascomycota; class Dothideomycetes; order Pleosporales; family Didymellaceae; genus Epicoccum; species Epicoccum sorghinum. The sequence continues at coordinate 1,289,302 of VXJJ01000022.1, read as the reverse complement.
CCGCCCGCAGCTCGACCGACTCTTACGGTTTCCCCTCGACACATTCGGCACACTCCTCGATCTCGTCCGCCAGCTACGGCGCCACTGGTTACTACGGCGGCGAGGGCTCCGTCACCGACTACAGCTCTGCCTCTGAATCTGTCGATCTCGCCAGCTCGAGGACTCTGCCCCGACCCAACGCCCTTTTGGGAGCATCCATGCCTCCTGCGCCCCAGTCGATGATGGGCCAGTTCAGCTCCAAGGTCTCGTCGAGCTCGCAGAAGAAGCACAAGTGCAAGATTTGCGATAAGCGCTTCACACGACCCAGCTCGCTCCAGACACATATGTATAGCCACACTGGCGAGAAGCGTACGTACTCATGCGCCGTTTTCCATTGAATCGTAACTAACACTGAATAGCATTCGCTTGCGAAGTTGAGGGCTGTGGACGCCACTTCTCCGTTGTCTCCAACCTCAGGAGGCATCGCAAGGTACACAAGAACGACGGCGCCCAGGACCACCCATCCCCTGACGACGCATGAGGTGCCGATCAATCAGTGATCGACATCTTTGCTTGGACTTCATTTTTACCGTTTCATGTATCTCTTTTGATACCTTTGTTTGAGATATCCACTGTCGCGTTTTCGCAGCACAGCGAGTTCCGGTTGGGATTAGACGAATCTCTCGCTACACCACGGTGTTGATCACTTCGCGACCGCCTCAGTTTTCGAGGGGTCATCATGGCGTTTTTTCCGGCGTTCGCATCGATTACGAGTACCCCATTTCCTGGAGCGAGACACACTTGCCCACCTGTATCAGTACGCGTTTCTGCTGTGTTCATTTGCAGCTTTTCCACCATATTATCCGACCTTCTGTGGTCCACGGGCAGATACCCTGGTCTTCATAGATTACGACCATCGCTATACTTTTTAATAACTTAGACACCCTCTTTAGCAGCACTGTTGATCAAGAAGGTCACGTGTTTGCACGACGTTGTATAGTACCCTGGGGATGACGATGCATTCTTCCTCACGGAATGTAACAATCAAATCACATATTCCACAGTTTCCCGCTCTCTGACCTCTCCAGTGACGACAGTGCGACGACATGATTCAGATTTAGCTTCGCTTTGCTGACTGGCGCAACCAGCATCTCACCAGGCTGCTCCACCCATGTCACGACTGACGGCTGCTTGCAGCAGGTAGCGGCTTGGCATACATCATTTCGCAGGACCCTGAGAATGAGGATGAGTCCGTGCGGCGGTAGAGGTTCGAATGACGATGTAATACGACTTGATTCACAAGGTTGTGCCGCTGAGTCCCTCTCAAGTCCGTCATCGCTCGGGTGTAGTATTCCTTTACTATCTTATCCCAACCGGAGACCTTCAGCTGGCAGTGGAGCCCTGAAATCAAATCGGACCGAGATCTGTGCCTGAGAATTGTTCCCAGAGGGCAAAAGATCATCAAAGGGACGCGTAGACGCGCATGATACGAAACACAAGGCTGAGCCGCTGGACTTAGCATGCTATACTTGCTTCGTTGTTGGTGGTGAGTATTGACCAGTCAGGTTGGAGGTTCACGTTGCACGTCAACATCCCTCTCATATCCCTACAAAGCCGTCGGGGACTACGAAACGCAGCCGTACACAGCCAGCAGCCACGCGGTCGTCCCACCGTTTTCCGCCTTACAGCGAAGTCGATCTCAGCCTTGAAACAGCAGTTTGTAGTCGTCAAAGGATTTGCACCTAAGTCGTGGTTGGCCAAGGCAAAACTCAAAGCCACCACATACTAGGATGCGCAAATTGCACGCCGAAAATGCTTACACACAGACACCCTGAAAGCACAAGAGCGGCGCGCTACGTCTCAGATTAGGCTCTCTTGCCTACCGGTGTCCTTTGCACCTTCTCAAAATGTACCAGGAATATTTCTAATTACCCTTGCATCGGCTCCTATGGGAGATTTCTGTACGCCGAAGCGGCAAGCGGCAAATGGAAAGGAATATGTTATACTCGGTCCACGTGCCCTTTTCAGTCCCGCTCTTGCGTTAACAGCGTCAACAGCGGGGGCTGGCTAAATTAACTTGCTATGCTCAGAAGTCTTAGCGACATGAATCATTGCTCGTGAGGAATTCCCTATTCATCCATCGACGATATCTACTCCGGAGTACAGCGCTACCTTAACAGCGCGAGGATATCGCCGATCCATCATGCGCTGCTGAGGCGCGAGCCCGTGTGGGCGTCGAGTCCGATAGTCCCCAGCCAGTAGAGACTGAGGGAGGACGGGGTGCCAAGTGGACTCCATGTTCCTCTCCGCCAGTGGGAGCAAGCAAATGCAAGGAGCAATCTCCACGGCGATGCACAAGCGAGCGCATGATTTTCCAACGGTGAAGGTCACAGCAGTGAGTGACCCACCTCCAATCGAGCAATCTGCGACGCCGTCCCGCACCCCGCGATGCGAGTTCATCTCAAATCCACCCACTGAGCATGCTGACAACCTCCACTACCCAGCTGTCCGAACCTTCCTATTCTGTTCAAAAGTCCTTTCTCCACTCAGGTCTCCATAGGACGCGCAATGCGACAGCCTCGCAAATGGCGCATCGTATCTTGTTTGATTGCCACGGCGCATACCATCACCATGCCGCAGGTGTAGAATGATGTGGGTTCACGCTGCCTCCTTCATTCCCGCCCATATGATATTTTGTTCCTCTTCACGGACGGTCCATCGGTGTCCTCGTCATCTCCCGCCTTCTTCTTCTTGCTCCCAGGCCTTGCGCCGTTCGCTGTAGGCTGGCTGGACTCGCGGGTGGGAAACGACGATACTGGTGTAGCGGCATGTGAAGGGGTCGTTCCTGCAGAAGCTGGCGTCGAAGCCTCCTGTGAGCGCACAGTCAGCACAAGTCCCGTGGTGCAGACTGCTGTCAGCCCGCTGTACTGTCAACGTACCCGCAGGAAGCTGGAGGAGCTCCGACTGAAGATGCGGTCCGTGTCGCTGACCTGCGCCTTGCGTCGTGTTGCTGTGCCCGCCCCACCAGTAGTTGTGGTGGTCGCAGCGCCTTTGATGTAGTTATCAAAGCCCTTGATGATGTTTCCGGCGCTGGTCTCTTCCAAGTATTGTGTCTCGACTCGTAGAATGTTGTCTTCGAGTTGTTGCTGCGCATAGAGTCAACGCAAAGCCTTACAACGCGCCCAGATCTGTACGCACCAGATTGTTATCTAGAATGCGCTTCTTCTGCAGTGATTCGCGCAAGTCGCGTCGTAGTCGCTCATAGTAAGGCATGCCGCGCGAGGCAGCGTCCGTGGCCGCGTTAGCGTTTGCTGGCGGTGCGTTTTCGGCCATTGTTCTTTGACGTGCGCAGTGGTAGGAGGTCAGCGCGATGTGATGCTTTGGCGCTGTTTGTAGCTGGCGTTGGTGGTTCTTTATTGCTTTTGTTGTTCATTCAAACGTTCTCGAATGTCACGTCCACCCCAGGTTCCAGCGCTAGCGCCCCGCCAAGGCCGAGACTTGCGAAAGAGCAACTTCACTCCATGAGAGTGTTCTTGGACGCGACCTGATATACGAACGTCGTCCACGTCGAGTCTGCTGTCGCCTGCTGCTCGCCACCTTGTCTGCGATATCTCTTACTCGAAACGCGCCGAGCAGTCGACATAATCATAATCGCGCGCCGCCTTGCGAGACTTTCCGCCTACTCGCCTTGACCCACCCTCTTCACAAGTCACCAACGCAAACATGGCCATGGACGCTAAAGAGATCGAGCTGCGAGGAAAGGCCATTGGCAAGGCCATCCAAGAGAATGAACCCAGCGCTTCTGTCATCAAGCTGCTGAACGACCTGAAGACCGGCGTCCACGCGACCGAGGATGTGTTGCGTTCGACCAAGATTGGTGTGACTATCAACCGTCTGCGCACACACAAGGATCCCGCTGTCTCGAAGCTCGCCACAGAGCTTGTATCCAAATGGAGGGATGAGGTCAAGAAGGGAGGATCCAAGAAGGGTACACCGGCAAGGGTTGTCGCAGCGGCAAACGGCAGTGCCTCGCCTGCGCCAGCATCATCTGCAGCAGCTTCACCTGCCCCCAGCCAGAGCAAGCAGAAACATACCGTGGATCCTGCGAAGCGCAACCACAAGACAGACAAGATCAATTACGAGGTCACTGGAGACGAGGCGCGCGACAAGGTGATTCGTCTCATGTACGACGGTCTTGCGCACATGAGCACAGAACGTAAGTCAGGTTGCAAAACTTTTTTTTAACTATATACTGACACAGACACAGTACCGGAGACAATCCTGCCAATCGCCAAGCAAATCGAGGCGGCCGCCTACAAGAACGCTGGTGGCGTCAACGAAGCCTACAAGATTAAAATGCCCTCGCTCTACCAGAATCTGAAGGCCAAGTCCAACCCTGCTCTGCGAAAACGCGTCCTCTCTGGCGACATCACACCGGCGAAGTTCGTGGTCATGACGCACGATGAGATGAAGTCTGACGAGCGTCGTCGCGAAGACGAGCAGCTGGAGAAGGAGAATCTGAACCAAGCTATGGTTGCACAGGTTGAGAAGAGTATCTCCAAAGAGTTCCAGTGCGGAAAGTGCAAGCAGAAGATGGTATCTTACAGTCAGGCACAGACGAGGAGTGCTGACGAACCTATGACAACATTCTGCGAATGCATGAATTGTGGCAATAGGTGGAAGTTCTCTTAAGAGCCAAGTCGTTGCGGTACTGGAGAGACACGGATGCGGGTTTGGAAGTTTCGAAAAGTTTGCAGCAGGGCGTTTCACGGGCATGGAGAGGCGCGTTCAATATTGACCAATTTGTAATTCTACAAGCTCATTTGCCCAACTGTGGAGGCATCCAGAGGTGAGGAAAAAGGCAACTTCGACAAGTTCGAAGCTTTTGGGGCTATTCACACCATGCAGTGTGGCTAGGAAGAAGGAATATCTAGATATGAAATCAGGCAGCAGCGGATATCGTACGTAGACACTAGACCAATTCCGCAGCATCATTTCTAACCACCACGCCGCGCCCCATGTCTTCCTGTCTCCTTGCCTTGAAACCAAGCCAAGGAATACGGCTCCTCAATGCAAGACTGCTGCAGACCACGCTGATACTGCTAAGCGCCATAGCCAAAGACGCCCAGACTGGATCCAATTTGACGTGTTGTCCTCCACTTTGCATGCCATGACTATCAGTCCTGCGCCCGGTCGTGATCGGATACAAGACACCAGCAGCGATCGGCATAGCAAGCAAGTTGTACACCATAGCCCAACCAAAGTTGAAGTAAACCCTACGAAACACGACTCGTGATAAATCCAGCAGGACTAGGATGGTGGTGAGCTGGCTGTTGATAAGGATGAACGAGGATGACGATAGTGCAATATCCGAGCCACTGCCTATGGCGATACTGAGGTCTGCAGTGCTGAGTGCAGGCGCATCGTTGATTCCGTCTCCAACCATGGCGACAGTGGCACGCTTGGCCTTTCTGTTCTTTCGCAGAATTGCTGGCAACCGCACCAAAGCTGATCGCCTCTGGCTTGTGAGTGTCTGCTGGAGGTGCTCAATCTTTCTGGCTTTCTCTTCAGGAAGCACACCAGCAATGATGTTGGTGGCAGCGATGCCGACCTGAGCGCCAACGGCATTCGCAGTTATAGGATTGTCGCCAGATAGCATCCATACGTCTATACCTCTCTTCTTGAGAGCATCGACAACGGCAGCTGCTTCTGGTCGGAGCGGGTCCGAGATGGCAAAGAGGCAGGCAAGTTGCCAATTGCTCTGTGTGCAAGCCGATTGCAAGGCCATCAATGCTACAGACTCTCCGCGAAGTTTCCAGGACTCCAGCACATCCATCGCTTCCGCGTTTATCAAGACGCCGTGATCAGCCATGAGGCTTTCATTTCCTACGAGGGCACCCATCTCAGCGCCGTTGATGTCGAATTTGCCTTTGAGCCCTTTTCCTGGAATCTCTTCTACGGACACCACTTGCCGTATGCCAGCTGCTTCCTTGTTACAGAATTGTACCAACGCGTGAGCAATAGGATGTCCGCTGTTTTCTTCCAACGTCTTGACGACGTCCAGGATGAGTGAAGCATCTTGCTCTTTATCCGTGAGTTGATGGGCCGTGACTGCAGGGTTCCCACCCTGAGTGAGAGTTCCCGTTTTGTCGAAGACGATACAGTCGAGGGAGCTCGCTTCCTGGAAAGCCTCACCGCCACCTCTTACTAGTATACCATACTTGGCTGCTAGTCCGCCACCTACAAATAGGGCAGTTGGTGCTGCGAGCCCGATCCCGCAAGGACACGCAATTACGAAGACAGCGATGGCGAATCTTAAGGACCATAAGGCCCATCCGCCAGCTTCTTCATCTCTCCAGTCTTTCGGGATGGCCCCTGCTATCCCAAGCACGAGCCATATGATCCAAGTCAGGGTAGCCGTGAGTGTGACAAAGGGAACGAAATGAGCAGTGATAGTGTCGGCTACTCTCTCTACAGGTGCCCGATGAGTTTGCCCCTCTCGGACAGCATTGATGATCTGGTCCAGCATGGAATCGCCTGATATTGTAGCCAATTTCGTTTTGACTGGCGCACCTTTGTTCAGTGTCCCCGAGTATATGCAGTCGCCAACGTCTTTCTTCACAAGGCGAGACTCGCCAGTCAGACTCGATTCGTCAAAGCTAGAAGACCCGTCTAGAATGATTCCATCGAACGGCGGAGAGGTTCCGTGAAGTACACGAACGACATCGCCGATCTCAAGTAGGTCGGTAGATATCTTCGTGTCGCCAGCAGACGAGTCAACCAAAATGGCCTCTTCCGGTCGTAGTGCGCCTAGGGATGCGACAGCTTCTCCGGTCTTGGCCTTGCTGAGGGCCTCTAAGAACCGCCCAATAAGTATGAACATTGTCAAGAACACTACAGCATCGAAGTATGAATTCTCCATCGACCCAGAGCTCTTCTTTGTCGACGCCAGAGCTAGTTCCACTATCGAAGCAAAGAACGCTATCGATGTTCCAAGCGACATCAGCATGTTCATGCTTCCAAAGCGCGTGAACCTTTGCAATATGGGAGTATGACTCCCCGGTCGCCAGATGGCCCTTGTCTCTTTGAAGGCGCGAACGTGGAATGAATTGGCTGAGTAGACATAGACCGGAGTTGAGAGGATGAATAATGCCCAGGCGAGTTGCGAAGCGTTGCCGATCAAGGGTCGCATTATATGTTGGCGAATCCGGTTGTGAGCTGGCACCAGGCTCATAAAAACTATTCCAAGTACGAAGGTCGGTATTGCTGTAGCGATGCAGACGAGGAGGTGGCGCAGTGTCCGTCGTCTTTCGGCCATTTGCATGGCTTTGGCGCGTTGTTCGATTGACGGTGGATGGTAGACTGATGGTTCCAATGCCGAATGGATGCTTTTGATGGTCTCGAATATCCTCCTGATAGTGACATCCGGAAGACGAGGAAGGTACTCAACGCTGACAATTGGAGATGTCAACGACAGTGGCGGTCCCTTGATCGTAACGCTTCCCGAGAACTGCTCCTCGATGCCTATGGTGATGTTGTCGGGACAGTGACCACAGAACATACCGTCAACACGGATAGATACAGTTCGAACAGGAACAGCCTCAGCTACAGCATTCGCCACCGTGATGTTATCTAATGTCGCCATGTAACCGACATCTTCGATGTGACGCTTGATATCCGCCAGGTGCTCTTTGCCCTTGAATAAGACCGTTGCAATGTTGCCAACGAGATCGACGTTTACTTGCTCAATCCAACTGTACTGTTTGAGTGCACCGGTGATGTGCCCAACACAGGATCCGCACGTCATCCCACCTATGACGAATACTGCTTGCCAGTTCTCTGCTTGTTTCTTGTTCTGGGCTTGATGACTTCGAACTCTTGCTGGAACTTCCTCGATTAACTCAACAGTGACCCCAAAACCGCAGTCTTCCACCGCATCTACAACATCCTCAACTGTGCCGCCTTCACCAAAGACAACAACAGCACTGTTGGTCAAGAGAGTGACGTTGACCGTGTGTACCGTGGGCAGCTGTTTGAGTGCATGAGTAATGCTGCTAACACATGAACTACATGTCATGCCTGAGAGGGCCAAGGTTGCTCTATAAGGGCCCTTACGTGCTGTCGTCTTCACATTGGGTTTGTCAGTGCTGATCTTTGAAGTTGTCTTGACGACGGGCATCGCCTTGAAGTCCACTGCAGATGCTTCTTCAGATCCCAGACGAATCCCTCCCTGCTCCAGCTTGCATTGCTCGCATTGCTCCAAATGTGCTGTCTTCTTGCGTGTGTTCTCTGCATCTTCGAGCTGTGGCGACATCGTCCACCTAGATACCGCATTGTCCAGCCTGGTAGACCAGGTTCTCGTGTTATTCTCGATATCGCTGGCAGAAATCGACTCGTACATGGCTTCATTGTCTTGAAAGACACTGTGAAGCTCGAAACCAGCGAGATCAAGTGCGCTAAGGATGTCTTCGACTCGAAGGAAAGCGTTGTGGCGAATGATGACCGAATGTGCAACGATTGACACACTCACATCCTCAGGTGCCGGTTGAAGTGCACTCAAGCAATCGCGAATAGCCTCGATGCATGACGGGCAGTGTAGGTTAACGATAAAGCAAGTCGTTGTGACCGTCCTTCGTAGTGTATCGCGTTTCACGATATCAGAGTCCATCGACATGGCGGCCGAAGGTCGACGTGTCGGCTGTGACGTCTTCTGTAGCTTTGTATTTCGCGGTAGTAACTGGTGCGCGCCCGAATAATGTGAATGGAAGTGGTGACCGAGTGAGTAAAACGTGAGAAGGACCCATGGTGATAAGAACACGACAACTACATAAACTTTTCCAGCAGAATCCACTGACTGCTTATGGAGCACGAGGCTCTTCTCCACTCGCACATCTCGCGCATCAAGAGTTTTGTGGGTCTCCGCACAAAGCGCGCAGGAATCTGACCAATAAGCGTGCTGGAAACATGGGGTGGCAGTGGCGGACACACCTCAGCTGAATCGTGCGATACAGATGATCTGAGCTACTGCACCATATCAGCTCCCAGCAAACATCTTCTAGAAGAAAGTCAATGACCTGTCAAATGACACTGAGGAATACATCCATATGAAATCAATAGCACTGTCACAGGGTGATCTCCAATCAGCCCCGATCAACGACGTATCTCTCCAGTAGCTGCCTGGGCAGTACCTCCTTAGTGGGACAGGGCCCGGCTTACTCTGTGTCGTTTCAAGAAGTGCGCGCAGTCGAGAGCAACGGGTGTTGTGCATGATGTTGGGTTGCTCATATCAAGAAGCGCATTCAGCACCATTACGCACAATCCTCGCAACTCGATAGGCACGCTGAGCATTACGAACGGTCCACTATCTTTTAAGCTTGCACTGTCTGTGTCTGGCAGTATCTTCAAACACGATAAGGGCCGATAGCGAAACAGTCAGAGTTGCTAAGGTTCGAGATAATCTCCACAAAGTACTCTGTGGTCACACGATATATGACTGATACGTCGAACTTCATTGACTGGTTGCTGTTACGTTACAAGCAAAGTCCGGGTCACGAGCTGCCCTCTCTGTTCCTGACTAGTTAAGTTGGAGAATTTATATCCACGTCCGGGGCAAATGGTGCGGCGCAGGTCTTACCTGGCACAGAGAGTTGTCTAAAGCTTTATCTGATTCTCATCTGGTAACGATACATGGGCGATACCAGGACTCTAGCATAGTGTCCAGTCAACCTGAAAAATGAAGAAGCTTGGATTTTTCTGTAATACAATAGATTTGGTTTAGCAGTCTACCGCAAATTGGATATACTGTTTTGGTCTTACCGTATATCTTCCCCACGCGCACTTGCGCGTGCAGCGCCTCTACATAGCAGTCGTCACCGTTCCGATATCACCATGAAACAGCATAGAGTAATTATTTTAGGAGATAGCTGAAATGGTTACATTGTGAAGTACATCGCTTCTGTGCAGCTTTCGCGCTTTGAGAACACGTAGTGCAGCTGACAAGAAGCTGCAGTATGATTTGCGGGAACTTGAACTGTTGCGAGTTGACGCTCTAATCGCGATGCATGGCCTCGGCTAAGATAGGAGGCCCCGTGCAAGGGAGTCTTGACATCTGGACAGTCTGCAGCACGACATGAATCAGTATAGAAAGGATGACATTAGAAATGATCTCATCAAATAGCTTTAATAAGCATTTTGGGGCGTGTGGCTCAGTGGTAGAGCGCCCGCTTTGCATCTTCTGCATGTTACGGCATCCAGTTACTGATGATCTGCGGGAGGCCCAGGTTTCGATCACCTGCTCGTCCACTTTTTTGCTTCGAAACCATCTTTTTGCTCTTCAACCGTGAGTACTTTGACTGCATCTAAGCGCTCTGACACGAAGCGAGACATCTCAAGATGCTTTTCTTGAGCATCTGATGAAGGCGTAGGTAATCTTCCCATTTCCTAAAGCGGCATTATTAGGTCTTTGCGCGCAAGGTAGACATTTCTATCTATTTTAGCTCGGTTCATGTAGGTTCTAGTATCCGGATTTTGGACGGGTATGTTATCGCGCCGCGTAAGAGGTCAGCAGTGGAAGCGAGCTTGTCTCTGTCTGCGGCAGTATCATGGAAGACCCTGGAGCACTTCATCTGGGCAAGTGGTACATCTTTGTCGACAGCTTATGACAATCCTAGCGCAAGATTGCAGCACAGAGCAGCGCTTGCAAGATCTAGTTACTAGTCAAGGGCAAGCTGTACATCACATGCAGATGGTCGACCATGAGCTGGTGGTCTGAAGCACAGCCACGACTTGGCGCGTCACAGTTGTCAGCTCCTCCCGAACACGATTGCGCCCAAGTCAGTAACAATACAAGACATCACCCAAACAAACACGCTCAGCTGTGCAATTCGCTCGTGACACCACTTTGCGCCCTCTCCCCCTCACTCGCACGACATTGCACCTTCCACACAGGCTACGTTGCCTACGCGCTCGCAGCTCGATCCTGAGCTCCCTTAGCTTCCATCAGCTCCGCAGACGTTCACAGCCGGCACAATGGGGTCACTAGCCACATATTTTATGGACGTGGTCTACTCGTTCACGAATTGCATGGTGTGCTTCCCGAGCTCTCCGCAGCTCAAGATCAACAGCCGCAGTTTTAAGATCTTGCGGTTGCTAGGCGAGGTAAGTGGCTTCCAAACATTGCTTCGAGCAGCAATTGACCAGGCGCGTGCAGGGCGGCTTTTCATACGTGTATCTTGTACAAGACAACTCGAACCAGCAGCTCCTCGCGCTGAAGAAGATAAGATGCCCTTTCGGCCAGGAGAGCGTTAGCTTGGCGCTGAAAGAAGTGGAAGCGTATACGCTGTTCTCGCCGCATCCCAACATCATCCATTCGATCGACTACTCGGTCGAGACGGACAAATCCGATCCCTCGGCGAAGACAGTCTACATTCTGCTCCCGTACTACCGCCGCGGCAACCTGCAGGACATGATCAACGCGAACTTGGTCAACCACACAAAGTTCCCAGAGAAGAGGTTGATGGTGTTATTTTTGGGCGTCTGCAAGGCGCTCAAGGCCATGCACCAGTATAAGGTCAAGGGTGGGCCTGGTGGGGCGAAGAGCGACAGTAAGGCAAAGAAGGTGCGGAGAGACGCGGCGCGGGCGGATGCAGAGGCAGCGCAGAGCATGGAAATGCGGCCGAGCCGGCGACACCACGACAACGACGACGAAGACGATGAGCAGGCCGAGGGTCTGCTAGAGGAGAGCAACGTCACAATGGCGCAAGAAGGCATTGCGCCGGGCGGCGAGCGTGCCTACGCCCACCGCGACATCAAGCCTGGTACGCAAGAGCCCTTCAATTGCATTGAATCGGGTTTGCTAACGCACCACAGGGAATATCATGATCGACGACGACGGCACATCCCCCATCCTTATGGACCTTGGCTCACTCGCCCCGTCGCCCACACCCGTAACCTCTCGCTCGCTCGCTCTTCAGATCCAAGACACCGCCGCTGAGCACTCGACCATGCCATACCGCGCGCCCGAACTTTTCGATGTGAAGACCGGCACCGTAATCGACACAAAAGTTGACATCTGGTCGCTGGGCTGCACTCTATATGCCTGTCTGGTCGGCAAATCGCCCTTCGAGTTCCGTAGCGACGAGACCGGCGGCTCGCTCAGCATCTGCGTACTTGGCGGCGACTGGCGCTTCCCCGATGAGGGTCCTCAGCATGGCAAGCAGAAGCAGCCTGCCGAGGGCGAGGGTATCAGCAAGCCGGTCAAGGATGTGGTCAGAAGGTGTCTGGCGCTGGAGCCAAGTGAGAGGCCTGATGTGGATGAGCTGATTGGGATTGTGGAGGCCGTTCTGAGCGAGCTGCCTGAGGATGAGGAGGTTTAGGTCAGAGGGGCTGTCAAGGGTTGTATCAACATGTGTCTGACTTAGAGGCGGAAGCGCGGATTTGGATAGCTTATATACCCATCTGAAGGCATCACGGTACCTGCCATTCAGTCTGATTGGAGATAGCTTGAAATGCTACCATATTCATTGGCTACTTGTGATGCTAAGGGTGCAGTCTGCTTTCACTGTTAAAGAGGGCGCTGTTGCTTCATCTCCGTTTGTAGTGCTGATTGTTGTTCACTTTCACCCTAGTGAGTGAAGTGATCGCTCCTTCTTCACATCTGTTGTCTACACTGACGCCACTCTTCCGTCTCCAACCTCACCATATCACCACGATTATGGCAGCAATCAGGCACCAGGCGTTGAACTATGGTAATATCGCCTCTGCTAGGAAACAGAAGCGACAACTCGTCGACGATGTCTTCAAAGCTGCGCAGAAACAACACGATATCGACTTTCCATCTGCAGTTGAGGAACGGCGTCGAACCCAGCCTTACAAGAATATGGTCTACGCAGACGTCCTGTAAAGTCTTCTGACCCAATCACTCTGTGGCGCTGACATGTCTTAGTGAGCGGCAGAACCACCGACAGAGTCCTCTTTTGAAGCTACCGAGAGAGATCAGAGACAGCATCTACGACTACATCTTTGATGGTCAAGTAATAGAGGTCGTCAAGGTCAACGGCAAAATGCGACTTGCTCTTGCGCCCATTGCCGACCCGTTCGGGCTGCCACTGCACCTTGCTCACACAAACGATGTCAACCTGTTTGGGCTGCCTATGACCTGTCGCACACTGCATCAAGAGACACGACACCTCCCTTACATCAACGCTACGTTGAGGATCATAACATTCAACTTCATCTCTTTGATGGACAATTGGAAGTTACCTGTGGGCCGTTACAGGGGAGACTTCACTAGCTTCCTCTCTTCGGTACCTGAACTAAAGCTCGTTAAGCGCTTTGAGGTCGTCGGAGTTGAGGGCGGGTCTGATGGGTCCGAAGAAATGACTGTCGCTGGAGTCAAGAGCTTCTGGGCCGACTTTGACTGCAAAGCCAACTGGAAGAAGATCATTCAGAGGTTTCAACGCGACGCCGAGATTGCATTCCGCAGTGTTGCCGATATCCATCAGCTCTGAATGGTTCGCGAGTCGAACTCTTGTTGTTGGGCAGCATTGGAAGAGGGATGAAATTGTTGCGGGCATTCAAATGCAGCATCTTCGTAAACTTGTGGTCAGTGGGAACGAACAATATATGCAAAGGAAAAGTTATGCAAACCGCCTTTCGACTTGATTTGAAATAAAAATCTGTGCCTCACTCATTTGAATACTCTATACTCGTCGTAGACGTGGTGAGTGTAAACGGCTGCACGGGTCGTCGCTGTTCGTATCAATTTCGTATAGAGCCCACTTACTGTATTGCTGCAATCCTCGAAAATATGACTGAAGACTAGTACTAATATTATCCAGTACCTATCGATATAGAGCCTAGGCCATATCAAGGCTTTTCATGGCTGGACAGCCGGTTTTGTAACATAGTGAAAGTGATAGTCACGAGTACATGGTAGCTCAGAGCACAAACTATGGCGGTGAATGTGAAAATGCAAGGCCTATTGCGACAATTCTAGTCTTGCTGTTGTTCTGGAAACGTCTGCAGCAGGGCACTACAGAGTTTGCCTTTACTGTAGCAAGCATATAAAGTTCTTCAAGCTTTCCCACATTTTCATTTTCAATCTTCGACTTGCAACCACTCTTTCAGGCAGCCATCTACATTCTCACCATGTCCGCTCACGAAAGTCAGCACTCAGGAGCCCCCGACTGGGTTCCTACGATGAAGCCTCACTTCAAGGATCTTGATGAAGCGGTTGCAATCATGCTGGTGCAGAATGAAACCCAGTTCCCGGACGAAGTCACGAAGAGAAAAGAAACCAAGGCTCGCAATGACAAACTAGAAGCCGACGAGCGGTATGGAAGTCTATCGTTGGTATTGAAAATACTAATTCGTCCTTAGAGAGAAGATGAACTCCGGCCATGGTATTTTCAGCCTCCCAACCGAGGTACGGGTCCTCGTTTACAAACAGCTATACAGCGACCAAGTCTTGCAAATCACTGCAATCAATGGCCAGGCGCGCCTCGTCAGCTCGACTCACCCTGAACCACTTGCACTTCTAAGTGTCTGTCGCCTGATTCGTGAAGAGGCCGCTGTAATACCCTTCGATAAGGCTACATTCAAGATCGTTACGTTCCGGTACGTCTCTATGTTGGACAGCTGGCGCAATGCCATTCGTGGAGACCGGGATTCTTTTCTCGATTTCTTGGAGTCTATCCCTGCACCGTACATTCAGCGCTTTCATGTCGTTGGAGTCATGGGTGGATCGGATGGACTAGAGACGATGGCGACTTACAAGGTCCAGCACTACCGTGGCTCTGCCGATCATAAGGCTGAGCTGGAGAGATTGATTCGAGAGATCTATCCAGAGGCTGGGTTCACCTTCCAGGACGTTGCAGATATTAGTCGGCTCTGAAGCGGCTCAGGCAAGCGACTCGCGAAAGATACGCTATGTTACGCTCTTACGCTTGAGGACAGGAGTGCACCCTTGTAGGTGATTACACTGTATAAGCACGAGTGAGATTTGCAAAGGGTCTTGCGCTTAAAGCACAAAAGATCAATTCAGCGAAGCTGATGATGTTACATATTTCTGTATGAAATTTCAAATTCTCATACTTGCACTGTGACCTTCTTTGAAATTGCAGAGTGGTCGCAGTCCAACGCTGTCTGCTGCCTCAGCATCAAAACCAAGGTCCTACGAACACACCTTTGAAAGCCAATTGGCTATATTCTTACGCAAACCCTGGCATGAACTGGGCCTTAGGCATCACTCGGGTGTAGATTCCATGTCTACGTACGTATCATGAGAGCCTTCGCAGTCAATGCAGCCTGCCAGTCCTGAAGTTTTGCGCGTGTCCTGACGTAGGTACAAAACCGGTGGTAGACACGCTAGAGTGAAAGTGAAAGCCGGATCGAGGCAAATTGCTCTTGCCTTCACCTTTAGGGTTAATCTACAAACGCGAGTGCCCAGCTACTAGCGGAAACAAATACGACTTCTCAATCAGAAGATGGCAGATTTCCATTTCTTTTCACACTCCCTTACTGCAAGCAAACACCAGATTCACCATGGCAATCAACAACCACGCTAGAAAGAAGGGAACGAGAAATTGCGGGAAGAACATGTATCGCGTATCCGACCAACCAATCAAAGGCGATGGTATAAGGGCTTGGAAGGTGCGCATGGAGAGGTAGGTACAGCCCGAAGCCAGACTTTTACTCTTCCTACATCGCTGTCAGAACCAAACGCAATGCGGAGGCATCACCACTACTTCGTCTTCCCGGCGAGATTAGGAATATGATCTACTCTTATGTCTTTACAGACCTAACTGTGGCTATTCGTATGGCACCAAAGGGTATACGCAACAATCAACATCCCGGCATAGAGCTTCTTCATACATGTCGACAAATCCGCCGTGAGACCATGTCATTTCCGTCAAGATTGAGCATTTCTCTCTTCGCAGATGCCAAACTAGATATTACTTCACTGCGGATGTATAAGTATATGGCTGCGATCACAACGCTAAGGCTTAGTACTTGGAAGTGTTGGGCGGGCGGTTGGGACGATACGCACATATCTCGCCTCGTCCTCGGGCAGGCCTTCGACTTCCTGACTGAGCTTCCACGGATCAACAAACTTGAAGTTTTCGTGTTCGACCTCAAACCAGCATATCATGCGCTCGCCGGAGTAGTGCCCGAAAGTCAGCAGTCACGTCTAGAAGAGAACTTTTGCGGTCGACAACTTGATGTTGTAATTGAACGTCGCTATGTGGCATGAAACGAGAACACAGCTGGTCAGAAGGATGGAAATGAGCGATTATACCGGCTCCAGGACAAGCTCCATGCTGAAGGGGAAGTTGATTTGGTAGCTTTCTCTGGCGGACGATGTTACCGGCAGAGCGTCTCTGAATGTAGTCGCAAAGTGGCTTGGAGAAGATGATCAATATATGTACAAGATAATACGTGTTCGAACAGTGTGCCCTTTCATGACTCCAAAGTTAGCTTGCTAAGACTAAATGTTTCGATGATATCCTGAGGATGCGGTGCTGTCACTGCTGCATTAAACTACTACGGACGCTATTACAAATTTCTCCCAGACATAAATTTCAACGGTGAAAATAACTCATACATCATCCACCTCTCTCCAGGATTTCCCCATCAACGCATTGCTTTCTCCACTTCCCTCATCTACAAGCTTCGCCGCTGTCTCCTTGCCAGCCACCGGAAGCTTGATCTCAAATCTCTTCCCATTAGCAGCCTCTTTACCGTCAATCGGATATTTGAACGGCACGTACTCAGGCAGTAAATCAAGCTGCTTGAGTGCTGTTGCCTGATCCCAGCTGATATGCTCGTGGCACAGTCTATCGCCACGCATGGCCACTATTGACGTAAAGGGAATCTCAAGCTGCTTGCCTGTAGGTGGAATGCCTGGCAAAAGCCAGGGTACTTCCTTGTCATGGGTAAGTGAGAAGACGAACTCGTCAATGACACGATCTGTTCCGACGGTGCGCGAGACGAGTGAAAGGGCTGTGTCGTCTGGGTTACTAAAGATGAAGTGGTGTGTGTAAAAGGCTGTGAGGCGGTCTTTGCCAATGCCACCTCTGTTTGACGTTAGCTTGTGCCTCCTAGTATGCAGCTACTCATCACTGTGATGTGATCTTGTTGCAAGAGGGACTCACGTCATGGTAGGAATATGGTTCACGTAAGGCTGTGCGACCATGGTCGCCATCGTCTTCTCCACCGCCCTTTCTCCGAACTCATACAAGCAATGTTCATCCCATACAGCTTCAAGGTCAAAGTAGGGTCCGTTCAAGAAAGGCTTGAGGAAAGCCACACTCCTTGTGTGAGCGATGCCTGCATTTCGCTTTGAGTAGTTAGGATCCGCAGGAAGCACCCAGTTCGAGTCTCTTGTTGCATCCTCATAGCGGAACGTCTTCACAAGACCGGCCGGGCGTGTTGAAGTCGGTGACGAAGACGAAGGCTCTGGATCAGGGGTCAAAGGGAGTGACTCTCGCCGGGCCACCTTGGGACCAGCAATATGGACGAGCTGAGGCGGCAGAGCTGTGTCGGCCTCATGCAGGGTGGATAGTTGGCGGCCACCGTAAGATACCACTGCAAGGATTTCGGGATGTTGAACAACGCCTTCTTCGACATAGAATGGAATGCGCGAAATGTAAGCTTTGTTCGGTCAGTTTGGAGATCTCTGTAAGCTCGGTTTTCGTTCACATCATCCTGCGGTTTCAATCCTTTTGCACACTTCGAGCACCCATCCCATGAATGTAGAAAGGTGATACTCACAGACAACACCAACGCCCTTGCCAAATATGCAAGCATCACATCCTTTGAGTGTTTCCAAGGCTTTGTCTAGCGGCAGCTCGCCGCCGTCTTCTGTCTTCCCCGGCACAAGCAGTTGCACCACAGCGAACCCTTCCTCAGCCCATTTCAGCAAAGGTGGAGGGTCGAGATGCTTTTCGCTTGCTTCAAGCAGGGCGTAATGATCGAGAACCAGAATGAGACCTGGGCCTTTTCCACGCCGAGATAGTGGGGCCTGGAGCGTGATATGGGACGATATCTGCTGAGGTGAGGGGTAGGATGTGGGGCCTACTGGAGGGGTTGGGGGAGCTGCTTCACCCATCATGTTAAGTTTCGGAGAGTAGACAGGGGAATCAAGAAGATCTGGAGACCAAAGGAGGAGGAAGCTGGCTCAGTAGTTACTAAGTTGCCGGTGAAATGTCATGTAAGCTAGCGGCCACCAAAGTGTGGGGTACCGAAAGACTAGTTTGGCTGTAACGGCGTCAACGTTCCTCAGCATCAATATCACTGGTTGCACAGGCGCTCTAACTTCAGCATGCTATTCCAGTTCAAGACTGAACATGCACGAGCTCCGCAGCCTCGCGCGTCGTGCTCCACACGCGCTGTGCTCTACAGGTGCCCGTACCACCAGGAGCATGCAACGGACGATAAATATGGTTACTTGTGTCACATATTTGACGAGAGTCGCACCTGATCCGGAAACCCGTGTCTGAGATACGAGCGCTGCAAGCGCATCAATATATTGTACAGTATAGTGGGTATCTAGCGATCGAGGTGAGATGGTACACGATGCGTCGTCGAGCGATCATGCGAGATATAACACAGGGGATATACGGGGTACGCGAAGCAGTGCGTACAGAACTCATATCGTAGCAGCAACCTTGCTCATGTGGCTTGATGAAACTTCAGCAGGCTTTTTGATCGACGCCGACTTTGTTGACTTTTGCTTGAACTGTTCGCGAACCTCAGTAGCGACGGCAATGGCGTCTTCAGGAAGACCTGAGGGCAGTCAGTAAAGGGTGCTTATTTTGTGGAATTCCTTACCAGCCACTCGTGCGACTTTCAACGCATGGCTTTCCCGATTGACGCCTTTCTTTAAGCGATGCACGTACGAAAACCTTCCGTCTGCCTCTTCACGCACGTCGTTACAGTAACAAGCAAGTCTATCGAAATCCTTGGTCATATCGGTCAGAGCGTGGAAGTGGGTCGCAAATATCGTTCGACACCGGTTCACGTGGTATAGATGATGCAGGCAAGCATAACCTACCGCAATACCGTCTTCAGGGGTGGTACCACGTCCGACCTCGTCCATGATGACGAACGAGCGCGGTGTCGCTTCCTTAAGGATCTGTGCAGTCTCGAGCATCTCCACCATAAATGTTGACTGATCGAGGAACAAGTTGTCTGCCGAGCCGACTCGACTGAAAACTTTGTCTACGAGCCCAATCTCGGCATACTCGGCTGGCACAAATGACCCAGTCTGGGCGAGGACCGATATAAGAGCGTTTTGACGGAGATATGTGCTTTTCCCTGCCATATTGGGACCAGTGATGAGCCAGATACGCTCTTTATCGTCAAGGATGCAGTCGTTTGGCGTAAAATCACGCCCTTGATGGACACTGCTGTTTTCAACGACTGGGTGTCGACCGCCAACAATGTTGTGCGATGTACCAGAGGTTATGATTGGCCTGGTAAAATTCTTTTCGACCGCAAGGAGCGCAAACGCGCATGCAACATCGAGCTCGTCAAGGACGGCTGCGTTGCGTCTAAGCCTTACAAGGTTACGAACGACACCTTCACGCAGATCCGATAATACACGTTGTTCCTCATTGCGAATTCGAAACCGAGTCTCGTCCATCTGCGCACCCAATTGCGTCCATTCAGGGACCTGAAAAGAGCGTGTGGATTTGCTACTGCTCAAGCTCTTGGGAAATTGTGAAGTGACGCGTGACACATCCTTGCCCTTGACATGGGCTATGTGCGCGAGGTTTGGCGTCCATTTGAGCGTCAAGCTGGCGGTATCCATCTGTTGTCGTAGTCTTAATTCGAGCTTGATTTTATTCTCACCCATTGAATCAAGAGATTGGTGAAGTCCATGCAAGGTCGGGCTTGCCCTACGCTTCATGACCCATATGTCCTCTCTTCCATCTGTTGCACTCTTGTAGCTGCCCGTAATCGCATGTGGTTTTGGCTGAATGCGCTTTGGCATGTTCTTCAAATCCTCCTCACCGGCCTCGCGACCCAAGACATCCTGCGCCAATTCAGACATCTCCTCTGCTTGCTCATCCTCTACGCGATGATATTCAGAGAGTGCTTCCTCATCAATGGCATTTTGAATGCAATTTGATAGCTCGCGTACGCCTTCGAGATCGAATCTGCGTTGCAATGCAGACATACACTGCCGCCGTCGAACCTCGGAGCCTGCTTTAGCAGGATCAATCGGGATCGAGTTTCTGGACGTCGCATGCTCACGGATGGCATTGCACAGATCAGAAGTAGTCGCGATCGTTTTCGACAATTCCATCAGATCATCAGCATCTCCCCGACCATAGGTGAATTTAGTCACTAAGCGCAGAGAATCGAAGGTCCGTCCAAGCAGCGTGACGACGTCTTGCCTGAGTTGAGGATACTCTATCATCTCTTCCACCAGATCCAAACGGTCGTTTATTGTGGAAAGTGACATAGAGGGTGCGGCTGATTCACGTTAGCGCGTCTCAGAAGATCAAACCAAGTACCTACACAGGCGTTGCGAGAGCAAGCGTGTGCCACTCTTGGTCACTGTGTTCTTCAATGAGTGCAACAAACTGCCCTCAAAGGTACCATCGCGGATTGTACTTCTTATCTCCAGCGCCCTCAAACTGTTCTTATCGATACTCATGTGATCCTCGGCCTGGTGTCTGACTGGAGATTGTAGTCGAGTCCGTGAACCAAGTAGTTGGTGCTTGACGTAGTGCAGTAGTGAGCCGCCAGCTGCAACTTCACTGGTGCTGAAGTTTGCTGAGTCAAAGTCGTCGACGACGTCTTCCAACATCGGTATCCAATCTTTCACTGTAAGAGTTTCGTCCAAGGGTTCCTGGAACGTTATTATGTGTCCGTCTTCCTGTAGAATCGACACGATACGTGAGTGCTCGGCCTGTTCGAAGACGCTGTCGAGAACAATCTCTCTTGGCTTGATGCGAGCGACAGCAGTAGGTAGTGATGCTATGTCAGTGTTTTGCGTGAGGAAATCACCACTGGAAAGGTCAATCCAAGCGAGCCCAACCTCTGTGCGAGGTAAATTGAGTACTGAAGCAACATTAGAACTTCCTGGACTTTCTGTGATAGCTTTGTCTTTCTCGAGCATTTTCGGGTCAACATGGATACTGAGAAGGTAGTTGTTCTCCCACGGATCCATAAAGTGTTCATCAATCAAGGTACCAGGCGTGATGATTCGAGATACTCGCCGAGTATATTGTAGCTCGCCCTTCGCACGGTTTGGTGCATCGTTAATGAATTCGTCACATATCGCGACGTGCTTATTCAAGTCTTGAACGAGTATCTTAAGGTAGCGATCTAGCTGGTATGCAGGGAAGCCAGCCTACTTTGGTAAGTGCATGAAGTGCATGAATCGATGCTTACGGACCATTGACACGGCAGGCTTCTTACTGCCCTTGGACGTCTTTCGCTTGGACTTCTTCAAATTCAGTATTGGAGCAAACTCATCGGCATGTTCGAAGTAAAACTGATTCTGTCAACGACAACACGAGATCAATGGAGTAGATCATACTTCGTAGAAGCCACCAACTCTGGTCATCAAGACGCAATGGTTGAACTTGAGCATGGTGTTGCGCACTTGCTGCAGCAACGGAGGGTATTCTGGCTCAACATCATTCTGCGGCGATAATGGCGCAGAGGCAATAGCGCCTTGCGGTACATCTTCAAGGTCGACAGAGACCTTCCGCTTCGCGCCTCTGCGTTGCAGTGCTTGAACACATATTGCGCCTGCAAACGGCGGCGCACGTGGTTTCGCGCGAGGCCGCGTCAAGTTCAGGAAAGCCCTTCTTGTAGTTAAAGATCGGGATTGCACGATGAATGAGAGGTCTTGCGTTGATGGCGATGGTCTGCAACGCGTCCGAAAAAGGGCTTGCCTCAGAAGCATAATCCGTTGCTAACGGGGTTATCATGGGAGAAGGAAGACGCGTCGGAGTTGTCGCGTCTGCAAGTGGTCTAGCGGCAGGCAGCCTGACGCAGGCGCGGGGTCCGTCGGAGGTCGCTCCCTCCATCATAGAAGAATTCCGAGGTTGCTCGTCTTTACAATCGACACCACGCAGCAACAATGGCACCAAATTTTGACGACATACCTATGAAGAATGACCTCATTCTTCGTACCGCAAGAGGTGAGATTCAAGCAGAGAGCGTGGCCCAGACTCAATGTGCTAATTTATCTGCAGGCGAGAAAGTTGAGCGCGCGCCCATGTGGGTGATGCGTCAAGGTATGAAGCTATTCATAAGTACCTCGGCGCATGCACAAAGCTAACAACGTCGAAGCGGGACGATACCTGCCCGAGTACCACGAGGAGAAGGGCAAAAATGACTTCTTCGAATGCTGTCGCAGCCCCGAGATTGCCTCAAACCTCACCCTTCAGCCAATTGACCGATATGCTGGCCTCGTCGATGCTGCTATTATCTTCTCCGACATCCTCGTCATTCCTCAGGCGATGGGTATGGAGGTCATCATGGTGGATAAGAAGGGTCCTCACTTCCCCGAGCCTCTCCAGACACCGGACGACGAGCAGTACAAGGAGGTCATGGAGCGCAATGTCGATGTGAAGGAGTCGTTGGACTATGTTTACAAGGCCATTACCCTGACAAGGAAGAAGCTCGCTGGTCGAGTGCCTTTGATCGGTTTCTGTGGTGCACCCTGGACGCTCTTAAGCTACATGGTCGAGGGTGGTGGCAGCAAGATGTTCATTCAGGTCAAGACGTGGATCTACAAATACCCAGAGGCCGCTAAGGCGCTGTTGCAGAAGATTGCCGAGCTCTGTGTGGAGTATCTGGCTCTGCAGGTAGAGGCTGGTGCTCAGGTACGCTCTTCCCTCCACAGCATTGGGCAGTACTAACTGCTACAGATGATTCAAGTTTTCGACTCGTGGGCGGGTGAGCTTTCGCCTCAAGCTTTCAAAGAGTTCTCCCTGCCATACTTGAACCACATCGCAGACAACCTCCCCGCTCGCATAAAATCGAAGGGCCTAGAGCCAGTTCCCATGACCGTCTTTGCCAAGGGCGCCTGGTACGCGTTGCCTGCTCTGTGCGAGTCGAATTACAACACAATTGGCTTGGATTGGCTGCACGATCCTGCGGAGGCCTACCAGCTCGCTCAGTCTAAGGGCAAGGTTTTGCAAGGTAATGCTGATCCAGGCATTCTCTACGGCAGCCACGAATCGATCACGAAAGTCGTCGAGAATATGGTTGCTGGATTTGGCGGAGGAAAGAAGGGCTGGATTGCCAACCTCGGTCACGGTAAGACTTATGATATACTGCAAGAGTGTACCAATTGCTGACGTGTTTCAGGCATAACACCATTCGTGAAGCCGGACGATCTGAAGTTTTATTTCGAAGAGATCCATAGACTGACGACATAATTTACATATGGCATCTTGCTATCAGAGGTCACATACGCCCTACTGATCCTCACCAATATCTTCGTACCAATCCCCGGGCTTTTCCTTGATAAACTTCTGCATCAGTGCCTCGCACTCTTCGTTTTGCAGAACCACAACCTCAATGCCCTTGCTCTTCAAGTACTCCTCGCCTCCCATGAACGTTTTGTTCTCACCAATGACGACTCGCTTGACTTTGTACATTACACATGCACCGGTACACATGTCGCAAGGCGAGAGGCTCGTGTACATGGTCGCTCCATGGTACGCTGAAGCTGGGAGGCGTCCTGCATTTTCCAGCGCAGAAATTTCTGCCTGTTTTAGTCGGTCAGCATAAGGACAATACTGCAAGTGAAAGTGTCACCAACGTGCAAAGTTGCACTGCCTTTCTGGAGGCGCATGTTGTGGCCCTGACCTAGTATCTTACCATCTGCTGATACTAGGGCTGCGCCAATGGGAACTCCGCCTTCACTGCTGCCTTGCCGAGCCTCGTGCAAGGCAGCTTTGAAACCGGCATCTTCTGCAGACATTATGGATAAATTGCAATGTTGGAGAATGATCACACATTACGCAGCAAAGAAGTAGCTTCACGACAACCAGGGTCTAACCTCGCCAATCGCCGGTGCCGGCACTTCGTTGCGGCGATAGATAAGCTTCTAGTGATCTGAACCCTTGCCGATTGGCGGCGACGCACGGACAAGACTTCATGAACTGCGCTTTTCTTGTAGGCAAATCCTGAATGTGACCTGGGGAATTTTTCCAGGCATTTGAAGCGAGCAGCATTCCCAGAAGCAGCTGGAGTGATTTTACGGGCTCTAAACCCAGTTTCAGGCTGCTTTGGGCTATTGGGTGGCTATGGAAGGGCATAGAAACAGTTGGAATCTTCTGCAGCTCGGCGCAGTCAACATCCCGGTTGACTACTTTTAAGTCTTCTAGCTTTCGCCTCTTGCAGCGCCCTCACAAAACAAATATCGCCGGCTATTGACGATAAGGCTCTTGTAAGTGCTGCACTCCTTCTGAGGCCCAAGAACAGTCCGTTCCCGGCGAGTCTCGGTAAGCGCCTTCTGGTAGAGTCTTCTACGGCGAAGAAGAAACGGGCGCCTTCCGCAAGGCTGAGCCGCTTGTTAAAGCAAACCCTAGTCCGCAACTCGGCTGCTGACATTCACTCTTCATAGAAAGACGCTGCGCTCCCCTTTTCTACTACTACAACCCCCGAGCGACCCCGCGCATACATCCGCGACCCCGCTAGTTTATCGTCCTCATCCACAATCCCAGCGCAAACGCCAACATGGTGAAGGACACTAAGTTCTACGACATCCTGGGGGTATGTGTAGCCTTGCAACACGCAGAGTAGAGCAATACTGACAGGGCGCAGGTTTCCCCAGATGCCACAGAAGCACAGCTGAAGTCAGCATACAAGAAGGGTGCTCTGAAATGGCACCCCGACAAGAACGCACACAACCCCGACGCCGCCGATAAGTTCAAGGACCTTTCACACGCATACGAAGTCCTCCAGGACTCGCAAAAACGACAACTCTATGACCAGTACGGTGAAGAGGGTCTCGAGCAGGGCGGTATGGGCGGCGGCGGCATGGCTGCTGAGGATCTTTTCGCACAGTTCTTCGGCGGCGGCGGTGGTGGCCCATTCGGAGGCATGTTCGGTGGTGGCATGCGTGAGCAAGGCCCCAAGAAGGCGCGCACTATCTCGCACACCCACAAGGTTTCCCTCGAGGACATCTACCGCGGCAAGATCTCCAAGCTCGCTCTGCAAAAGTCTGTCATCTGTCCCAAGTGCCACGGCGTTGGCGGTAAGGAGGGCGCTGTGAAGAAGTGCGCTGGCTGCGATGGTCGCGGTATGAAGCACATGATGAGGCAGATGGGTCCTATGATCCAGCGTTTCCAGACGGTCTGCCCTGACTGCCAGGGAGAGGGTGAGATCATCCGCGACAAAGACAGGTGCAAGCAGTGCAACGGCAAGAAGACCATTATCGAGCGCAAGGTCCTCCACGTCCACGTCGACCGTGGTGTTCAGAGCGGTCACAAGATCGAATTCCGTGGAGAAGGTGACCAGCTACCGGGTGTTGAGCCTGGTGATGTTATTTTCGAGATCGAGCAGAAGCCTCACGCCCGTTTCCAGCGCAAGGGCGACGATCTTTTCTTCCACTGCGAAATCGACCTCCTGACCGCTCTTGCTGGCGGCCAGATCCACATCGAGCATCTCGATGAGCGATGGTTGACCGTCGACATCATTCCTGGCGAGTGCATCGCCCCCGGCGAAGTCAAGGTCATCCGCGGTCAGGGTATGCCTTCGTACAGGCACCACGACCACGGCAACCTGTACATCCAATTCGACGTCAAGTTCCCCGAGCGTCTTGGCGGCGAGGACGGCGCACCCATGACACCTGAGCACATCCGCGCTCTCGAGTCTGTTCTGCCGCCGCGCAAGGTTCCTGATGCCCTGCCACCCAAGGACGCCATGACCGAGGACTTCACCCTCGACTCGGTTGACCCCACACGCGAGCAAGCACGCGCGCGAGGCATGGCCAGCCCTGATGAGGATGATGACGAGATGCACCCCGGTGCCGAGCGCGTCCAGTGCGCATCGCAGTAAGGAGTGAGTTGCGAGCGTTGATTGCGAATGATTTATGAGGAACGAAGCACGATACCAAAGCATGAAGAAAAGGAGCGGAGATGGCGTCGTGGCTTCCGGGGTTGACATTTTGCATGATGAGCTGTTTGGGCATGCGGGCCACACGTATCAAGGCCACGCACGTCTGGGCAGGATACGCTTCGATGCATGAGCGTGGAGATTTATTTCTTTTCGATAGACCAAGTAGCGGTGGCTCTCTTTGTTTACAGCATGGCTATGTCTGGGCAGAGGCGTTCTTAGACGGTCGTCCTTTGCACAGAGCATATTTGCGGCCTGGTATGGATCGGGCAAGTAGTCGAAAATGCATGTGGTAATTCTATGACTTTAAACACCATTCTCTTGACCTCTTCTGCGTTGAGACTTGGATGAAATCAGTAGGTTGTTTCCTGACAGTCAACATGACGTAGGTGCAACCGCCCTAGTCAAGTCGGAGACTCAACACCTCACTTTACCAACGAAACTCCTGGGAACCAGGAAAATAACCAGTGATATTGTAAGCCCGCAAAGATCATACTCTTACCCTTCAGCATCACTACGCCCAGCGAGCTCTGAAGAGACACTTAGTATACCGCATAGAGGCTTAAAAGCAGCACTTTATTCAAAGTCCCTCAAGGCTAATTGGTGCAGACTGAAGAAATCCACGGCTTCCGAGGGAGCTGCGCATCCAAGGGGTCTTGTTCAGCATATGCTCTCATAACATCGCATTCTTCAGAGGTGCCAAGTGTCTCGTCAGAGCTGGCAAGCGCAGTGTTCGTCTCTCAGCTGTACTGTCTGACATGGCGAGCATCACACCGGCGAATTCCCGACATCGACTGCATCTCTGTCATTTAGGGAATCAGTACATCTTTTCGAACTTCACAACACACGAGGACGAGGCCCTTATTGCCGCCTTGGCGAGCAGGTAACACTGCAATATCTCGCGGAGAGTACATCGGTACTTGACTGTATCATCTTTGCCATGGCTTTTTTTTGGCGTATTGACTGCTGTGGTTTCTGTCATACGCATATGCGGCGACAGTGCTTTGAAAGTTTCCATAGGTCGCGCGTAAGAAAGTTCGGGCGTAGCCGAAGTGGCACTGTGTTCTTCGACTGGGAAGGATATTGCAGATCTTTAGCAGCACGGGATCATCACTCGCGTATTTGGACGACTTTTATATGATATAGCGGGCCATGAATTGGACTGCATTGCCCTTGAAATGACAAGAGAGCGAATGTGTGACCACATCTTGAGTTTTTTGAGGGTGACAACAGGGTATTCTCGACTGACAATTGGTGGCCACTAGCACCACGGGCAGTTAATAACTTCTCCGGATACTTATGTGTGTACGGACACAATAGGTAGCAGCAGCATTATACTTTGCACTGAGGATAAACTCAAGATGCAAGAGCAGATCCAGGAGCATGACCATCAATATGAATCTGCGAACGGAACTATCGCAGAATACAAAGAAGCACAGCACCACACGCAAATTTCGATCCAAGAGTAAAGTAGAACAGAGTGAAGTAGAAAGCAAATGCATTTGTTGGTATCTATAAAGCTCGCCTTAGAGCTACGCTTCCCACGATGGGGATTGGGATATAAAGGAGTTTGTCGTCTAAAACCATAGTAACGCCGAGTCATGTTCATGTGCTCATTAGACCGCCCTTTTTTGCCTGAATCTCGTCCTCAAGTCTTCCTCCACGATCTGTCCAGAATGGCTCTATTTGCTATCAAGGACAGAGAAACGAACATCACCTCTAGTGAGTACCGTTGCCGTTGGTGAGCTTGGGAGCCACAACAGCCTTCTCCAACGCCTGCATAACGTCGGCAACGAGATCCACCTCGTCCTCGACACCGCAGCTGATGCGGACCAGATCGTCAAAGACACCAGCCTCCTCGCGCTGAGCCTTGGGGATACCGCCGTGGGTCATGGCACTGGGGACCTCGACAAGAGACTCAACACCGCCGAGGGACTCAGCGAGAGTGAAGATCTTGGTGGCCTGGCAGAAGCGCTCGGCCGCGGCATGGCCACCTTGGATGCGGAACGACAACATACCACCGCCCATACCGTCGCGGTGCTGCTTGAGGGCGATGTGGCGCTGGGCGTGCGAGTCGAGACCGGGGTAGTTGACGCTGATGACGTTGGGGGAGGCCTCCAGGGCGGTGGCTACGCCGGTTGCGTTCTTGGTCGCCTCGCGGGCGCGCAGGTGCAGCGTCTTCAGGCCACGGTGTGCCAGCCAGCAATCGAAAGCGCTGGGAACAGCGCCGATGGCGTTCTGCAGGAACGACAGCTTCTCGTACAGCTCGGGCGAGTTGAAGGCAGCGGCGCCCATGACAACATCGGAGTGACCGTTGATGTACTTTGTGACGCTGTGGACGACGATGTCGGCGCCGTGGTCCAGCGGGTTCTGGACGTATGGAGACATGAAGGTGTTGTCGACAACGACCATGATGCCGTGCTGGTGGGCGATGGTAGCAACCTTGCGGATGTCCACGAGGGTGAGGGTGGGGTTTGAGGGAGACTCGATCCAGATGAGCTTGGTGTTGGGGTTGATCAGCTCCTCAATGTCAATCTCGATCGACGGCGAGAAGGTGACCTTGACATTGTGGGTCAAGGCGACCTTGGTGAAGTAGCGGTGGGTGCCGCCGTAGACGTCGGAGACGGAGACGACGTGCGAGCCGGCAGCGAGCGACTGCAGGATGTTGGCTGTAGTGGCCGAGCCGGAGCTGAAGGCGAGCGCATATCGGGCGTGCTCAAGCGCGGCGACTGCGCGTTCGAAGTTGTCGCTGAAGGAGGGGTTAGCGTCGTTACTCGCAACTTTTTGGTGGAGCAAAAGGGAGCGTACCGATTGGGGTTCGACGAACGGGAGTACTCGTACTCGCCGACAGGCTTTCCGACCGCGGTCTGCGCGTAGGTTGTGGACAGAGAGATCTGGAGCTGTTAGCTTCTGCGTATTGAGTCTTGACGGGAATTGCACATACGGCCTCAATTACAGCGCCAGTGACGGGATCGTGCGGGCTTCCAGCGTGCACAGCGAGGGTGCCGAACCTGTGCACAGGGCTGGGAGCGCGCGGCGGGGTATCGATGGGGTGTTCCGGGAGCGTCATGGTGAACTTTTGAGCTTGGTAGGATCGAGAAAGAAAGCAAAGAAGGAGAGCTCAGAAGATATGTAGGAGGCGAGTCTCCAGCTCTATTTCAATGTGTCAACCGAAATCGACTTTTCTCAGAGATTCTCTTAGCGCGTCGTGTTGTTGCGGCCCTGCGGGGATGTCGTCTTCTTCAACGTAAAACTTTCGCCAGTTGTGCCTTTGTTTGCCGATGGTACAAGATGGTGTGATGGACCCTGAGAACTTCTATGGGAGGACTGCGGGCCTGTTTTGCTGCGTCCAGCTACCCTTATATACGCAATCGTACTGGCGTAACTTGGGACGATTTCTCAGCAATACAATTAATCATTCCTTCACCTGCCAAGACGTCACCAAACACGGACACCGCCTCGGCCGTACCCAGGACACTCTGCGCGTTGCTTTCGCGACTCCGGGGTTAGCTCGTAAGGCGTCATTATATTTCCCGATCGCTTTACATCGGCCCTGGGCTGCTGACATGCCATTCTTGAACCAGATCGGCAGGTACGGTTTTCGTACGCACGGGAAGGTGGAAGATGACACCATCTTATTGTAACGTAAGAACCAAGTTACCATCAAAGTGCAAGTTCACAAACTGAATGAAAGTATTGCACCGGGCACAGGCGTATGCTATATCTTATTTTGGCCACAATCCTGCGTACTAGAGGTACGGACCGCATGTACGAGTGTGGAAGGTGCGAGACCTGTGGCAGATTACACTATCACTCAACGCACCAAGACTCCGAATGCATCATTTTTTGCGGTGAACATGTCATACTAGTGCTCATTCTGTGTATTGTGATGGGTCACGCAAGAGGTACTGGGGCATCAGATCTTCGAGACATCCTCGCTTCGGCTCTTGACCTTCGTCCATCCACTCGTACCTTTCTTACGTTGCGGCTCAGGTAGTCCACCTTCGGACAAGTCGTCTCTCTTTGCCCCATTTGCAGTGCTCAAAGTGACCAAGCTGCGTCCGTCATCTAAGCCTGCGTTGCGTCGCCTGTCGCCCACCATAACTGGGTCTTCTACCATAGCATTCTCCATGTCTTCCCATTCCTTCTGATTGACCACATCCCATTCCTGCGCCTGTTGTTCAGCAAGCAGATATGCTTTCAGCTCATCCAGTATCTTTATGGGTGTCAGATTCCATCCGCTGAGGTACTGCGCATTTTCCGCAATTGTCAGAGAAGAGTGTGATGTAGCATGTGATAGCTGGCCGAGACCAACGGGCGCTCGTCGCAGGGGTGAGGCAGGCGACTTTGGGGTGTTTATGTCTTTATCGAGTGGATTTTCTGGGCGTCGAGGAACATACGTCTCCTGAAAAATCAGGAGTCGATACAAGTTACGCCCCATAGGGCCGACGTCGTCCCAGTCTTTGAAACTCTCCTTCATGCCCTGCGTTCTGCAGAGCCATGCAATATTATATGCTAGCAGTGAGACGCCCTCGATGAAAGATGAGTAAGCTGGAGGGTCTTCGGCAGACAAGTGAGCCAGTGGCCGGTCGATGAATAAGATGCGAGGCTTCGGGAGAGGCACGCGAGGATCGAGGGTGCGAGAAGCCTCAGGGCTGTTGCCCGAGGAACCGGAAAAGGTAGTGCCCGGAAACGGCACTTTCTTGCCCTGATATGATGAGGTGATGCTGAATATTGTAGGCTGTGGATAATCGTTATGTGGCAATGCTATCTCGGCCGGAAGACGTATGCCTAGATACGCAGCGACACGCACAAGCAGCTGGGCAACAGCAGCAAGAGAAGCGGAGAGATAGTCAGGAGGGGCATCATTCATGTCTCGAAGGTCCCAGATACGCAGCTTTGTGCCTGGTCCGATATTAAAGACTTCTTTGATGCTCCCATCCTTGGCCCTCCTCTTGCTTATCTTCAGCCCTGCAAGCTTCGCAGATGTCGTGCACAACTGTCGCCGCTGTTCGATCGTCTCGTGATGCACCTTGTCGGACTTGTAGTCCATCCTCTTCACCATTTGCTGCACCTTATCCAGCTCGTTGGCACGCCGAGAGCCAATGCCGTACGTGGCGGAGGACAGGTCCGACTTGCGTTGCGCGTTGGCAGCTCGCTTCGCTTCGATCGTTTTCCTTACACTCTCCATTTGCTGTCTGAGACGAGCTGCCTCTTCTGCGATGTGTGTCATTCTCTCTTCGATCTCCACGGTCTCCGTTCGTGTGCGCTGCCAATCTAAGTTGTCGGTGCATAGCTGACGATCGACTAGAAAGCCGCCTTTCGAGTCTGATAACGAAATGCTCGCCCCCTCTTCGGCGCCTTGTATGAC
The DNA here is from genome assembly GCA_020272525.1 of Epicoccum sorghinum. Classification (NCBI taxonomy): domain Eukaryota; kingdom Fungi; phylum Ascomycota; class Dothideomycetes; order Pleosporales; family Didymellaceae; genus Epicoccum; species Epicoccum sorghinum. Next base: position 1,257,858 of record VXJJ01000022.1, on the reverse strand, counting down.
TGCCTTAACATGTTTCTCGACTCCATCCTTGTCGATAAGCGTCCTAGCGAGCTCGATGCGGGGTTGTTCGAGGTATGAGCGAGCGCAGGTGATGCAGTGGAGCGGGTGGCCTGGGCTTCCAGCCCTCCCACAGATATCGCACTCCATGTTGGTGGTGTTAGGTGATCTCGCCTCCTTGGGGTCCGTAGAGTGGTGGCCGAGAAAGATACCGCGGGACCATGATGATCGGAGGATTGTCCTGGGAAGCGTACGAGATTATAGACCCATGGACGGGTAAGTCGACATATCCCGTAGTGAGTACGTATTTGCAGCGGTTTGTAAGTGAAGAGGAGGAAGTATGAAGGAGAAGCCAGCCTAGCGGTCAGAAGACCGCACTGTAACGGAGGCACCAGGCGCGAGGCGCGGGCGCGAGACGCGCGAGTCACGCCTTCCCCACGTCATTCAGTCCTCACCGAAAACGGATGGCGTTGTTTACAGAGGACAGCAACTGCATCACTCACACTACAGCGCTGGCACAACATAGCGGAAATTTCCATCGCAGCCTTCTGCTCTTGAGGAAAGAGTTCTCGCCGCTTTTGATCATTCGCTCACCCACAGCACTGACTCTACCAAATAGCATCACGGATGAGCGATCACTCGGAAGCTTCTCTTCTATTGGAAGACGCACATTCTTTTCCCTCAACACCACCCCCGCCGCAAGTCACGCGATATTTATCGCCCCCAATGGAAGATAACACTGTGAAGGCTGATGTTGATGCTCCCCAAGATCTTCAGCAAACACCCAAAGAGTCTGGACACAAACGCGTGAATTCTGATGACACAGAGCGGCCAACATCAGTACAGTGTGACCGTAACGACCTAGGTCAGATCCCAGATGCGGAAACAGAAACTAGCGACTCAGATGATGAGGACGCAGATCCTGCACTCCCGATCGAAGATTACGACTGGCAAGAGTTACATGAGCGGTACCACAACACAATCAATACGTGCAATGCCGAAGAGAAGGAGCTGATGGAAGAATGGGCGAATCTGATGGAGGTGCTGTTGAGCCTTTCCCCGTGATATTATTCATGACTGACAAAAGCTCAGTACTTTCGCATCTGGGCTGAATCGGGGCATGTGCATGAAACAGATCGTACCTTCCGAAGGTGTGTAGCACAACGGCTGTATCCTCCATCCTGCAGAGCTAATTCGAGCAGACTCCAGACGAGAACGATGTATGTCCAACACGATGAGGATGATCTTGAGAATAAAAGGAACCATTGTAAGCTCTGCGTCTTATAAGCAGAGTCCACGCACTGACCATTGTAGACATCAGCGTCGTGAAAGCATTCGAGAGTGCGCTCAAGCTGCTCAAACAGAATCCAATGTTCCGCGGTTGATGTTCGGTAGGAGCCGCATATCTCAGTTTTCATCCACCACAGCAATCAGCCCCGCGCCTTGGAGGTCCTCAATCTCCTTGCACGCCGTGGAGGAGGCCGACCTGTACGTTCTTGTGACTCCGTCAGTCATACGGAGTCACACGTCATCAGAAACCGTTGACGCACAATATATTGAAGTGCAAGATTAAGGCACTCTGACTTCATTCACTAGATACCTGTAGAGAACATGAGACATGACTTCATCCTTGATTTCATTTTCCAAGTCTATCCAAGTCTATGTAATATGGCGAGCCAATAAGTAAAAGGCTCCAGCCAACCTGCGCTATCCCATGCATGCAAGATTTACCCCAAGATCAACCACCGTCTATATATCAAAAGAAAAGTCCACCCTAGAATGTCTACAAGAGAGGGTTGGAGCGGTATTCGGGCACGACGCCGTTGGTCTGGCTCTTCTCGGCCTGGTTCTCGGTCTCGAGCTCGTTGCCCACGCTATCATCTTGCTCGGCAAGGAACTTCTCTGCCTCAAGTGCGGCGACGCAACCGGAGCCTGTTATAGTTAGCGTGTGTTCTACCTGTAAAAGAGATTGAGTTGGGGAGAAAACATACCAGCACTGGTAATTGCCTGGCGGTACTTCTTATCCTGAACGTCACCGGCGGCGAATACGCCCTCAACGCTTGTGTGGCCCTCACCGGGCTTGGTGATAAGGTAACCATCCTCGTCCATGTCGAGCTGGCCCTTGAACAGCGCTGTCGCCGGGTCGTGACCAACGGCATAGAACAGGCCCTTAGCCTCAATAGTCTGCTCCTCCTTGGTGACGTTGTTGCGCACAACAAGGTGCGACATGAGACCGCCCTTCTTCTCCTCGCCCTTGATCTCGACCGCACCCGAGTTGAACATAACCTCAATCTTGGGGTGTGTAGTCAACCTCCTGGCGTTGGTGCGCGACGCCCTCAGCTTGTCACGGCGGACAAGCACGGTGACCTTCTTCGCCTTCTTGGTCAGGTACAGCGCCTCCTCGACTGCGGAGTCACCACCACCAATGACGACCAGGGGCTGTTCACGGAACATGGGCAGACTGCCGTCGCACACGGCGCATGCAGACACGCCGTAACCCCAGTACTTCTCCTCTCCGGGCAGATCGAGACGGCGCGCCTTAGCGCCTGTCGCGATAATGATGGAGTCGGCGGTGTGCTCCTCCTCCTCAATCTCCACATCGTCACCCATGGGGTGCAACCAGTACTTGAAAGGACGGGACTTCAGGTCGACCTTTGCGACGGTCTGGGAGACAATCTCGGTGCCGCAGGCTTCAGACTGGGCGCGCATTTGGTCCTAGGACTGTCAGTGGCGGCTTGGGAAAATGCCTGTGGATCAGTACGTACCATCAGTGTGGAACCCTGGATCTTCATGAAACCAGGGAAGTTCTCAACCTCGTCGGTGGTGGTCAATTGACCTCCAGCGGCAATGCCGAGGGCAAGGAAACCCTCGTACATGACTGGGTTCAGATCAGCGCGAGCGGCATAGATAGCGGCAGTGTGGCCTGCTGGCCCAGAGCTGCAGATGTCAGTTTCCAATGCTTGGAAGACAATTCGATAGTGTGAACCTACCCGATGATGACGAGCTTAGAGTGCATTTTGCGTGAATCGACCTTGGAGAGTCCCGCGACAGGTGTGTTGCGCGTGTTATGCGAAGCGGCAGCGGCGACAGGGAGCGAGAATAAAGATAATGATCGAGGAGTCGCCCGGCGGAAGATTGAGGCAAACAGTTTGGCGGCGTGCGCGGCTGTCGCGTGTCGATCGTGGCAGGTGGGTCGCGAGAGCGGGATAAATATGCTAAGCTGGGCTTTGCTCTATGTGTGTTTGAGCTGTACGTTCCCGACGATTCTACGACTGTGATGGTCCTGTGGAACGTGGACAAGGTATGACGATAGGCTGGAGGGGTCGTTCGTGTAGGATTCAGCACTGCAGCACCCACAATGTTAGTAAGGCCACTTCTGATTATGGTTGTCGCACAATTCAAACAGGCATACACACCTTGACTGTACTGTTGTGGTGCAAGAGTAGCGGTGTTGCAGCGTCTTTTGAGAGAAGGTCTTGGAAAAAATGCTGGTGCTCACTATACGCCATCGGCGCCAGTCGGGGCTGCTTGTGTAATCCTTGTCACTTAGAAATCGCAGAGTACTAGACCCCCATCATACCCACTCCAGTCCAGCTCGCAGGCTTTTTGCTGCAGCACTGACACAACCGCTATGAGGCGCCCAAACCCGCCGATTCATGAGCCTCGGTCACCGTCGTATTGCGCATCGGCTTCCTTTCCCTGTCCGCATACCGTCTGATTGCAGCATCCAGTCGTGGTTTTTGATACGAGCAGAGAACTGGACTCATCGTCTCATTTGTGAGACATAGTGACAACAATAGCGCAGCATCGCTCATCATGTCTTTCTTTGCCTTGACCTCATCATGACAATCTATCAGAAGTGATGCCCCTTCCATGCCGGATGGTCCTCGGATCTGATTACGGCGGCTGCATGTGGTCGCCGCACACGTCACGCGTCACGCACATGCGCAATCTTGGGTGCAAGTCAGATAGCCGGAGGGGTAAGTTTGTCATTTGCAGTATTATCGCGCTAGCCGACTCTTCATTCCTCGGCGCCTGGACGCTTCCTGAGGTTCTCCACGCTGTAGAGCACGTCTCGCAGTGCTTTATCATCTGCCGACCCCAGACCAGCCTTTCCGTTGCCGGTCGCCGACCCATCGCCGCTGCCAGCCTCAACGTCAAACACTTGGTCATGAAACGACTTCAGCATTTCTGCAGTGTGCGAATCTTCTTGCCATTTACCGTTCTCTTGTGACGAGAAACACTGGAGGCGATGAATACCCTATAGTTCTGTCAGTAAAGCTGGTCGCATTGCTGTCATTTGCGCATCTTACCTTCTCTTCGCGTACTTCCTTGGTGGAGCCTGGCTTGTGCACGTGATCGATCGAGACCACTGCTGCAGACGATGTTGGAGAGACTGGCAGGAAAGTGACGTCCAGCGCATTGCCTTTGAGTGCAATGGCGCCGCTGTACTCTGTCGTCGCGCTGCTCGTGTTTGTCATTGCGTCGATCTTGAACGAGAACAAGGCTGGGACACCCTCACACGCCACCAAAATCTCGTCTTGATGTGGCACGTTCCAGATGCCCGATACTGCTACCTTTGAAAACTCTTGCACGCCAAGTTCAGGGCGAGACTTGAAATGATCCGCGACAGCGTCTAAGATGGGAAGCTTTTTGAGTAGCTTGTAGTTCTGCCAGTCCCACACAAACAGGTCTGCGTCTCCACCACCAGACACAAGTCGTCCTGACTTGGTGAGGCACAGCTTGTTGATGAAGGCCTCGTGACCGAAGCAAAAGCCTTCAATGATGTGAGCTTGCGGAATGCCTCGAGATACACGAATGTGCTCGTCGCGGTCTGCAGTAATGATGTATCTGCGGGAGTCTATCTCTGCATGGACAATATCTGTGAGCATGGAGACGTGACCCAGCAGTAGCTGATGTTCGAATTTCATCTCGTCCTTAGGAGGCGCCGGTCCCTTCTTCTTCTGTTTGAGCTGGTCTTCCAGGGTCTTGCGATTCCTGCCAGAATGGACCGTAAGCACAGTTGCAGAAGGAACCCATTCGCTTTCTTCAACGGGCTCTGCTGGTGCTTCAGGTACTTGATAGTCCGGTGTGGGAATCAAGGGAAGAGAGTAGACATCACCAAATTTGTCTGCGCAAAGAATGGTTGAGTTGTCTGACGTAAGAGCAATTGAGCAAGGTCGCCTTGTCATGGGTCTATGAAGGTGAGTGAGATGTTGGTAAAATGGATCTGATTCTCTTACCTCTCACTGAGTTGGCGTAAGTCATTCTCAAAGTCTGTCTCGAAGACGCGGATACACTTATCCTCACCCGTCACAGCAACCACATGAAGGCCATCGCTTGAAACGATCAAGTTGGTAAAGTTTGCCTTTTTCTGTTGTGGTGGTTCGGATAATTTCACCTTCTTCTCTGGTGGGCCCTCTGCGTCCTCATCCTTAGGCTCAGGTTTCTGCCAATTGTTAGCTGGTGTTCATACTTCAAACACGCCGTACCCATCACAGCAGCACGACATGAAAGCACACAACTCACTGCGACTGTTTCATCTGGCTTTGTCCAAATCGAGGTACCTCCACTGCTCGACTGTGCAACGAGGGTTGAGCCGCTTGCGCCAAAGAGCGTCCAACCACCCGCTCCAGTCTCTGTTGCCTCACGAGAGGCAAGACATTGGTACGGAAACTGCATCTTTTCAATTCGTGTTCGTCGATGATATGCGCCACAAGGTCACTTTTTCCATACATATGGCGCTTCGCCTCGTAAGGTTAGCGTGACGTCGCGCGCACGAGCCACACCACAGCAATTTTGTCCCGCCGAGCTTGGAGCTTTCCACACCTTAAACACCACATCAAAAACCAAAAGACCTTAAACATCCCTTTGCGTCAAACCGAACACAATGGGGGGCAAGAAGGAAACAAAGGCCGCTTACTTCGAGAAGCTTGAGACTCTCCTCAAGGAGTACCGCTCCATCTTCATCGTCACCGTCGACAATGTCTCGTCTCAGCAGATGCACGAGATCCGTCAGTCTCTCCGCGGTGAGGGTGTTGTCCTGATGGGCAAGAACACCATGGTCCGCCGTGCGCTGAAGGGTCTCATCAACGATTCCCCCGAGTACGAGCGTCTCCTTCCCTTCGTCAAGGGTATGTCTTCCTCTGCTGATTTGCGCCCGCGCCCACCACTGACAGCGAACAGGCAACGTCGGTTTCGTCTTCACCAACGGTGACCTCAAGGAGATCCGTGACAAGATCCTCGCCAACCGTGTCGCCGCCCCTGCCCGTGCCGGTGCCGTTGCTCCTGACGATGTCTACGTCCCCGCTGGCAACACCGGTATGGAGCCTGGTAAGACCTCTTTCTTCCAGGCTCTCGGTGTCCCCACCAAGATTGCCCGTGGTACCATCGAAATTACTGCCGACCTCAAGCTCGTTGAGGCTGGTGCTAAGGTCGGTGCCTCCGAGGCCACCCTCCTCAACATGTTGAACATCTCTCCCTTCACCTACGGTATGGGTATTTTCCAGATCTACGACGCCGGCAACACCTTCGCCTCGTCTGTTCTGGACATCGAGGAGTCCCAGCTCCTGAAGGCTTTCTCTAGCGCCATCGCTACCATTGCCTCCATCTCGCTGGCCGCCAACTTCCCCACCCTTCCTTCCGTCATGCACTCCGTTGTCAACTCCTACAAGAAGGTCCTCTCTGTCGCCATTGAGACCGCCTACGAGTGGGAGGAGATTGCCGAGCTCAAGGACCGCATTGCCAACCCCGACAAGTACGCCTCCTCTGCCCCTGCTGCTGGCGCCGCCGCTTCCGGTGGTGCTGCTGAGGCCGCTCCTGAGGCTGCCAAGGAGGAGGAGAAGGAGGAATCCGAGGATGACGACATGGGCTTCGGTCTCTTCGACTAAGTTTGTGCGTTTGATGCGACTTTGTCTGAGATCAGCATGCATGCCTAAGCATGTGAGCCATGTCTTGATGATATAGAGCCAACGACAATACGATAAGATGAACTTCTCGAATCAATCGACTACACGTGATGCTTGTTCAAGTAACAGCACACAACAATTGGTAAGTCTACATTTATTTCTGTTACACCGTACGATGATGATAAAATTTTTAACTCTGATCTCTGTGAGGATCCAAAACGCAACACAACTCTAATTTTTTCCTGATCTCTACATACTCAGCTTATTCTGTTCACTCTTGTAGAAGAGCTCGAAGCTGACTATCTATCAGATACCCAAGTTTCTCTGAACCATCTTCCGCTTCTACATGCGTGACATGTGTTATACTGTGTGATGCTTTGCCAGTGAACCAGCTTTTGCGAGGTCTACTCGCACCCAATAGTGCTTCCACATTGCCTTACCACCCAACCCCTTACACACACTCTCGCTCTGCACATTCCCCACATACACGTCTGCATGACTCCATGCGGTTCCATGCTCATCTACCGCCAACCCAGGCGCGTACTCCCCAATGATACTCGCCGCCACCGTTCGCGCAACTCCCTTACCCCGCCATTCAGGTTCTGTATGTAGCGTAGTCAGACTGCCATCCAATCCCAAGAACGTCCACGCAACAGCTTTGTCCGTGGCCTCTTCAAACACTCCTTTGCTCTTCAAACTCATGAGCGTGCGCGTGGCTCTTGGAATACTCGTACGCGCCTGCACAATAGGCAGGTCACGCGGCCGCAAGTCACCCCACTTCAAGCCATGCGGCAGTTCCTTGACAATCGGCAGGTCGCTGATGCGGAACAAGAACTTGTTCAACACGGAAGTCGCGCCGGGGAACTCTTCTCGTAGGATCCCCGCATCACGGCACAAAGAGACAAGGAGATGGTGGCAGGCGCCCAATGTCACGACCCCTGGCCAGAGAAGGTGTCGCACATAGGTCCCTGGAGAAAGCTCGTAGACAACACCGGGCCCGGATTCGGGATGCTCTTTCTCGTGCTGCTTTGCTAGTTCCAGGGAAGGCTGTTCATCGGGATGCAACGGTGGGAGCGGCAGGGTGGACATGTAGTCTAGGAGGGAGAGGACGGCGAGCTTGCATTGAGGGCAGAGCCCTGCGGCCGCTGGATCTGCGTGCGAAGATATACCGACCAGCTCAGATGAGTGGTTTGGAAATTCCCCTGCGGCGAAGAGCCAGAGTTCGGTTCCTGGGCGCGTGGATCGGTCAATATATGCTGCGGCCCAACATCCTGGCACTGCTGTTGTTGACGGGGGAACTGTTGATAGTATATGTGCGTGCTCTGACTGATTTGGATGTTGTGTGCGATACACTAGATTGATGCTGTAAGGAAGAGCTGATTTCAATGCTTGCTGAAGGATTGATGACGTCGGGGAATGCTCGTAGACATCCATCTTGATCGATGCTGATAGAGGAGTAGCGATGCCTACTGATAAACAAGTGTGATTTGCTTCTCTAAGTCCTTGTTTTGATGAGTCAAAAATGACTGGAGATACCATTGACTCCAAAGCATGACAATGTTGCGCATTTCGGACCAATCAACTAATTCCGTCGGCATCATTGCGTGCAGATGGGTTTAGTCCGAGACGTGACAGCTGTAGTGCTGCACCCTCTTTCTACGTGCATTTTTTTTCACCTGCTCTCGGAGTTTACTCTTGGTGGATGGTTGTTGTGTCAGGTCTTGTCCCTTTCTGCTCCTGCTGCAGCCCCGTCTTGCCTGCAATCGTACCACATGGCCAGCGCAATAGTATATCGTCAGTGTTCCAAACCTTTGCAGCGATGAGCAAGGTGCTATTATAATTAACGAACTGTAGGTAGTCGAAATAGACACGAGGGCAAAGCTAATCTCTGGATGCTTTGCTCTCCGGAACAACCTGTCGTTCACGACCATTGATTTCTGTTGAAACCCCTAGTCGGGCGTGGTCTTTTATGACCAGGTTGTCAACCAAGGCTCGGGAACTTGCGAACTAGTGCAATGTCTTGCATATTCGTGATCAAATTAGCAACATGATCATGCAGAAGCCACAATTCTTGTTCAAGGCCTCCTCTCGAAGATGCATCGTCAAGCCGCTTACCTGTCTTGGCAGAGTGAGATGCGGACATTGTGCGGGGAGTCCGTATACCCGCACGCCGGTTATTATGGTTGGTCGACCCGAGGCGTCGATCACTTCGGTCACTTGGATCACACACTAGAATTGGGTTCTCCGTGAATGGTACGGCTTCCAATTCGTTACGATATGAGCACTGATTATTGCCAATCATCAAGCGGGAGACGGTGCTATCTGTAAGTCATGTCGCAGCTGTACCACCGCCGTGATAGACGTGCATGTCTCAGTGAAGATTTCCCGTCAGCTCTAAACCTACAGGTCAACTACCGAACTCTGGCCTGCTCGATGCAAAAACTAGGTGATATGAGGCTAGTGCTTAGGCTGCGTTACACCGTTAAGTAAGGATCTATCGCGAGAGCGATACAGCCAAGAAGTTTGTAACACATCAGATCCAAGTCAATCTCTACCCCTCTTCTGTCAAGAGAATCAATACACTAAGACGTGAGCGATACTCGTATTCTAAGGTCAAGCTTAAGTGGACGTAGTCCGGCAGTCTCGCTACAGTTTAGTCAAAGAGACGGTGTCTTGTGCTTAGAAACCATACCAATGCTGGATTCGTCGTAATATCACTATTTCCGTATAGGATCCGTGGCTCGTGAAGCGACTCTGATAGTTTTGAGTTATTTATTGTCTCTTCAAGATGTCATTCGTCTACAGATGCAAGTACGACTGTCTTTGCTTAACCTGATTGCGTCATGCAAGAGCTCGATGTAAGGGAACGAGTGCCTTGACATCATACACCAGATACGATCCCGAGATCTGAGTACTGAACCGGTATCATGTGTCTCAAAGAGAGATGTGGGGCGTTTGTCTGCACCTTTCATATTGTGAAAAACAAAGCACGTCAACCGCAGCCGAGCAACGATAAGTAGAACGCTAAGTGGAACTAAGTCAAGATCTGTTGTTGAACCCGGCGCTGAGGAATGCGATGTCAGGGTGAAGCGAGTGTATGTCCGATGTGCAATCGGACCGTTCAGTGGTCAGACAGCATGAACTGTGCCTTATGGTCCACGACTGGCGGAAGTCGAGCATCTCGGATCCCCAGACTCACCGTGGTAGAGACGACATTTGTGATGGTATATGTAGTGCAGTGGCCAGAGCGGCCATTGCTTTGGTACTTTCCTTTTCCAGTAGCATTGACCTCGCAGATCACGCGAGCAAGGCCAAGATGATCCCACCTGACAAAGAAGCTTCTCCCGGAGGGTTCAATCCTGTGCACTTCACAGTCCTTTGCCTTACGCTGCTTACACTGAGGGTATGTTCCATAAGTAACCAGCATCTTCACTGGCGCGTAACTGACTGTCTTTCACAGTTCCTCTATGTTGGTCTCACGTGCCATACCAGGCATTTGCCTGGGCCTTGGTACACCCGCTTCACACACTTGAGGTTGAAGCGGGCGGTTGTTACTGGTCAAAGAATCTTCTACATCGATGGGCTTCATAAGAAATATGGTCCCGTTGTCCGACTATCCCCCAATGAGGTTGCTGTTGCAGACCTCGATGCATTCAAGGAGATCCACAAGATTGGCACAAAGTACATGAAGAGTGATTGGTATCTGCGCTTAGCCAACTTCCCCAAAGCAGGTGTTTTTACGATGCTTGACCCTCGCGAGCATGGGCCGCGGAGGAAGCTCTTGTCTCGTTCCTTCAGCAGGACCTACCTTGTCGAGAACTGGGAGCACAAGGTCCGCGAGAAAGCACTTCTTGCTGTCAACAAGATCAAAGCGGATGCTATGAGCGGTACTGCCGATGTGTACAACTGGTGGATGCTGCTCGCCTCCGATGTCAGCGCGCATCTAGCGTTTGGAGAGTCTTTCGGTATGCTGGAGACAGGACATGTAGGTATTTTTGCCCTAATAGAAGTATCATACTGACACATACTAGCAAAATCAATTCCTTCGCGTGCTCAAAAAGCTCACCATGGGTGCGGGTATCATGGTCGAGATGCCGTTCCTCCGTTTGTTGAGATTCGTCCCTGTCACTGCCATTCAGGAGATGTTCAACGCAAACGAATACATCCTCCGAGGTGCTGGTCGCGCTGCTGAGATGGCACGATCCCGAAAAGGCGAGGCCAACATCTTCGCCAAGGTCATTGAGGATTGCGAAAAGGAGGGTGACGGCCACATTGACGACATGGATGTGAAGATTGAGGCCATGAATGTGATCATTGCCGGTACTGATACTACTGGAGTCACACTCACATACCTCACATGGGCTGTCCTCCAGCGTCCCGAGCTTCAAGCAGACTTAGAAGCCGAGGTTGCCGCGCTAGCAGATGACTTCACTGAGAACGACCTGATCAGCCTGCCGTTGCTTAATGCCGTCATCGAAGAAACTCTTAGACTATACGGTGCCGCTCCTAGTAGTCTGCCTCGTGTAGTCCCACAAGGCGGAACTAAATTCTCTGGTCTGTATATCCCGCAAGGCGTCACTGTAGACACGCAAGCCTACACCTTCCACCGCGACCCAAACATCTGGAGTGATCCATTGACGTAAGCTTTCTCCCACATTCATTCTTCCATAATCTATTGTCGTACTTACTCGCACCAGCTTCAACCCCTGCCGCTGGATCCCCTCGAAAGAAGGCTACCCAGCTGAAGCACTCTCGCCCGCCGCTAAGACTGCGTTCCACCCATTTGGAGCTGGGGCTCGATCATGTATCGGAATCCATCTTGCGCGTATGGAGCTGAGGTATGCTGTAGCTTTCATGTTCAGAGAGATGAAGGGTGTCAAGCTTGCGGCAAGCACTACGCCTGAAAGCATGGAGTTTGAGAATTTCTTCTTGATTGCGCCAAAGGCGCATAGGTGTGAGATCACGTTCAATTGAAAGATACAAGCCAGTTCTGCTTACTCTGCGATTGAGCCGCGTTGATTTAGATAGCCAATGCGTGGAGAAATACATCCTGAGTACCTGACATAAGAAATGCTTCACCGGCTAGACAATCCCAATAAAAAGGCACGTTGTACTACGACAACTTAATTCAATATCTCTGTTGACCTCCCACCGCCTCGAACACCGAGCGTAAAAGATAAGGTGAGACTATTCAGACCTAAGTCTATCTTCTCCTTCAAAACCTTGACTGAAATCCCTCACGGAGTCTATCGGAATCTGGCATTTCATAGTGATAGATTTTATTACGAAATTTTGCATTGTTCCAGCCTCATTTGGCTTTTCTCCTTACGTACAAATTCCAAGCTACGCTCCAGGCTACGTTCCAAGAATAAATCGAATTGCAAGTAAACTGAGTCATAAATCGTTGGGCCTTCAGACTCTCAGACGTTCCGCAGGGGTAGCAGGGATTACATCAACAAGGCGGCCGTGACGACCTACCAGGAAAGCTTCTCTTACTCTCGCCACAGCAAAATCTAGAACTGAACGCCGTGCCGGAATTCGTCTATTACCAGTGAAAAAAGCAACACGTATTTGGACACACTCTACATGCTCGAGACGTTGCAATGTCCGTAGTCTCTTGTGAGGGGCTCTCAGAAGGTGGGGCAGTGACACCCGAGCTCTTACAAAGATATCAACGATTGCCATTTTCGGGATTTGTACGAGAGGATGTGGGAGATGCCGGTCTTGGAGCGGGTGCTGATACGTGTTGTATAGGACAAGGGTGTTTTCGGCAGGGACGATACCTTCAGTATCCCATCGAAGGAAACGGCACGTCAAACGCAGCGCCTCACGCTCATATTGTTCTTCACTAAGATGACCAGCCTCAGAGACTTCTCGTATCTCGAAACGAATAGGATTCGTAAGAGGTAGGACAGCGAAAGTTCGGCCTCCTATTGCGTAGCTGTAGATTATCATCCGGACTTCTTTTGGAAGACGTAGAAGAGGCGATTCGTTCTGGTTGCGCATGTTGCTAGGATCAGAATTAGTACTGTGGAGAGGGAAGAGGGCAGTCTGATGCTTACATAGCCTCCATCTGAGCGACTACCTCAGCCTTCTTGAGTGCCCCTGCTCCTGCTCTGGTCAATACCGGCATCTTGTGAATAGATGAGAGATGGGACTTGTGTTTAGAGAGATCTAAGCTTACTAGGAAGCTTATATAGGCATAAGAATGTTTGTGTGAAAAGGTGCTTGAGTTCCGCTTGGGCAAATAGACAGCAAGCTTAGGGACAATAAATGTTCGTGTAGAAAGAGGGAGTATAGATCAAACTTGAGCTTCCTCGGGCGGCGAGGCTCGGTTTGTCTTTACTTTTTACAGAATGCTGATTCCATACGATTGTTTGACGGGTATTATTCACTGGCTTCGCGGCTGAACTAAGAGACACTGCGCACGACAAGCCCTCCTAATCTAGCAGCACCTTACTCATCTATACAAGGTTATCCGGATTTTCGTTATCTTCTCATTCAGTGGCGGCAGCGGTCTGGTATGGGTATACTATTCAACGCGTCCTGCCCAATTGAACACGTTACAATACACGGGAGGGTTCAAATTTGATCGTGGCTTCATTCTTCTCATATATCGTGGAGCCGTCCATGAATACATGGCCTCTTTACTTGGCGGGATGCCTCCCTGGGTAGCTGCATCTCAAAACTACAAAGCAGGCGACATGTTGCTACTTAGATTAAATGGCATACTGACCCAGCATTTGCCATTGTTCGCTTCGCGCGGTGGTCTTGATAATTCTTATTTGTCCGACCTCGAGCTGATCTCAAGCCACGGCATGCGCTGCGTAGAACTCAGGGTATTGGTTCTGAATCATCGTTGTAACCTTTTCCACTTCCTCCGCAAGACCCATTACATTGGCGTCCCACTTCCTTAACTCTTTGCCAACCACGCGCTCCGCGTGCCCAGTCTTCCGCTCACCACTAGCTTCGCCCTCAAAGAAGATCAATCGGTCGATCTGGTCGATATGCCCGGAAAGACGACCCTGCTCTAACATTTTGGCTGCGTAGTCCTCTGCCTTCTCGGCGTCAATGCCCAGAAGCTCTCCCAGTTGGTCAAACCCGATGTTATTGTATAGCTTTGATGCACCGAGCAGATTGTGTTCAAGTACAGCTTTATCAAGGACGGTAGATCCGTCTGCAGTCTTGGCGAGCTGATGCGGCTGCAGCTTGGTCGCAAAGGCTTTGATCTCTGCGGGTGATAGGAGTCGGTCGAGGAAGATCTTCTCAAGAATAGGGTAGTCATCAAGTGAGCTGGCACGTTCATCTTTATATAGTCTGGCCAACATTCTCCCACGTTGCGGTCCGGCAGGTGCCAGAACTGTGCAGATGATTGCAGCTCCCAATGCTGCGACGCGGTCATCTTCGTCTACTAATGACTCCTGGCTCATGGCGTAGTATGCAGCTGCAGCATCGAGGAAAGATCGCTGAGCGTCGTAGATGCGGGCCTGACTGAGCTGAAAGTGCATCTTTGTCTCCTTGTCTTGGACGTTGAAGATGATGTTTTTAACCTTGTTCAAGTGCGAGAAGGCACTCGTTGGGTCGTCCTCCTCGAGGTAGCAACGCACGATTCGGATCCATACTCTCGCCTTGTCGTCGGCTGTGACCGACTTCTGTGTTGACTCTAAGTTGATCGAAGCCAGGATCTGCGCGGATTTCCTGAAGTCTTCGGTGGCCTCAAAGGCGTCTGCCAGCGCCTCTTTGATTGATGTGTCCTGCTCCTCATACTGCCCCGCACCCTTTGACTGTAGCAGCGAAACAGTCTTTTCACCGACCTCAATCTTGATGTCTGGATCCTGGACGTTGCGAAATGCGTCTGCGAAGGCGGCAAGGAGCGGTCGGAGCTGAACTATGCCTATGGAATCGTCGAGGAGGGTGCTTGCGTATGCATTGAGATTCCCGGTGAGGTTGTCTGTAGAGACGGTGATCTGCTCAAGAATCGCAGTGTATTGCGAAGGCTTGCTGCCGGTCGGGGCTTGCTGAACGTCCTGGAGTGCGGAGGCAACTGCTGGTGAAGCCATGTCCGCGGGGGTGAGCAAACAGCTCCGGTGGTTGAGGTTCGGTGGCGATGGCAGGCTCGCAGCTAGACGAAGATGTGGTCGAGGGAGACAGTGGGCAGAGCAGTAATCCCGCAGTAGCTTCAGTCGATATCTCTACCTTTAGAAAGCTACGTGAATGCAAGGCAACGGTCGTGTGGGGGAGGGGCGGTGGGAGCTATGACGCTTGGCAAGGCAGCCGCGCTAGTGAATCGTGAATGCGGCCTCTTTCATCGCCGCAATCCATTGTCTTGCCAACATCTCCCCCCTCTCGACTGCACCCCCGTTCAGGCTGCGCCGACTGATCCACTCGCTGCTACCCACCAGCTTCAAGGACCGTCTAGCACCACACACACTCCTGTGCGCTGCGCTGAACGGACTACCTACACAGCTCGACGCTGCACCAGCCGGCCGCCGACCACACACTCCTTTGTCGCAAAGATGAATGGAATTAAGCAGGACCCGGACGCAGGGACGCCGGTCCAGTACATGGACGACGAGTTCTTCGAGGACACGGGGGAGATGACGATGCCACCGCCAGACACCAAGAGTGACGTATGGGTAACGCGCATCGAGAAGTGGCTGTACGACGCCGTCTCCAATTGGGATGATCTCGCCGAAGGCAACGATGACGATCAAATCACAATCGGAGAGGTGCTCGCCTTCAACACAACAGCCGGTATCGACAGGACTAAGCCAATGCGACTCTTCTTCAGTGAACGCTGGCGCGCGAAGGCAAAGCTACCTACAGCTTTTGAATTGCAGCCTACAGACACATCAGACACATTACTAGGCAACACATACGTCTTCACCGAGAAGGATCTGCCGGGCTACAAGCCCAGTGCATTCGGTCAGGGCCACCGCGGCGGGCCGGGTGGCTGGAACCAGCAGGATTCAAAGGGGCGCATACAGAAGCGCGGGAAGTACAGGAAGGCGATTCCCAAGCAGACCGCCCTCATCGGTCATGCTACTCGCCAGTACCAGGCGAACCCACTGCCCACTAGGGAATTCAAGGAATTTGAGGCGCAGCGTCGCGAGCAGGCCATTCAGGGCTCGTTCAAGGAGACCCAGATTATCAAGGACCCGGGTGTCGTCAACTACAACAACGTTCAGAGCAAGTTCAACTCGTTCATCAGGACGACCACAGCCAAGAAGCCACAGCTCAACAAGGCTGCCCGTATTTCTCACCGCGAGTTGATGGACCTGCTTCATGGCTTGTTCGACGAGTACGAGTACTGGCCGATGAAGGCGCTCAAAGCCCGCACAAAGCAGCCAGAGCAGTACCTCAAGGAGGTCCTCCCAGAGATGGCTCATCTCGTCAAGTCGGGTCCTTTTGCCAGCAACTGGCAGCGAATGGCGCACTTCAACATTGGGCGTACGCTCACCAGCCAGCAGTCTACACTGGCGCCAGACATGGGAGGGGACGACTCAGAGGATGACGATATGGAGGATGTCATCTAGAACTCGCGCTTCTCGTAGCGTGTCTGGTGTACAATTTGATTGGGGAGCATAGGGCGCGGTTTCGTACTGCTGACTTATCGCCTGCGTAGAATCATGAACAGATTTCATCATTGCATGTCCTCAAGGATAATGCGAACTCGAGTCTCAGACAGGGCGTTCCGGCTGCTATACATATACCCATTAATAAAATCAATTGAATTAGACCAACCACGCACGCGAACATTTGCATTCGAAAGTTCAAAATTGCACAACAAGCCACGAACTTGTGTGTATCTGACCTAAACAGCCCGACTCTCCACACGCCGCGGCACAACGACCCGCCGCTAACGCACGACACGACCAGCATTACCTCGACGAGCTTAGTGTCCGCATCCATCACCGTCATCCGCTCACATCAACGGCCATGGCTGACCAGAACACGCTCTCAATTCTCCTGGATTCGTCGTTCGTTCTTCCGGATTCGCAGGCGCGAGGAAAGCAAAGGCAATCACGCCTCCCACCCTACTCGACACTGCCACCATGACGGCCCCCCAGCAATCGCAAGAGCCGGGGAGAAAAGTGAAGAACGGACCCCACTGGCTGGACCGCTATGCAACTCCCTTCCACGACTGGACTTCTTCTCATACGGGCGGCCGAACGACGTACCAACGCCCGCTCGGGCTCGTGGAGCTCTCCTTCGACGCGGACGGGGTCCACTATGGCGGCCGTGCAGACATGACGGCAACGCTGACGCTCGCTCTCTCGCACTCCCTCTCGCCTACTGAATTCCGGCACAGGATCACGGCGGCGTGGACTGCGCTGCGGCTGCGCCACGTGCTGCTGATGAGCCGCTGCATCGAATCCACTGACGACTCCTCCTCGTCCTTCTCTGGGGCATTGCGGCGTTTCAGCATCGACCTCCCCGGCAGCGAGGAAGAAGCTGTGCAGGAGACGCTGCAGAGTGGAATCGTGTGGGTTGAGAACTTCTACGGCGCAGGGGAGGTGGACCCGCGGACACTGCACGACCACGCGCTGAACGTGGGACGCATTGTCGACCCAGCAATCTGTCTGTCGAAACTCCTCGTCTTACCCGTTCGACAGAAGGAGGACGGGACGAGCGAGCTCTCTCTACTGGT
Source organism: Epicoccum sorghinum (assembly GCA_020272525.1). Lineage (NCBI taxonomy): Eukaryota > Fungi > Ascomycota > Dothideomycetes > Pleosporales > Didymellaceae > Epicoccum > Epicoccum sorghinum. Next base: position 1,240,302 of record VXJJ01000022.1, on the reverse strand, counting down.
AATAATGGGCCACCAGATCTCCGACGGGCTGAGCGCATACAGCTGGTTCAGCGACCTGATCCGGCTGCTCAACCTTCCCCCCTCCACACTCAGCACCGAGATCCACTCCGCCCTACAACACAGCATCTTCTCCACCCGCCTGCCTCCAGCCCAGGAATCACTGTACCCAGCCGTCAAAGGCTCTCGTGCACGGCAGCGCTGGATATGGGCGATCCTGCGCGTGCTGCGCCACGTCCAGCACACCTTGCCCCCAAGCTTCTCCAACCCGCTATACCGCTCAACCCGCCTCAAGACTGCCCGCCCCCTCCCCAAAACCTACCCCAAGCTCTTCTCCTACTCCCCCGCCTCCCTCCCCCCAAACTCCACAGCCCACATCAATGCCACTCTCTCCCCCGCGGCCTCCGCACGCATGCAGGCCCTCTGCCGCAGCGCATCCCTTAGCATCGGGGCGGGCTGTTTCGCGCTCGCAGGACTGGCGATGATGGACCTCCACTCTACGCTCTCCCCTCCTCCTCTCCCCCAGCAATGACAGCATCCTTCCCCCTAAACCCGCGCTCCTTCTTCACCCCCTCCCCCTCCCCAGACTCCTGCATGCTCTCCTTCAGCGACGGCATCGTGCTGGGCCACACTTCCCGCTCTCTCCCCATCACCTCGCGCTTCCTGCTCACCGCCCGGCTTGCGAACCGCGAGCTGCGGGCTTACCAGAAACGCGGACGCCAGACTAGCCTGAACGCGGGTGGTGCGGCGGCGTTTGACAGACACGCGCCCGCGCGCCTCTTGGCGACGGGGTACCTGGCGCAGATCGAGCGCGTGGTTGCGAGGGGCAGCGAGACCGCAAAGCAGCTGGGCTTCGTGGGGCTTCCGCAGGGAGAGATGGAGGCGAAGAAGGGGCCCATGGCGACGTGTGGGGTGAGCAGTGTGGGGAGTTTAAAGGGGTTCTTTCGCGCTGGGGAGTATGATTTGGGTGATGAGAGTAAAGATTTTGTTGTGGATTATAGGGGTGTTAGGATGGGAGTCAGGGCGCGCGAGGGCGAGTTTTTGATTGGGAGTTCGACGGATGGTGAGGGTAGAGTAGGGTTCGGGGTCAGCTATGATGCGAGTGCCATTGATCCCGAGAAGGCGGAGTTGTGGGCAAGGACTATTACTGGGTTGCTTGAGGAGAGTAAAGCGAAGCTGTAGGGAAGACGAACAGATGGTGGGAGTCTAGGTAGATAGAAGTGGATAGCAGGCAATATCAAAATCAGGTGCAGCGGTCGTTAAGGACAAAATGAATCGATTCGGCTGTTCTCCAAGCCAAGGGTAGTCTTATTGAACCAGGCTGACTATTGCACAGATGTATATAACATGAAATTGTCTAGTGTAGGACGCTTATGCCTTCTGGGCGACAATGCCTGCGTGATGTTAGCTGTTTGTTTGAAGAACTAGTGTATTAGGAGCACGTACGCTCGACGTCGGCAACGGACTGGTCGAGGATGGACTTGAGGGTCTTGGGGCTCTCGAGCTCCTTCTCGATCTTGGCGATGATGGACTCGGCAAGCTCCTTCTGCTGCCTCTGCTTGACCTGGCCCTCGTAGCGGACCCACGAGTCAAGGACGTTCTTGGCCTCGTGAGCGATGGCGGTCTTCTGCTCGAGCTCGAAAGCCTGGGCCTCGAGCTTGGCAGTCTCCTGCGCGGTGTCAGCGGTGCTGTTTTTGTAGTACCATACTCTTCAATCCCCTGATGATTGTCGAAGACATAGTCTATCTTGTCGTGTGTGTGTAAAGTGTCGTACCTTGGAGACCTCGAACAGGGTCTTGGTGATGTCAATGACACCGCCGAGGTCCTGAACGCTCTCGATGCGCTCCTTGACGGCCTTGGTGTGGTCGGCGCGGGCGCTGTTCAGGATGCCAGAGATCTTCTCGACCTGCTGGTTGGCGTAGTCCTTCCAGGCAGGGCCGGCGTACTTGCCGACGGCCCAGAAGATGGTGAGGAGGGAGAGGGCGACGATGGACTCCTCGTTGACGACGTACAGCTCGTTGCTGATGGCGGCGACGGACAGACCAGCACCGGCGGACAGGACGGCGGCCTTGGTCAGCGGGCTGTTGCCGGGGACGGGGATGGCCTCCATGATGCTCTGGGCCTTCTTCTTGGGGTCCTCCTGCGAGGACTGGAAGCGGGCATGCGCGGCGAGCGAGGGGACGGTGCGGAGAGGGAGGGCTGGGCGGAGACGGGCGGCGCCTGTGCAGTGTTACTACGGGCGCTCACGAAGCTCTGAGCGCGCATTGTGGGCGCGCGGGAGGGCCAATGGCATCAGCGGGCCATCAGCGGGCTGGCACGTACCGACCGCGCTCCTTGCGAGACGAGAAGCCATTGCTGCGGATGAAGAGTGGGGAGGGTCGAGGTGGTGAGGTTCGACTGCAAGCTTCTTCGGGATGCAGGACGCAACTGCCAAGCGGCGGACGCTAGCCGAACAGGGCGCCGAACTCGAACTTCTGAACTTTTTTTGGAGGGCAGCATTGGTGAAGAAACATTCCGCCGCAACACCACTTTTTGCAAGCCTGCACAGTATGCCGGGCACCAAGACCGCGTCCACAGGGGCCAAATCTCCAGGCGGCGTCAAGCGCAAGAGGGATCCCGCCAAAGCCGAGCGCCGCGAGGCCAAGTCGAAGAAGCGCCAGAAGTCACCCCAAAGCGCAGACGAGGAGGATGTCCAGGCCAACATCCTGCAGCTCGAAGCCCAGATCCTCGAGTCGCGCCGCCACTACAACAACATTGCGACCCTGCTGCAGCTCGCTGGCAAGAACGACGATGATGCCTCCGTCCTCGCCGCCGTCGCCCTCTGCCGCGTCTTCTCGCGCCTGCTCGCTGCCGGGGACATGGTCAAGAGCAAGGGCATGGGCGAGGCCGAGGCGACCGTCGTGGCCTGGCTGCGCGAGCGCTACCGCGAGTTCCTGGACGTCCTGCTCCAGCGCTTCCTGCGCAGCCAGAACCCCGCCCAGCAGTCTGTCGCCCTGACGCTGCTCATGCGCCTGGTCAAGGAAGAGTCCAAGGCCACGGCCGACTACAACCTCAAGAATGGGCCCCTCACCCGTCTGGTTGAGACACTCCTGTTCCTGCCGCACGACGACCCGACCCGCGAAGAGTTCGCCGACAAGCACTTCAAGCTCTTTGACGACGTGCGCTTCCACACCTTCAAGACCATCAAGAACGTGCTCGCTACCGAACTCGACGACGTTGAGAGGAAGCTGGTTGCCTCGAACAGCTTGTCGCTGCTGCTATCCCTCGACACCGTCCCCCAGTCGAAGGACGACATCAAGAACTACCACACAGAGTCGCAGTCGAAGAGCTCGAGGCCGACTCTGCAGGTTTACAAGGTGCAGGCGCAGGAGGCATGGCTGGCTACAATGCGTGCTGGGCTCGATAAGGACCAGCGCAAGGCTATCCTAACTGTCTTCTCCTACCAGATCGCGCCATGGTTCCAGCAGCCCGAGATGCTGATGGACTTCCTGACCGACTCGTACGACGTTGGCGGTGCCACATCGCTCCTCGCTCTGTCTGGACTGTACTACTTGATCTCAGAGAAGAACCTCGACTACCCATCCTTCTATCTCAAACTCTACTCTCTTCTGGACGAGGGTCTCCTCCACTCGAAGCACCGATCGCGCTTCTTCAGACTGCTGGACACCTTCATGTCCTCGACACATTTGCCTGCCGCGCTCGTTGCCAGCTTCATAAAACGTCTCTCACGATTAGCACTTCACGGCCCGCCTGCCGGTGTCGTCATTGTCGTTCCATGGGTCTACAATATGTTCAAGCGCCACCCGGCGTGCACCTTCATGATGCACCGCGAAGTCCGCGATCCTGCCCTGAAAGAGAAGCTAGAGACAGAAGGCATGGACGATCCGTTCGACATGGATGAACTGGACCCGATGGAGACCAATGCCATCGACAGCAGCGTGTGGGAGGTTGAGGCGCTGCAGTCGCATTACCACCCTAACGTGGCTACCTTGGCCAAGATCATCTCAGAGCAATTCACCAAGCGCTCCTACAATTTGGAGGACTTCTTGGACCATTCATACACAGCTGTAAGTCTTGCGGAAGAAATATATTGTCGAACTGTTTGGCTAATCATTCACAGCTTCTTGACACGGAACTAGACAGGGATCTCAAGAAGGACCCCGAGGTCGAATTCGAGATTCCAAAGCGCATTCTCACTGCTGAGGAAGGTTTGAATCCGATAGGACAGCTGCTTCAGCAAGTCATAGAAGCAAAGTAGAATGTATTTATTAAGTCTGGACAAGCAGAGACACCATTCTCCACGTCAGGATTGTGAATCGAGGTTGGGGAAGGGGTCGGCGCTGAGTCTTTGAAGGTACAGGAACAGTGGCAGCCCTGATCAGGAGGGCGTTACGGATTCGCACGACGAACGAACAAAAGTGTACATTGTAGATCAGCATGGCGCGGCGTTAAACAGGATACCCACGGCAAAGCTGCATCCCATGGCGTAGGATAGACAGCCCGGGTTCGAATATGACACCTTTACATCAGTGGGACGTTGTAACTAAATGCACAGCTTACAGCTGGCGATATTTACATGCTCTTTCATTCAGTCATCAAAAGTCATCATGGTCACCCATCCACAGCAAGTCGAAGCCCTTGCTGAGAAGCCGGAGCTGAACAAAACACGAAGAAACTGGTTGATCGTTCCTATAGACTCGATAACATCCCATTTCAATTACAAAGAGGCCCACCGAATACAGATACCCTTCAAGAGCAACAGTCGGACTCTCCGTGGCAAATACACCGAAATCTAGATAGGGCCGCAGTCATAGCCGCACTTGTCGCGGCAGAAGGCGTCGTGGGCAGAGAGCTGGCACCTACAATCGTGCTGGCAGAGTAAAGCGCCTGCACAGCCCTGTCTTTAGTTAGCAGTGTATAACAGTAAGTAAGGTTTTGGGGGGGGGGGGGTTACGAACCTTGAGACAGGGTGTCATGCGTGCGGGACAGTCATTGCAGGTGACCTTATGGCCACTAGCAGCGACTGTGGTGACGATGAGGGCGAGGAAGAAGATTTTAAAGATGTGATGGAGCATTGTTGTTGCCGGGTGTTGGTGGTGGGGTTGGGTGGTTGAATTGTTTTGGTGGGTGGAGAAGGAACTGATCTTGGGAGGCGTGATGGCTTATAGAATATATAGTGTAGTATCTGCTGCATTTGTTGAAGGGAGTCATGGTGTTTGCATCCTGGGACTGGCCTTCCACACACACAGAGTTAAAGGAGCAGGGTGAAAGGGGCTGCGGGCGAATCCGACATACATCAACGCGGAGACTACTTGGCTATGCCCCCAGCTTGCTTTCATGTTACAGCAGTCGGCCCTGAAAAAAGAAGTCCGGCGCAATGTCTATTGACAGGCTGTTGGCTGAGATGCATCTTGTGATAATGCATTACACTGTTACTGAAAAAAAAAAAAAAAAAAAAAAAAAAAAAAAAAAAAACAGGAAGACTCTACAACCTACATGGAACTTCAGTGATTACAAGCTCTGCATTCATTCAATGGTGTGTTGGTGACGGATTTCTATTTAGATGTCAATCGATTCGGGCACGGGAGATGTGTGCAACTGACAAGAATGCATAGCGAGATTAAGGAACTTCTATAGATCGGCTGTAATGCTCTGCTCTGAGGCATTCAACCACGGGAATTATGAAGTCCGGCTGAGGAGACACACCGGTCCCAGAGCTAATAAGGATGAGTCGTTGTGGAATAGCTTCATCTACAGAACAGCCAACGTCAACTGAGCATGATGCATATCTTCACCGCACACACGCCCTGTGCTAGTTTCTCAAAAACCTCAAACATTTTACATAATCGCTCATTCTACACCAATACTCATACCACGGGTACGGAAGCGAGCGATATGTAGACTACTCCCATCTAGTCTACCACTCTATTCTAGCACTAGCCAGAGAACCCCCGCAAAACGGACCAGAGACTCCAAGCGCCCAAGTTAATTGCTTCTACGCTAGAGAAAAGAAGAACCACCTCTTCTACATACATATCCACTTTTCGTTCCGCTTTTCGTCCTGCTTCTACCTACTCCTCTCCACCCGAACCGCGTCTTCCTCTTACTCTCATCATCCCCCCCTTCTGTTCAGCACTCACAGCGCCACGCCACCTCACGTCTACCTCTCCACCCACTCATGCACCCACCCTACACCACTCCTACTCCACACTTCATCTCCAACACTCCATCCACGCGTTTCTGCATCCGACCAGGCTGAGACTGGGCTTGCGCTAATGCCAGCCGTGCAGCGTGCATGCAAGCGAGTTGGGCATCCCAGGGCTGCGCTAGCGTACCTGTCTATTGGAGGCTGAGTGAGCGGATGGGTGGATGGAAACTATGTAGGCGACTGAGCGAGGTGCATGGGGTTGGTGTAATGATGATGCGAAAAGGCGTGCGGTAGTGGGTGGGGTGCGGGAGGGCGGTGTGGAGGCTGTCTGGAGAGCGCGGTGTGCGGGTGTTCTAATTCATGAGAGGGCGTGTGAGCAATATGCTTGCCGGCTTGCAGTGTTTGATCAGCCTGCATAAAAGACTGCATGACGAGCATGGCGGCAAACACGGCAGGAAAGACAGAATGTCAGACATGATGGTGGAACTCAATGTAGTGAACTGTGTATTTGTTCGAAGGCTATCTATACACCTTCTCCAGGTCAATTGCCCGCAGATTCGCGTGCAACGACATAGTCATGGAGACACATTATCCCGCCCTCCTGTTGAGCGCCATACCCGCAATGAAAAGCAAGTCAATTCAATTAAATCCCGCCATGCAATCCATACTCCAGCTTTTCGAGTATAGCCGACCATGCAACAAGCTGGTATTGAGGAGAATATGTATCGAAAAGGTGATTGGTCGTTAAAAGGCCATGATGCTGTGCAAACATACTGCTAGCACGTCACATGCATGCCGCTGTATCGTGAGAATAGAAAGTGGTGCATCGACAGTGTTACCCATCTATGCGAGGAAGGCAGCGGCGGCGAGGGCGAGACCACCGAAGGAGACCATGTTGGCAGCAGCAGCGCCGGTGGCCACGGGAAGACCAGAGGAAGTGCCGCTAACACCGCTGGCGGGAGTCGAAGCTGGGCTGGAGCCGGTGCCGCTGGCAGAGCCGGAGGGCTTAGCAGAGCTGGCAGCGGGCACGCTGGTGTTACCAGCAGGAGGAGCGACGACAGAAGTAGCCAGAGTGGGGACAGGGACAACAGCAGGGACCGAGGCGGAGGCGACGGCAGAGCTGATGGCAGAGGCGACGGAAGAAGCGACTGCAGTGTTGTTAGCATCTAGGACGTGATCTGATAGTGAAGTGAGGCAGATGGACTGACCAGCTGGGACCGAGGCGGAGGCGACCGAAGAGGCAGCAGCAGGAGCAGAGACAGCGGGAGCAGTGGCAGTCGCAGGAGGAGCCTGGATCTGACCGTCGCCGATCTGGGAGATGGTCTGCACCTGGGCGGAGGCGGCAGCAGCCAGGGCGATGACAGAGATGGCGAAACGCATATTGGCGATTGATGTGTGTGGTAGAGTTGTTTAGTAAATGTGTATTGGGTGCAAGGTAGTGTAGGTGACACGGTTTGTTGAGCGAGTGGTTGGAAGTGAGAGATCGAAGTGATGGCGCGGTGAGCAGAGGGAAGAAGCAGTGGACGGGGAAGGAATGTACTCTATTTATTTGCAGTAGGAGCTTCACTCCCTTCCCTTCGCAGCAGCGAATTGACGTGCAGACAGGGATGAGACAAGCATCCAGCCAAGTAACTGGTGCGCTAGCACAGAGAAACGCCGTTATCAAGCTCATCGACGCCCTGCAAAGCCTGTTAGCAACCCTGCCGCCAGAGCCAGCCTTCCAACCACGGCCAAGCTCCGCGTCCGCTGCCTCAGCGAGCGCTGGTCGTGTCACAATTACTGTGACTTGCAGCGCCCTCGGTGTGCGCCCCAGCTGCGGCCCACGGCAGAAAAGCAGAAAAGCACCCGTGGTACAGCAGCAGGTCTGGATGGAGGCTCCGCGTCGGACACCTCACCTGCTGACGGCGATCTCAACGTTGGCTCCACGGGAAGCCCGCTGCACGGACGGCCCCGTCTGATTCGACGACTGGCGGCATCTGTCGTCAGGAACGCGCAGAGCTAGTGCGCAGCCAGCCGCGCAACAGCGCTCGAGATGTGCCCCAACGCGCCACTGCAAACGAATGCAATTGACAATTGTCCTGCAGCGCTCCACTGCTCTGCGCAACAGCGTTGCGCTGCGCTGCTATTTTTGTAGGCTTGCCACTGATCGCCAGCCAGCAAGTTCCCACCAGCTGGTGCGAGCCCAGACACTGCGTTTCAGAGCTGCACACGCGTCACTGCCGTCCAGCCTCGTTTCCAGGCTGGCTCCCCACCAACAATGCAGATCGGGTCCCGCCCTTGCTGCGTGGAATGCAAGCAATCAATTGTCAACAAGGCAGGTGGCGCTTGCAAAATCGAGATCCCCAATCCCGCCAGGACTGAGCCGCTTAGGCACAATTATATGCTTTCGGCTCCTCCAGCCCACTGCAGTCGCGCCGTGCCACGGTAGCACCAGATCGCACAAACAATCCCATTCATTGCACAATCTGCACCCATATATGGTATTTATTACCCCAGCAACCCCGCCTGCCCTACCGAGCCCACCTCAGGCGCCAGGGAGACATCTCCCCATCACCCCATGTTTTGATGCATTGCAAGCGAGTGTTTGCTGTTGTCGTGACAATTGTTGTTCAATCAGCGCGCTGTGTGGCTGAAACAAGCCGTGTTGCGGCCATGCCGCCTGCAGTGAACGGTTGGGAAACACAGTTTGCACCTGTGGCCTGCCGATAGGGTGGCATGGGGCGCCGCCGAAAGGTTGGATATTGATGAAGCATGACCTCCTGAAACCCTGCTTTCAACAATATTAGGAAAAAAGCCGCCATGCATCGCCTGCTCGCGAACAAGCAAGTCCTATCGGTAAACAAATAAGCCCTGTCAGCGAACAAGCAAATCAATGAGGTCACCAGGTGAGTCGCGCACGGTGCAGGTGAACTTAAGAACGATCGTTATTAATCTAGTGATGGATGTGGTATCTTTTCCTAGTACTCCGTGCTATGCAAAAGCCGTCATATCAAAACATGCACAAGCAATCTAGTTCTTCTCGCGCGTAATCTCGTCGCTAGTCTCAGAATCGCTGCCAGTCGGCGCCCTCTTTTCCGCGGGCTGCAAGATGCCCGACGATGTCTGGCCGTTGCCATCGGTGGTGCGCTTGAAGTAGTTGTGGATCTCCGCGCCAAAGTGGTCGTCGTGCTCGGCCTCCTCCCAGCCCTTCTTCTCAGAGAAATGGTTCTGCTGGCGCTCAACCCATTCAGCACGCATCTCATTGATCTTCTGCTCGTAGTCCAGCTTGGCGTCGTAGCCCTTGTGCTGGCCGCGCATGCGCTCCCACCAGGAAAGGTGCTTCCAGTGGATGGCGATGCCGTGGTAGTCGTGCTCGCGGCCGGCGCGGATGCAAGCCCAGCGGCGCTCCTGCTCCTTGAGATCCAGGCCGGTTGTGTCGGGCAGGAAGGCCAAGGTGAGGAATGCGCCGAGGAGACCGAACCAGGGGACGAAGTAAAACTTGGTCTGTGTGTCGATGTAGTTGTATAGGATGGAGGCGAGTAGAGCTCCTGCTTTACCGGCAGCGGCTGAGAATCCGTGAGCGGTGGCACGAACGGGTGTAGGGAACACCTCAGCGGCAACCAGGAAAGAGACGGAGTTGGGACCGAACTGGTTGAAGAATGAAGAGAGGAAGTACATGGCCTGGAAAGCATGGACGTGCTCGGGCTGTGTGAAGAAATCGAACGCAAAGGCGGGGACGATGAACAGAATGAAGTCGGCCATGAAACCAACAATCATCATCCATTTGCGTCCGTACAGCTTGTTGTCGATGAAAAAGGAGGCAAGGTAGTATCCGCAAAGCGACACACCAACATTGATCAGGTTGTAAAGCCAGCCGGTCATAACCGACTTGTTGCCAGGAGTGATGACCTTGATGAACTCGTTCTGGAACAGCTTGTTGCCGTAGAAAAAGACATCATTAGCAAACCAGGCACCAGCTGTGGCCAGCAACCGGGGGCCGAAGTAGCTGAAAGTCAGCTTCAAAGAAGCGACATCATATCCAGTAACGTGCGACTTCTTCTTTGCGAGCTGCAGCTGCTTGGACGCTGACTTCATCTTGTAGTAACGGAAGTAGACGAGCCACAAAGTGCCGACAGCGGGAATGGCGAATGAGACGCGGTAAGTCCACTGGGTGACAACCTTGGAGTAAGGTGGCGAGGATCCGTGGTGGAAGATCAGAAGCAAGACGATCAAGATAAGCTGGTTGGCGAGCTGTCCCCAACCCTGCATCAAGAAAGCACCGGTGACCTTACGGCCACGGTGCAGACGATCCTCCTTTGTCGAAACTTTGCCAGAGCCAGTGGCGTTCTCCATACCAGCAGTCGCGGTCATGGGGTACTCACCACCAACACCGATACCATAGAAGAACAGAGCCCAGACGTAGCAAATAACCCAGCCGTTCTCAGTGACACCCCAGGCAGCGGTAAGCATGAGAAGACCAACGAACATGATGACAGCATCCTGGATCAGGCCGTGGCGGCGACCCAGCCAGTCACCAATGATACCAACAAGGATCTGTCCCACAATGATACCGCAAATCTCAAGATAGTCGATAGCTTGCGTCCAGATCTCGTTGCAGGTGTCGAAAGTCTTCCAGCAGCTAGGGAAAGAGGCCTGTAGAAGCGGCCTGACGTTACCGATGGAAAAGAGAACGTAGCCTTCGAGACCGAGACCAGCGCCAGGAATCACGTAGTTCCTGAAGTACTGGCCAAGAGGGGCGAGGGGATCGCTCTTGAACAATGTCCAGAACTCACCCCACTCGCGGGAAAGTTCCTGCTTGTCGACATTGGTGACAAACTTGACGCGTTGACCAAGAGGCATATCAGCCCAGTAGGTACCGTTGGCATCGTAAAGATCATCGGGGTGAAGCAGTGCATGGAACACATCTGCTTCGTTGGAGGTCATATCTGGGCGAATGTCGACGTCCTGAGTCGCCATATGGTGACCGGTCATGTTCGGCCCGTGGGGAGCAGCGACTCCATAGTCGCGGATGGAGTTTGCCTCGCTATTTGTGGGGTCCATCGCGATTTTTAAACTGCGGCTAACGCAGAGATCACAATGCTGGTGTTGGTTCCGAGATGCAAGCTGGAATCAATATTCGAGAATCAGAATCGGGTTTCTCTTATATGCGGCCAAAAAATCGGAGCTTTGGCCTTGATAGTGGACCAAGCCTAGTGTCGCCGATGACGTTGTACCCGTGAACCCTTCAGAAACGACTGATGAAGCCTGTGGACAATATTCCTGCAGCAATTGTCCCAAATACAATGTTGCGTTGCAGCACGTTTCTTGGGAGCAGATTCTACTGGCTGTGGGATGGTTGAGGACCGACCGGATAGTGTGCCCTGCTAGTAATGATTTTGTTCGTATACGACCCTGCGTCCAGCGGAGCCAATTGGACCGATGCTCAAATGCTGGTCTCAGAGTGCAGCGTGGGTGCACCTAGATACTGAAACCCGGTGTGGGAGGGTCTGTGACAATTCACAAGGAGGACCCGAAAAGATTGACAAAGGCGCAAAGAGCACAACAAGTGCGAACGCTTGATGCGAGAAGGCTAAAGAGCGGCAAGCAGTGTACCCTGATACCTACCTTATATACGAGCGCTGCGCTGAGCTTTCTGAAAATTTCTAGTGTCCCCACGGTCGCGTCCGGCGGTCGTGCTCGAATCGAAAGTTCAAGCAACCCCGGCACCGCCAACACGGGTAAGTGCTCGCGTGTCCACAAAAACGACCGCTTTGGGCAGCGGTCTACGGTCTGGCAGCTCAGAGTTAGTGCCATTGGATGCGCCTGGCTCTGCCCTTCCCCACCTGCCGGTGTAGATACATCTGAGCTGCCTCTGCAGCCCTGCGTTCCCCAGAAACGTTTTTCTCCAAACTCTTCATCATGTCCACGACGTCAAACTTTGCAAGCCAAGGCTACGCCCAGCTGAGGCAAGCACGCTCAAGCCGAAAGCTTCGCAGGGCGCGGCGGCCGCCGTGTGCTCGGCACAAGGAATTGACGCCCGCGTCCGTCGATGCGTTTGCGACGTTGGCCTTGGAGGCGACGAAGCCAGAAGTGTGAGCATACCGTCCAATCAGAGAGTCTCTGGCAAGAACGTGGTGAGTTCTCTCGCTCGGAGAGCCCAGCCAAGTCTGGCCAACGACCCACTTCCGGCTTAGCCTGCATCGATCCCTCGCCCCATTCTGCGGACCCCAACATCGTTGCCATCAAGTGCCTTCTTGGAATCCCGCGAAGTGACATTGCGCGGCATGTCTACCTAGTGTGCATTTCATGCTGCACGGCTGATGACGCAGGCAATTTACTTTTCGATTGAGATCAGGTCACGTCGATATCGCGCGTGGGAGCCACACGAACAGCAGCGACCTGGACGGCTCCAAGCACATGGTTCTGAAGACCCCACATCACTGCGGCACATGTGTTCTGGCGACTGGCCCCTGGGGCTGGTCGCGGAGGCGGGAATAGGGAGGTGGGGCTTTGGAGGAGGGTCTGATATTGGGCAGTGGAGCGATGGATGTAGTCGGAACAAGCCGTAGAAGCTTCACGCCGGTAGCATGTCTTACAGGAAACGGCCCTGAACTCAATCTGCGCCGCTGCTCAAGTGCTGTCATAGACGCGGCATCTCCGGGTTCGAAACATTGCGATGAAAAGCCTTTGCTTGGTCCTGTCAATCACCGGTTATCTGTTTCAACATAGCGGCTCAATGCTATAACACATCCGTACGATGTTGATATTAGGTATGTGCACTATGTAATACTATTTTACAGGGTCTTTTCCGGCAGTGTTCATTAAGCTACGCGAGTAGGATCAACCTATGCGCATTCACTGACATGACACGGCCAAGCAACGACAAGCAATGCCACGCAGTGCCACCCCGGTGACAGACTGCAAGCCGCCAATTGGCAGCTGTGATTCAAATGATACGCAAGACTCCACCCTATGTAAATATACCTTGTCCAAACAACAGATTTTGCTCCTGAACCTCAGTCCAGCCAGTTCTGATACTTGCAAGAGCATCCTCCTGACCCGCCATCGATGGGTCCTGTCACGTTGAAGCGTCCCTGGGTGCCGCTCACGAGATTGCCGCCGAATGCTCGATCTTCGAATTGGAATGAGCGCTTTGAGGCATCGTTCTTGATCGTCCCATCGCTCTCCATAGTGTAGCAGTAGAGATTCTTCTTTGCTGCATTGCCGCCATGTCTGTCGATAGTGACAGTAACTGGATAGGGAAACGTCCCTGGTCGCTTATATTCGCTTGAGCCCGATTGTGCCGAACTCTGGAGCAGTGGCTTGCTTGAGTTGCTGCGCGTCCACATCTGAACCAGGAAACGCGTTTGGGCAAAAGTGCAGCGTAGTGTGGCCGCCTCTTCCGTGCTACCCCCGTCTACATCCGCAGGATTGCCACCGCGGTTGGTCCCATTTATCTGCTTAAGGAATATGGACCGGTCGTAGTATGTGTAGAAACCATAATGCTCATTGTCCTTGCCACGGTTGTACAGCCTGAGTGGCTGCGCGGAAGGGAAAGGAAGGAGATTTGCTGGAGCGGCAGTTCCGTCGGGGTTGAGCATTGGGGCAGGGATAGACGCGGTGATATTCGTAGGATCACTCCCTGCACGCTTGGTGCGTTGGGCTGCAGTAGCAGTCGGATCCTGGAAGGAGATGTACAAGGGTGTATCTTCGCCATCAAAAGGAGCGCTATTTCCGTCGGTCGTATTTCCCAGGAACACCATATCTTCGCTGCTTGGGGGCGCAGGCGATGGTGAAGGTGCTGCACGAGCATGCAGGAAGCGCTCCCGGATAAAAGCTCCAACTGATACTGCATTTGCTGCCCGTCTTGTAGCCTGAGTCCTCGAAGCCACGGCTGTACTGCTATTATCGAAAGTTATTTCGAGCTTCATGTTCGGTTGGTCTGGCTTGTTGGGCTTGACTGAGTTCTGCAGTTCCTTAGGTAGAGCGCAGCTCCAGAGGGTCGTAGGCGCCACGCATCCGCTTTCTTCTTCCACGGCTTCAGGTTGAGCAATCGTCAGAACACCGGTAGGAATTGGAGGAAGATTCGTCAATGTTAGCCATTGGGATGACGACCCACTGCCTGGCTGGGTGGAAATAGGTGTAGTCTGAGTCATGTCGGTCTTCCTTCTAGTAAAGACAACAACGACCGGGATGAGGATCGCAAGCAAGATAAACAGTATCAGACAGCAACCACAGCACCAAAAGAAACACCCTCGCCTTTTCTTCTTCTTCTCATCGGGCTTCTGCTTCTGCTTCTCCTGCTGCTTCCGCTTCAGACATGGTAGCATGGTCTTCATGTCAAAAACTTTTCGATGCTTTTTCGGTTGCTTCAAGTTGGGAGTAGAAGCTGGTGAGCTGCCTCTACTTCCATTATCATAGCTGAAATGAGAGCCTTTGTGCGCAAAAGTAGGGGGTGGCGCGAACGTGGGCAAGTTTGCCGACGGGGTGTTTGACTTGGACGCGTGTGAACCTACCCCCTGGAAATTGTGCGCTGGCCAGGACGTATGATTCTGTTGTTGCGCCGTTAGCTGAGGATTAGCGTAGAGCTGCCGTACGTTGACATCCTGTCGGCGATCCTGCAGCTCGATGTTGACGTTGATTGGCCGCGACACTTCTTCCACCTGACGCGGCATCAGGACTGTCGCCATAGCTGCCGTGGCTACCACAGGAGTTGCAGACATTGCCGATTGTGGAGAGGTTACACTTCGGTCTGAGGTTGTTGCTGGTTGGTGACTGCGGGCCTCCACAACGTGAATCGGTGATGCATCTGCTGAGAGCTCACTTGCGATAGTCATAGGCGAGGCATGTCGTGACGCTGTACTTTCGCTCATGGGTGCAGGCACGACGATAGGCAGACGTCCCTTTGATGGCAGAGTACGATCGGCGTAAGACTGCTCCACAGGTGTCCAGTCACCAGCAGGCAACGAAGCAGGCGCTTCTCTGGTCTGGCTGTACTGGAGTGGCAGGGCTGGAACTTCGGGTGTTTTTGGTATGCTCTGCTCACCTCTCGGCCACGTACCAGTCAGTGGTGTGGTGACAAACGGAGTGGTGATGACATTCCACCAGCCTTGCGACCGTCGGGGTGTGGGTACTAAAGGCGTCTCGACTGTCAAAGTCGTTTCGACGGTGCGATCATGCAAGCGCAGAGGTGACACGTCCTCTTCAAAGAAGGTATCACTCGACATCACGCGGTTCTTCCTTAGTGCTTCCTCGTCATATTCCTCAAACGCTGTTTCGTTGGAGTCGGTAGTGTCGTTTCTGTTGTGCGTCGGTGAATCTGGAACTGATTTAGCCGTCGTGGTTGCACCTGACGCTCCTACAAGCCCTAGGGGAAGAGCGGGAACAGGAGGCACATTCTGACCCGTAGGATGAGGATTGAAGGTGTGACGGGAGTACACGCTAGGCGTATAATCAGATGCGGTGTATGGCGTGTCGGGCGACCAAACAGATTGCATTGGCATTGCAGGAGTGACGACAATGCTGGGAGTGACCAGAGTTGTGTCACTCCCAGATCGTTGGCGGGCTCCTTGATATGGGCTGAAGTCGGAAACACTGTCCGTAGGGACAGTGATGCCGATGGGAATCGGCCGGTCCCATGGAGAGATCTCGTTCCAAGTTGCGGTACCTGGTGCTGGCGCAAGAGAATCTGCAGTCTTGGGCTCGTGGTCAATACTAGGCACTCTGTGATGTGATGACCCTGGTTGAGGCGTTCCTCTTGTGATGCCCAGTCCTTTGAATTTCATCGATGACCGTCCAACGCTGAACCAGCTTTTTCGTGATGCTCCGTAGCCATCGTTTTGAGGGAAGACCTGATGAGGTGTATGGCCGTGGTGTCTTGCAAAGCTTGTGTCCAACTTCGCTTGGCGGCCCAGGAGCTCACGTCTCCTACTCTTTTGACGCGACACGCGTGAAGTAAAAGACCGCGAACTCCGCTTGCTGGCCGCTCTCTGCGAAGTTCCCTGGACGTCGCTATGCCATGCTTCTCTCTCTTGTGTCGCTTTAGGGAGCGCAATCGTTCCATCGAAGTGCCCGTTCAGGTGTATTACTATCTGATCGTCACGATCATTGTGTGGTGCAGAAGATTCAAGCTCATAGTGTGCGGGTTCGGTCGGTCGGTGCGAGCCGACATTTCTGGTGCTCATTGTGACTGCTCTCCGTTTAGGCGGGTGAGATGAAAGCAAACAGACAAGTCGTTGAACGCCTTCAGTTGTAGCGACTACAGTCTGAGATATGAGACTGCTAAGAAGGGGCTAATTGAAGACAATAGACAACTAAAGACAATAGGCAGAATGGCTTGCTTGCTGAAAAGTGAAGGTGAATGCATGTAACGACAGTCTGAATGCATGTAACGACAGTCTGAATGCAATGAAAAGACAAGAACATGAAAAGGAAGCTCGCGTGCAGAAACACGACCTCCAGGCCCCCGGATCTTCTTGAAGCCCTCGAGCGTGCAGGGAACTCAATCAAACGAAAGTAGCTCCCTCGCACTACTTACCGTCTCGTCTTCTGATTCGTCACAAGCGCTAGGTACGCTGGCTTGGACGAGGTCCATTTTCGTCCCAGCAACAGCAGTCTGTGGGCGGGGAGTGAATGTGATTGGACGCAGCGTCCAGATCGGTCGTGCGGCGGGCGCCATCTCCCAGAGATGAGGCTCAATAGCCGCCGAAGATTCGTTGAACCTGGAATTGTACTACACGAGGCGAAAACTGAGACGCTCCAGAGGCCAAGGTGGATGTTGTGGCAGGCAATATGAGGGGCCAGCCAGTAGGAGCCAGGCACGACTTAGCGTAAGCGCCCGCTCTTGCTGCGCGCCAACCGTTGGATGGTGCTCTTCCAAGTGTGTAACCCTTTTAAGCCCTCGACGTCTGGCCTGCAACACGCAATCTCGATACATCAAAGTCGTGTGTCTGCTTCAATTTGTTTGAGACTTTATTCTTCTTGTGTTCGTTCTGCGTTCCCCTGCAACAATGGACCCGTGGACGTGTCTCAGACAAACCACGTGCATGTGAAGACCTAATACGGCAGCAGCATATGCGCATTCATTATGCATCCGACGCCAATATAGCAATTTCGCATGAGAAGGAAGTCAAGCATGCGCAGCATACCTGCCTTGATGGGTTGTAAGTGATGAGTTGTGTGCTTGTACGGAAACCATGCGCAGTGCCGATCTTTCAATGGCCTGCTTCGGTGGTATTCACTCTACAATGTCGTGCATCGAAGATTCAGACGTACAGATATACTAGCGATGTCTGTTGCAGCTATCAGATCTTGTTGAATGCTCTCCAAGGGATGGGTGCACGGCAACCTTTACAGATTGTCGACTGCTCCTTATCAGGATAGTGACTCCTTTACGAACGTCGACATGAAGGGTCAGCAACACGAGCTGCTAATGCAGGCGCCCTAGCCCGCGTGTTTGCAAGACCCTGCCTCACTGTAGCCAGCCCGAACGCATCGTCTACCTCGAGAATGCAAGTCGGCCACGTTACGGTAGATCATGATGGTGGCACCGCAAAAGGGTAGATCGCGTGGGTGGAGCCCGGTGCTAGACTGCTAGTCAGGGCCTCCTAATGATTAGAAGCTCGCCAAGCGGGAGGCTCAGAAGGGCAATTTTATCAATCGCGAGGAGCTCCTTTTTGGCTCCAGGCGTTCTCTCTCTGTATGCAGCCGTGATCCAAGCTCTTGTGCCTCTGATCTCAAGTAGTCCGCGAGGAAAGCTGTCTTTTGACGTTGCACCGCAGACCTCGCTCCCTATCCTCCCGCTGCAAGTGCGACCGCCTCGCATAACCGACCGAAAAGCTTCAGAGCGCAGCCAGCTGGCCTCATCGCAACCGACCCGCCTTGCGTTTTCCCGCGCATTGCTTATCGTTGAGCGTCGGTACAGCCTGACAGCCCTGCTGCCAAAGGCCACGCGCCGCAGGTCCCTGTGCATTCCGCGCACTTTACAACCCCGATAAAGTCACGCTGGCTTCCCAATCCTCCTTCTCCAGTAACGCTGGCCAACGCCGACGGCGCTCCTCTGCCGCCAAAACACTGCCACCCAATCTCAATCTAGGCCTTCCCAATAGATTAGGGACAACAAGTGGCCTTTCGGGCGGCTCCTTGGGCGAAGGCCTGCCCACCATTCCTGGCACACCCGCTCTCGACATGTCCAGATCGCCCTCACCTCGACCCGGAGGCTGGTCGAGTCCTGGTCTGAACACGCCGTACGATTCAAACGGTCCAAATGGCTCGTCGCACAATGTCACCTGGGCCTCTGCCCAGGCCCGAAGCGCTGAGGTGAATGGGTATCCAGGCTTCACACCAAGGAATCAGGGCTTTTTCTCAAAGCACTTCCGCAAAATATCCACGAGCCTGCCTATCAGTTACGGCGACAAGGAAAAATTGGGACGTGGGCGGAGCCAAGGGAACAAAGTAACTCAGCTGGCAAACCGTGTCGGTTGGAACCTCTGGCGCTTGAGACGGTCACTGGGAGTAGTACTTCTTATTATTTTCAGCATCATTATGTTCTACGCGACACGTAAGCACGGAGCGTTCTCACTCTTTGATCGCCACTAACATGTGTAGCTCTGCATCGAATGTACAGGCGATCTGCGCTTTTCGGCGGCGGCAACAAGTACGTTATCATCTTAGCGGCGAACCAGGGTGGTGGTGTTATGGAGTGGAAAGGTCCTCGCGAATGGGCCATTGAGCGCGACAGCGTCAAGAACAAGAAGAAGTACACCAAGAAATGGGGCTACGATCTTGAGATCGTGGACATGAGCACAAAGAAACGTTATGCCCACGAGTGGAGGGAGAGCTGGGAGAAGGTCGACACTATCCGCAACGCTATGCGCAAATATCCTCAGGCTGAATGGTATGTCAGACTGCCTCAGGCTCAGCTACAGTGACTGACCACGACAGGTTCTGGTGGCTCGATACGAACACTTTCATCATGGAACCTTCTTACTCTCTTCAGAAGCACATCTTCAAGAACCTTCAGGATCACACATACCGCGACATCAACCACTACAATCCCCTCAATATCTCTCACCCTCTGACCGACGAATACCTCGATCCCGAGACTCGCTCTCCTGTCGGCGACGGTCGAGTGGAGTCTATTAACATGCTCGTACCCCAGGATTGCGGCGGTTTCAACTTGGGCTCCTTCATGTTGCGAAGGAGTGTATGGACGGACCGACTCCTTGATATCTGGTGGGATCCCGTTGGCTATGAGCAAAAGCATATGGAATGGGAGCACAAGGAGCAAGACGCTTTTGAGTACATGTATCAAAACCAGCCCTGGATTCGACCACATGTCGCCTTCCTGCAGCAACGCAAGATCAACAGCTTCCCTCCAGGCGCATGCGGCGACGAGGGCGACGACGTTGGCATCCACTACCAAGAGAAGGACCGCGACTTCCTGGTCAACATGGCTGGTTGTGAGTGGGGCCGCGACTGTTGGGCTGAGATGTACAACTACCGTCAACTCAGCAACCGTTTGAACAGGAATCCTTGGGAGAAGTTTAAGGATGGGATCAGCGACTTCTTCAAGAAGCCGGCTAAGAAGGACGAGAAGAAGAAAGAGGAGAAGAAGAACTAATTCTTGAGGCTTGCCATCACAACGCTCATTGATGAGAGTCTTGGCCGAACTCGATCAGCGCAGACCGCCACGGCTTCACGTGAGCACCACCACATCCTTATCAAACTCCACACCGCATTCCAACGTATAGTGTACCATATTTCAGCTGGAGCGGAGAAGAGCTGGGCATGTCTGTCCTTTCGAAGTCGTGTAACCAACTCCACTTTTACAAGTTTATTTTGACGAACGCCCACGAAATTGTACTGGCATTAGAGCTGCGTCGTTGCTATCGGGTCTATTCAACGATTCCTTCCTGGGATCACAACTCGCGCTGTCGGTTGGGAGAACATGTTATCATATATCTGCATAATAATGGCGTTACGTTCTATTGTTAGTGAACCGTCTTTGGCAATAAACAAATCATTAACTGGAGGGCTGCGCCTCATTAAGCTACCGCCAATATGAGAAAGTATGTCAGACCAAGGCGCAACTCGCATGTCCTCATAAGCACTTCGATGACGTGCTGAACAGGATACCACTGTCGTCCCACAGAACGAGCTCGAGATGTGGGCACATATTTGTTATCCAGGGCTACGGTAGCGAAGAGACAGAAGGGTGCGCAGCATTATCTCAAGATTGTATGATGCAAGGCAGGCGACTAAAGGCTGCGCAGCTGTGTCTTGTACCAAGGCCAGGTGAGCACCATAAACGGCTAGACTGCTGGCGATAGGTGTGCGGGAGTGTAACGTGATTCGTTCATGCGAACATCCACCGCTATTTGTCTACGTGACCCTGCCCAAGAGGCTGGCCAGCACACGGGATCAGAACGAATGTCACAAACTTTCCCGTGAACCTCTACCCCAGCCTTCGCACACACTCTCTTTGTTGTTTCCTTTCCTCCTCGCCCACGCTGATCTGTCAAACCTCCGGTGCCCCACTACACCCCGCCCTAGACGTCACTACGCTCCGGATCGACGAGCCAGCCTGTGGCGTAGCGCCGAAACGCGGTCCTGTTGTAGTATCCCCAGGTGCAGCGATAGCCACGCGCAATCTGGGTCCAGCGGCATAGGTCGTGCGCTGCTCGAGGGGTGGTGCAGCTTGTTGTTGTTCTGCACCAAAACACCCTGCTTCCTCTAGAGCCCCTCATCACAGACAACGCGCCTGGAGACAAAGAACCGAAGTCGGAACTGGTCCTGGTGGATCCACCTGCGCGCATATCTCTCCACCTTGCGCCTACGCATCGCGTGAAGAAGAGGCAGTCGTCTGCATCTACTTGTCAGACTACCTCATAGATATTGTAATGCAAGAGTATCACCCGCAACGACTAGCTCGGCAAGCCGAAGACACGTACATACGGGATTTAAACATGCCTCCTTCGCATTCAAGGACGTCTCCATCTGGGCAGCATTCAGAAGGTGTGTGACGCACAAGGCAGCTCTCATGATGTCCGAACTTTATCATGAGCATTTCTCCGACAATGTGAACTGCCCTCTTTGGCTTACCACAGGCTAACACGGTGACCCCAGAATCATGGATAGACATCAGCTCAAGGCCATCATCATCCTCTCTATCCTCTGCTACTGATGAGATCATCACAACGGGTCTCACAGTCCAATATGACTCGAACTTGTACCGGAGGAACCGAAGGCTACGCGGTGGCCGATTCCAGACAGGCATCAGCCACCGTGCTGGTGGAGGCAATAGCAGCCAGGAGGAATACGATGAAAGCGAGAGCGAATCGGACAGGGTCATGACCTCTTCGAACGAGCACATCGGGCCCTCCCCGCTCAGACAGGAGGTGCATCATAGCACTCGCGGACCACACTCCGTTGCCTCTTCCGATACTATGTCTGATAGGGAAGAGGAGGAAGATGATGACGACGAAAATGCGACAGCAGTGAACTACCCAAGATCGACTGCTCGACAGTTCCAGCCTCGTCCGAACGCCTTCTCGCATCCTCGAACCGAACACGCCGTACGACCACAGTCCGGCACAATCTACACCCCACGAAGGCCCGTTTCAAGGCCAGGCTCTCAACGACAGCACTCGTACCCACAGCACACACCGTACAATATCATATCTCCCAGTCATCAAGCTGATCATGACGAGGCTCTCCGAGCTAGTCTCTCGACCCTCCTTTCTGCCGCTGCAGCAGTCCGAGGTCTTCCCAAGCCTGGTCAGCCCCGAACCGCACCGGCTGCAACGTCCAGTCGCATAGACCCAACCTCCCTCCGCATGGTGCCTGAATCCGTCGCGCTGGGTGGGATAATCGAAGAAGCAGCAAACGATTCATCCTCGCGCGCCACGAGCAGCAGCCCGTCCGACAAATCCAAACGCAAAGCCAGCCCTGCCGCCGCCAGTATACGCAGTAGCAGTAGAGACCGGCACGCAGCAAAGAAGGCGCGTAAGCAGAGCGCTATGATCGAGGAGATTAGCCCTACGTTGTTTACCTGGGTGGTCAGCGCCGGCGTTGTTGTGCTCGTCAGCGCGCTTAGTTTTTCTGCAGGTTACGTTGTGGGCAACGAAGCTGGCTACGCTGAGGCCATGGGCCAGATGGGCGCAGTCGGATCTGAGGCTGGCAGCTGTGGCAAGGAAGCCGTGCGAGGTACTGGTTTGGGCCTGCGTCGGCTGCGCTGGACGGGCGGCGCTGTAGTCCGTGTCTGAAGATGACGTGGACGTCCTCATGCTGGCACGACGTGACTGACACGAACTTGAAGCGGTGGCTTTATTTGCATGTTTCTGGAGCAAGCACACAGGGGTGGTATTTGTCTTTGCCCTTTTGGCCACCATTTTCCCGGCGTTTTCTTTGATTTCCAGCATGCATTTTTCCTTCGATCTACGGGAAGGCGCAGGAGCTGGCGTTCGGTTCCATACAGTCAGTAATTGATGTTACACTGACGCGATAGATTGCGGACTGGTGCGTTTAGCTAGCCATCTACGCAAAACAATACCACTTCACACCGTCGGTCGCTACTTATATGTTATTGTGATACCTTTCTTCCACATTAGACCATAGGACGTTGAAACAAGTTCTCCTGTCTGATTCCCCATCTGTTAAGGTACTGTTTTAGGGTTTTTGTGTCGCGTTCACGGGATACATGAACTAGTCTGCCTAACAAACACTACTGACATAGCAGCAAGCTGACTCTAGCTATCGCTCTCTATCCAATTTACCCTTAGCTTGCGCTCGTGTATCTGCCGTCGCCGTCTGACCTGCACAACCTATCTCACAAGCTTTTGCGCGACCCGATGCACTACATGGCCCCAGTTTTCTCTTCGCGCTCCCTCGCGTTTCGCAATTACTTGGAATTCGGCAACAAGTGGTGTTCGTTAGTTCGGGCTGAAAGGCACTGCTAGTTAGGACTACAATGAGACAAACATTTAAGGTACAGATAGATTCTGTACACAGAGATAATGATCTTGATACTGCATAAGTTTCGCTGCGACGCATTTAATACATGAAAAGTTATATCTGCAGAAGAAGAAGAAGAAGAAGAAGAAGTTGCGAGTCTAGCGAGGGCTCTAAGGGCTTAGAAAGACAATACTCTTAGCAACAAGATTCTATACTGAACATGCGATTATGGTCTCCAGACGTCTGTTATACAGTGATCCTTCGCGTAGACACGTCGTCACATCTGTCTCCATGGACAGACTCGTGCAGTGTTTGCCCTCCAAAGCCCACGCTGAGACCATGGGGCAGCAACTCTTCCAGTGGAGACACAAAGCCTTCGTTTGTCTAATTCTCATCTCTGTTCCTTTCGACATGATCCACATCCGGGACATGGACATACTCTGTGCTGTTCGCAGGGGCGATCGAGCTGACGTGTTGGACAGTCCGCTTTCTGAGCGCTCTCTCGGCTTTGCTGCCCGTGAACGTGTTCTCTTTGAGGCATTGGACATACGGTGCTTTCTCGATACCAACATATACAGATCCATCACTGCCAAAATAGCGGCCATAAACATTGTAGCTACGAACAATATGAAGTTGTATGGACAATGCAAAAGTACTGAATCTCTGGCAGAGGATCCGCCAGGTACGATGGAGTGATTGCGGGACCCCAGGAGCTTCCTGTAAGCCATTACAGGAAACCCGAGTTGGACAGTAGAGCTGCCGATGATAGATAAGACAAGAGTTGTTAGTCCGGCTTAGTTTTCGGGACGGAATTCAAATAACTTAGTACGGAAGTCTTCACTTACTGTGCTTGGTCGATAGTTCGTAGTCCGTGGACTTGTAGACCTCTCGTCCAATACAGGTAACTTCTGTCGCGACAAAGGTCTTGACTTCAGAGACGTGCTGTGTTTGAATGCATGGATTTATGCTACTGGCCATCGCTCGCCATAGGCAGTTTCAGATCAAGGCTAAGCCGTTAAGGGGGGAGGAAAATACTTGTAATAATATTTAAGTTATAATTTAGATGCATTGCTATTAAGTATATAGTAGTAAGGCTATGGGAACATAAGTACACTGGTCCGGCATAGGTTTAGCTAAGCTATGTTGGTCCTAACGAGCCTAAAGCAACCCTTATAACTTCAGGTCAGGTAAGGTTGATAACATTAGGTGAGGTGCGCGGCGAAGCTGCCTGCATGGCCAACAGATCTGATACCTAATTCATAATCCTCAAGTAGGGAGGGGTCGTCATAACATCGATCTTACGGGTGCGTCGTTTTTCAAGGGCATCTTTGCCAAGGTATCGCTCTGAGCGGAAGCTATAATATAGGCGGACAACATGTTAGCAGATGCTTGACTTCCAGAGTATTCAAATATTACATAGTCGAACGCAAGGAATTACGCACCTCCAACTGATGTTGGCCTGGACAACGTTCTGGATGCCATCAATGTACCGGCGGACCTCGCCGTCGACGTCTGCACCCCAACTGGGCAGATCATGGATGGCTTGATCCCATTGAATGTAACGCTGCTCAAGCAGAGAACCCAGTGTATCAAAAGCTTCTTGCGCTGAGTGCCCAGCTAGCCGGCAGACAGCGATCATGTTGAAAGGGCATCCCTCGCCCTATGCATATGAAAGGTTAGGATAGTGTCTCAGTGACTGTTTCACGCATCTTCAGGCCAGGACTGACCTCTTCTTTGCGGTATGAGAGTATGTCGTTAGATCTGTTGTGCAAACGATCAGTTTCATAGGATGACGTGGAAGAGCAATCGAAGCGGCGTACAGAATAACAAAGTCTGCACCGAGCCGCTCTAGTGCTTGAATCACGGGGTGCTCGAAAACCTCATCTGGAAGCACAATCTCATGCGCGTATTCAACGAGATGGTAGAGTGGCGCGACGCCAACCGATAGCTGCCGTGTCGATAGCATCTCCTTTAGGGACGGGTTGTGATTGGCGGTGAAGTGCCCGACGTGGTGCGCTACCCCCAACGTATAGTGCTGCATAGCACGAACAAATCGTCTCTGAGTACCGTAGGAGGAGCCTTGCTTGAACCGTTTGTAGATGTCATCATGTGCCTCAACGATCGGGAGCTTGTATCCGATGAAGGGACTCCCCGTCATGTTGGCCATGAGGCTATTGAGAACGCGTTCAGATGTTGAAAGGTCGGTCCTCAGCTCGCCTGAGTCAAATACTGTGGTATTTTCACCGTCAGTAAGAAAAGAGGTCATACCTGAAATACACCAAATTATCATCGATGTTGGGATAAAAGCTCACAGTCGTCGAACGGAAAGACCCAGTTGCCCCAGTCGCATAAAGTCCTCAGCCTGTCTGTAGGTGCGTCTGGTGCCGCGATGGAGATGAAAAACGAGAAATCGCAGGCGTTGACCTTTTTGCTCATACTGGGAGTGAAGTTGCAAATTCTAATCAGTGCGGTTAGGGCGCAATGCTGCTGTTGGATCCAGATATTTCAGAAAGGAGATTACTGACTTTGCAAGCCATCGCTCCGACTCAGATTTAGCAGCTTGGTACCCTTTGTTTGACCTAGGTTGTTGGGTCAAGAAGCACCTAAATAAGTCAGGGATGGTAACAGTGACTCTACTCTCCATAACTGCAGTTATGAAACGAGCCAATGTAGCACGATAGCAACAACTGAAGATATGTCATAAAGCTAGGGCAATGAGTAAATTGAGAGTCAAGTAAGAGGCATGAGTCAAGATAAACTGGCATGGAAAGAGACAAATGTATAAAACAGTCAGCTTGAGTCAACAGCTGAATCGATCTGACGGAGGAACAACTAACAAACTGAATTGTGGAAACATGATAGGATCAGTAGCGTATCCCGCAACAGAGGTAATGAGTCTGAATTTCCATTATTAGTTTACTTCGGTATAACCTACTACCTGCTTTTGGGCATCGTTGAGCAGGTGTAAGCACTTATGCACGGTAGACTCAGTTCTATGCGAAGGGCTCGCAAATAGGAATAATTCTTAGCCAAGAAGTGGTACCTAGCCAAACCTAGACATGAACACGAGATCTTAGGAACACTAAGAAGCTTCAATTCTTGGCGAGATAATCACAAGACTCCGATGCATACTAGTGTCTCGTATCTAGATAATTGAAGACTCCTTGGTAGTTTTATTTCAGCGGGCGCAAACTGAATCTCGCTGCCTAGTTTCCCACACAAATTTTTCGAGTTCGCTTCCTACTCTTACTCCTTCCCCTTGGATGCTAGTGTGCAGTTTTGTAGCGCATTCGAACGAACAATCGTGGTATATTATAAATACACGAACATCAGCTTCGAATCTTCGATTACAATTTTCCAACCGCACCGGGGAGAGACATGACCAGGCGTAAGACTTCTGACGCTATGGCAGAGGACCTCCGGACTGTTGGAAACTATTCTTTCCACTGGACGAAAGAACACCTTCCTAAAGAAAAAACTGATCCGCTCCGGTTCGAGCACGACGAGCTGGGTGCCGCTACTGTCAACACCATCCAGAAGATCCACCAGCGCGAGCAGGAAGCCCACAAGCAACGGGGAGAACAGATAGAGCAGCTCGACATGTTTGCGACACTCAAAGCCAACCAGCATCATGATAAGACACTCAAGGAATTCTGGACACAGGTCAACACAGTGCCTGATTGGGTCAACTGGGAGCAGCTTGAACGTGGGCAGCGCTTTTTCTATCGCTACGCATTGGGAAACATCATTGGCTTCGCGCTCCAGGGATTTGTTGGCGAGAATTCGGCTTCAACAAGTGTGGTTGAGGTGTTGCTGCGAACAGGCGGCTTTAGTACGCGATCGTTACGGAGGCGGCTACTAGAGACGTTCCAGCTCGTGCTTGAGGTGACACATTCAATAGATTACATTAAACCTGGCGGCAAAGGTCACGAGACTACAGTACGTGTGCGTTTGTTGCACTCAATGGTCCAACAGCGTATGCTACGTGTGGCTAAGGTTAAAGGCCCCTCTTACTATGACACCAGCATCCACGGCGTACCCATGAATACGCTTGACTCGATCCATGCCCTCGCCACTTTCAGTTGTAACCACGCTTGGCAACAGCTACCGCATATGGGCATCCGCCCACCTCAACAAGAGATCGACGACTACGTTGCGCTTTGGAGATATGTCGGTCACGTCATCGGCACCCCAACCGACTTCTTTGCAACAACGTCTCAGGCCAAGGCTATCATGGAGTCTCTGAGCTACAATGAACTGCGCATCACGCCATCATCACTTGTCGTTGGACACAACTTCGTCGAGGCCGTCAAAGACCTTCCACCCGTCAACATATCAGCTGGCTTCATCCAAGCCGGCAGCCGCCGCCTCAACGGAGATGATATCTGTGACCAGCTGGGTATAGGTCACCCATGCTGGTACTCTTACGCTTGTTTCAAGGGTCACTGCTGGCTTGTAGTTGCCCTTGCGACTGCTCAGCGCTGTATCCCATCCTTTGAGGCTTGGTCTATCCAGTTCTGCCGCGAGACCTTGCATAACTCCATCATTCACTCCAAGTACGGCCTCAAGGGTGGCTCTCTGCTCGATTTCAAGTACGTTCCGAATGGTCAAATCACAGGATGTGAGAAGAACGATCGTCTCAATGGTGATCATATGTGGTTTTACGAACGCCCACTTGAGCTACTCTACTTTATCGTTTTCTGTGGTGGATGCCTTTCCATGATCGGTAGCGCAATCACCGCGGCCTATTTTTTGCTGGCTTTTGTGCCCTATAGTTGGCTTCTCTGGGCATGAAATAAGAAAAGTAAGCGAAGGTGAACCATCAATAAAGCCTGCAATATGTGCTCAATTATATGGCTTCCACTATTCTATGGCTGCTACTATGGACTTTCTTAGTAGCAGTTACCACCTATGCATTACTTAATACTTATTGGCTGTTATGAACTTACCTAGGTGTAACAGAATAGTGCCTGGGTTGGGAGCTTTGGTTAGATAGCCTCGGAAGCTGGCTGAAAAGACGCTGGAATTAGCCAGGATTCTCTTAGCTAGTTGGTGGAGGCTGGTCGTCTTACAATTTAATGCGTACTACGTGTCGCACAAGATAGTTTATTGTATCGAAAAGATCTGATGAAGCATCGATTAGAGCTCTGACGTGTGATAGATTCTGTATCCAGTAAGTCTGTACCCTGATTCCTTTCGAGATTGATATAATGTATTATATTATAAAATATTGTCGTTAACTAGCACATACGACCATAGGACGTTGAAAACAAGGCTTCCCGTTCGCTCAGCCCTATTTAAGCAACGTACCGGCGGATTAGTAGTTAGGTGGGTGACCACTAGCGAATACCCGCTGTTGTATGTTTTTGTTTTTTTTGTCCCGCATATGTGACCATGATCAAAATTAGGAAAACACATCTTACTGTCGAAAGCCCCCTGTTCCAAGCCTCTACCCTTCACTTGTCATTGCCCATCGCGTTGGGAAGTCGCCAGATCCCTAGCCTAGTAGAACTTTCAAACTTCAACAGAGCACGTACTTCGACACCACCCTCTTCGCATCCTTCGCCTCCATCTGAGCCACAGCTTCGCCGTGCATGTAGCCGTCGATGTAGACATCACCCACGTATCGGTACTTGTTGCCACTGCCTTCTGGACGAAGTAAAATAGGCGTAGAGCAGCCAAAGGGGACAACAACGACATCCTTTGCGGTCATATAACCCGACCCCATGCCAACCAAACCCCCTTCTGTGATACATAGGTTCCGTCCCATCATACGATTACCAAATTGATCTTGCAGAAATTTCCGCCGAAGCCTTGGCTCGAGAAGGCCCGTAGCATCCGCGTATCGCTTCAAATCTTCGCTCATTGGCATTCGTGGCATTCGTTCGCGAGTCAGAGCTGCGAAGACGTGATAGCAGAGATCGCGCCACGCTTCTGGCTGACTCCATTCTGGTGGCACTTGTCCGAGACACAGCGTTCTGCAGAAGGCCTTGTGCATTGGATGGCTTTCGTTGCCATCCTCGATGCTGAGTTCATGCAGTAATACTGCATGCCATTGGAGGAAGGCTGTCAAGTAATCCTGCGCAGCGCAGAACGTTCCTACCGCAACACCGGTTGCCATGACTAAATCGATTTTGATTGCGGATATTTCAAGCTTTCGCCGCTCGTCATAGAACCAGTATCGAGCTTTTGTTGAGCCGTTTGCATTGCGTGAGGCTGCGAAACCGAGTGTGCGTCCGAGACCAGATACTTCCGGAATGTGCGACCAGTCGGGACACCAGCTCGGAAGATCGGTAGAATTGACGTGAAGAGGGAAGTGTATTGCTTCGCGGATCACATCAAGACTATCAGTGGTTGAAATCAGATGGTCAACCACGTCGGTGTAGACTGCCTTGACCGACTGACTGTAGTCAACAGGGAAGTCGCGCTGAGTTTCTTCAGAAAGCAGGCCCAGAATACCAAAAACTTTGTCACGTGGATTCTCGCTCAGCTTCTTCCTGCATACCCGTAACACCTCTAGTAACGATTCATCTCCGAGCTGTCTCAACATATTGCGGTCTGGGAAGCTTGACGGCCCTTGACGGATGTGGGGGTCGCTATCTTTGTCAAAGATGTCTGCAGCCGTCTGATATACTTCCCAAGGATGATTTGAGTCCCCGCAATATACCGTCTTGTTGCGCGCCAGTAGGACTTCTTGTACAACTTCAACGTATGTGCACATGTTCTCGAAGTCAGGAAGTAGCACATACCCCATAGTCGTTTTCAGTGACCTCTCTTGAACAGGTTCAAGAGTGCAAGGGAATCGGCGTTACGAGTAGACCTTATATACTCCCTCCAGACTGATCCCTCAGCTACCTTCTCGAGTAATTGCATAGCCAAAGCGCTCTCTTCGTACACTGGTCCTATCCATATGGCTATGGATGCGGCACTACTATAGATTTGACCCATCAATCGAACCTGGGACGCTCGTTCATCCTTATCCTGCTGATTGATACACAGGGCGTCTATCCACACAAGAATTGCTTCTTTCTTGCGACGCACTGCCATGAGAGCTTCGTGAAGACTGGCCGCAACAGGAATCTTTACGCCTTCTAGGAGTAGCGATGTTGTGTCAACTCCATCACCCCAAGCATACTATACAAGTCGATATCAGCATCGTTATACGACGCTATAGCAGAAGCTTACCGAGATCGCG
Organism: Epicoccum sorghinum; assembly: GCA_020272525.1. NCBI lineage: Eukaryota > Fungi > Ascomycota > Dothideomycetes > Pleosporales > Didymellaceae > Epicoccum > Epicoccum sorghinum. The sequence goes on along the minus strand of VXJJ01000022.1, from coordinate 1,210,030 downwards.
CTATAAACTGGAGGTTTGACCAGCGATACATGAACCATTTCGCATTTGAGCTTCCACATCCTTTCTGGCAAGACCTTGACTAGCCGAATCTCGGCTTCTTGTAGTGGTTGATATTGGTAAACGTTGGAACCCAGTGATGAAGAGTGAGCTACTGATAGGGATGATGACAGCGCCCTCAAGTATGTGGACGAAGCTCCTGAGCTCGTTTGAAGTCTCTGCATGTTGCCATCTGCTTCTGATCTCGAGTCATCTGGTGTGATGATGTCGGGCGTGGACTTTGGATGACCTTTCTGGAAGGGAGGGGTAGGAAAATCTGTGTTCAATGGCTTGAAATCATCTTGATCAGCACCTTGAGTGTTGCTATCATTGTTCGGCGCTGTCGCTCCAGAAGTAGTCCACGATGCTGCCGCCAGTGAGTCTCTACTTGACCGATGTCCTCTGTACCCCAGTGATACAATTATCTCCTTATCTCTTCTAGAATGTCTTACAGGTCTCTCAAGATAGTTCTCACGATGATCTCCATATCTGTTTGGGCGTGAGGTATCATCTACGTCTGGAGACGGAACTAGTCCAGCCGTTGTGGGATCCGGCGGAGGGAAAAATAGGTTGTGGAGGTAATCATCGAAGTGATGTTCACCATAGGCCATGGATTTCGACGGAGGATCTTCCCTTCGTCCTCTTTGCACAGGCGCACCTTTGAAGCGTTGTTCGTCGAAGCGATGTTCGCCATAGGCCACGGCTCTCGAGTAACCAGATTCCTCTTGTAAATATTGCACAAGCGCATCTTCGGAGTCATTGGTCAATCCCCGTATGTATTGATCGTTCTTCTTGGCACGATGTGATGAGCTGGCCCGATGTTGATCTTTGTCTCCATCATGCCTGTGCTGCCGCCTTAGTTCATTGTCAGAACGATAGCCTGTTCCCGTTTCCGGAGGAGGATATCTCCGCTCTTTTTTTGTCTAGGCGATTCCTGCGCTGCCTTATACGTCTTCGCTCCGGGTCGGCGTCCTGAGGTTCAAGACGTTGGCCATGTGAGTCGCGCTTCGATTCGTGCTGAGACCCATACATGTTAAACTACCTTAAAGATCTGAAAAGCGAAGGGTGGATGTCATGCATGAGATGGCTGATGCAACAAAGTTTGTTTCAGTCTTGACTTTGGCTTTGGCATGGCACTGGGGTGCGTCTAGACGGCATGCGAACTTCAGCCTTGGTGGGGTAGGCGAGTGTAAAGCATAGCCCCTCAGCCCCAGACCGTCAGCTTACTTCTCCAATCACGGAAGCAGAGATTCTGCAAGATTAGAGGCCAACCAGAGCTGAGCAACAGAGAAGCGGTGTCTGACATGGATGTTTGCTTAGCAATGACCGGGCGTTCAAAACCCCCTTAGCCTCAACCCACTACTTGTCGTTCCATCTAACGTCTGACCTGCACGGTCAAACCAAAAGCCGGGAAGGCTTGTCTTGACATATGTTTCGAGAGTGCTAGCGGGCCCCGGTCCTCCATATCCTGCTGCAATCGACTTGCTGAAACAATCCAATGAACAACGAAGTCGCTGGGTCCGGCACCGCCACCTTTGCTGCTGGCGAATACCTTGCAAGCCTGGGAAACTATCCAGCCATTTCATACAGATCGTTCCAGAAGAGAACATCCTCCAAAATCTCCTCTGGCAGGTTCAGAGCGGCAAAGTTCTCACGTTTCGGAGTACGAATCCGAGCGTGCACCTTCGCTGCCGTTTTCCAGCCAAGGAATCCAGCCATCTCCCAATCGATAAGTCCGACAATCTTATTGTCATCAACGATGATATTTGACAGCGTAACATCGTTGTGCATGAAACTGAGATCAGGGTCTTTGTTGCCTCCTGCAAAAAGGATGTCTCCTTCTATTCGCTGGATACCACGATGCTCAACGGGATTTAAATCCGGCACGACGTAAGATCGATGTTTAATCTCAGCCGGTGGAGAGAGGGCGCTGAGATCATGTAACATGCTTCGAGCTTGGACTTTGAATGCTTGTTTTTGAGTCTGCGAGAGATATTGCCAAGCTACGCAAAGAGCGACGCCAGGGATCCTCTCTTGTACGAATACGTCTCGTCCGTTGATCTGCAAGTAACATATTTAGAAGCATACTCAAGAAGCACAAAGCGTCTCCGCAAGATTACACGTACCTTGGCAGCGAAGTAAACTTTAGGGACTTTGATGGTACCCAGCGCCTTTTCCGCGAGTCCAATTGCCTTCACCTCATTTGCATCAGCATAGGAATAATCGCGCCGAGATTTTCGCCCTTCGAGGGTGCTTTTCAAATGACTGCACTTGATGATGATACTTCCAAGCGCAAAGACATCCCTTCCTCCATCCTGACTCTCGTAGATTCTGTTGGATGCGGTGCATTTTTGGAGAACTTGAGACCAGTATTCCAGAGAATCTGGCGTCGTGCTGTTCACATGCCTCTCGTCGGGTCTGAAATCGGTAGGATTGGGTGAGTATCTTCCAAAGAATGGTGCGTCTGCATAACGGTCTGTTGATGGAATTCTGTCAGGGTTGGCTTCATATGGGTCCATCGCGCAAATGTCGTGACTATGATGCGGTGTGAGTGAAGTACGAAGGGTGTGAATACGAGACAGTCTCGGTTAGCGCACGGGGCTTAAATCCATCAGTAAGGTTCCTGTCGGATGTATCGCTATCAACGAAGAGACCAGCTCAATCACATCATGCCAAAAATGAATAGACATAATGAACAGACCTATCAGTACCAATTACCGATAATGCACAGCACATTGTTGAGCAACCGCATGCTATAGTGTAACCTGCGACATCGCAACGTGCGCAAAGTGATAGCATGTATATCTGCGCGATGAGCAGAGCAAGTCTCGACAGCGTGTGTTCGGAGATTTTAATTCCATTGTCCCTGATTTGGCGATTCTATTTCCCTCTTTCTGTTGATATAGGGAAGAACGGCAGGGCGGCGGTGGTTAGGGCTTTCACTGTGCGGGAGGGGCAGCTATGCAAGCCTTGACTGCGGAAGGCACGCGTGCTGTCGACGTTTTCACTCCGCTCTTTCTGCTTACGATTTATCCACTCCGAAAAGGCCTCCTTCCACTGACTCACCAGTCGCGCTCGCCACTACTATCGCATGGTGTCCACCACAGCACAACCACTCATGGCTACGTTCAAGTATGTCTTTGCTGGCACCACATATGTGTTCACGGGCGGTGCCCCTTCCGCCACATTCGAATTCACGGGCTTGCCTCATATACCGAAGTTCGACCTCGCGATCGGCGATTATGAAGTCATGGACTCACGGTCTGTCAAAGATCACAGAATTACGTACGTAACAATACCCATATCTTGAACTCAGGCTAAGCAAAACACAGTACCCTTCGCAGACAGCGACAGTCTCCTCTACTGCGTCTTCCCGGCGAGCTGCGTAATCAGATCTACGTCTACGCTATCGGCGACCGCAAGGACATCTGGGTAGGACAATCAGGCAGCAAGTTGTTTTTCAGTAAACAGCAGGGATGGTCAACGACCTGGATTGAGCAAGTCACACTACAAGTCACCTGCCGCCAAATTTTTCGAGAAACGGCCGATATGCACTTCGTGCTGAACACGTTCTGTGGATACTTTCGTCCTCTGCTGGCTTTTCTATCCCACCCTAACACACCGAAGGACAAGATCACATCCATCTGCCTCTCGTTCCATCATAGCAACTCTCTTTGGGAGATCATATGGTTTGCGAGGAGGGAGTTGGAAGTATTTCGTGCAAGGGTCAAGGCTTTGCCTAATCTTCGAGAAGCCTCGATTCTGTTTGGCTTCTACGACGAGGAAGACAAGCAGGAACTTCCATGGCCACTCGCTGCAACGGATCTCAAGGACTTATTCGGTTTCGATTCTGACGGTGTAGTGTTCGGCATTCGCTATAGACAATGGGATGAGCATCCACCCATGGATTTTGTCAGTTGCCAGTCAACCGCTACAAGGATGAGCTATGCTACTGAACGCTCTCTACACCTGGCAGTATGTGCGTCTAATCGGGAGATACAACGACAATTGTCTGCAGAACGCAAGACCAGACGTTTGATGGATGGCCTTAGGAGTACATTTGACCAGCTGCAACTCTAAGCTTGTAGCCAGGAAGATTCTGCACATGCATTCAAGTACTATCCAAAGATTTCTAAGGAGTATATTCACGGCTCAAATCTTCCCAACACCAGCGGTATTTGCAACCGCCGCACTTGCCGGCCCAGCTCCCGCAATCGACTTATACTGAAAGTTAACGAAAAACGAAGTATCCGTCCCGCCCAACGGTCCCGAACTCCCAAAAGCATTCAATTGGCACACATGTCCCAGACGAGTCCTACAAGCCGTGTTCACACTCGTTGACGGGCTTCCAAAAAGTCTTCCCGCATTTTCCAGCAGCGGCTTCTTAACATTCTGGAACACATTCCCCTCAGCCACGACCATACCTCCCTTCATAATATCAAACGCATGCCCTGAGTTCGCATACCAGTAGTTGTTCACAGCGTGCAGCAGCGTGTTACCGCCCACTTTCGGACTGCGGCCGGAAGTGTGGTGGATGTAGTTTCCTTTCATGGTGATCAGATCGCTGGAGCCTGTCAGGTAGATGGCCCAGTAGTGATGGCCGTCGCAGCTGGCGGACCAGGGGGTTGCGCCGTCGAATTCGTTGTTGGTCAGTGAGACGCGGCCTGAGGCGCTCATGCCTGCGACGAACATTTGGCGCCCGATCAGCGAGATTTTGACGTGGTCTGGTGGGTGTTACTTCATCGAATGTCATATTGACGAGGAAGGGGCAACAGGTGCTTACCAACCCAGATTAGATCGGAGCCGTCAACTGTGATGGCGTCGCCGCCCCAGATGTATTGAGGATTGAGCTAGTTTATCAGTTATTGTCATATATCTTCAGCTTTGTGAGACTCACATCAGTGATGTGTATGTTCTGGATGATGACTAAGGTGGAATGTTAGTGGTCTGTATCCTGCTATCGTAGATCCCATTACATACCATTCTTGACGCCATTAGCCATACGTAGTCCCTTCCCGCGAATGACGCCCTTTGAACCCACGCCGATGATACTCTTGTTTGACCCAACATTAATCCCCGCGATACCAGCCTTGTCGTACGTGACTTTAATCGGCTTTGAACCCTTCCCGGCGTTGCCATTATTACACCAATTAGCACCGTTGATAGCATCCTGGCCACCCCTTCCAGGGCACTTATTCGACGCTGGGCGGCAACCAACCGCGGTGACAGTGCCTTCGGAGCCTTTGAAGTTAAACCTGCAGAGAACGTTAGTCATCCGTGTCAGCAACAGTTGGCAGACTGCTCACTCTTTATCGATGACAATGCACCGAGGGACGTTGTCGGTGAGCCAGGCTTTCAGCTGCGCGATGTCGGCTGGAATCTCGCATCTGGCACCACCTCCCCCCGTGGTCTTGGACGCGAATCCCTCTGGCCTGCCCACAACACGGTACCCGGCCCGCTCTTCGGACTGTAGCGAAAGGTCGCTCAGACTGGTGGCGTTTAGGGCGTTTGTGGTAGCGAGCACGCATCCGATTGCAAGTAGTGAGAGCCTCATGTTGTCAAGGATGCGAAGTGTTGTTCACCACTAGAGCTGCAACCGCTGCCATATATATACATATTCCAGGCAAAGCCATGATGGTGTCAGACGGAGAATCTCACAGCGGGATATGAATGAGTGTTGATCCCTCGCCCTTCCTACGGTCGCTTTTTGAGTAACTTACACCAGATGTTATATTACCACCGAGCGCTGTTTCTGGCCTGATGCTAGTAAAATTCTCCGAAAGAAGCAGTTCGTAAGACTGTGGGGCTGCGGCTTACCCACATTCTCGAAAGACCGCACAAGGATCTGTAGATTGCTTGTGGGGAGGCAAGTGTGCGATGCCGTCCTATCGGGGGTTTGAGCTTTGGAATATTCTACGATATCAGTGCATGACGTGTAGATCAGGGTCCTGGTACGTGGAAGCACTTATTAGCGCGTTGCGAGATATACGAAGTAGTACTGTGCAGGGCCGGCGAAGAACCGAGAAGGATTGGGAATGCCGAAGATCATATGTTGGGTACTCCACGTGACAAGTATGGACCGAATACTTCCTCTCTGGAAGTTGGAACTTCATAATGATAATGACCATCCTCAAATTGTACACTAATAAAAATTTGTCATGGGAGATATGATCTTGGTGTTGAAAATCAGTAGTAGCGTTTATTCAAAATGACCAAACACCGCCACTGAAAGCGGTGACCATACACTTCTGGCACTATGATCAGCCAAGGTATATTGAACAATGTACGAGGAGCGGTAGTTGGGAGGTTTGAGATTTCCCGGTGAAGTCAAATTCACGAGAGAGAAATGGTCATCGAAGAAAGCATTGCTCAGTTCGACAATCCAAATACTGTCAATATGGTATAGCACATGAACTTTTCTAGTCCTCCGCAAAGCATTCACAGACTTTTGTGTCGCCATTGAAGCTGATGAGGGCATTTCGATTCATTTGTACTATTGAGGTCCGTGTTCTTGAGATACGCACACGTGAATAGCTACGCGTATCACTGACTTAGAGGTACAGGCGGAATGGAAAGTTCCTATAGGAAGGTAGTCTAAGATGGCAAGTTTATAAAATTTGTTGGAATGACAATGCATGAACTAGCTTAAAAATTTGGTGGATCTCACGACCTGTGAGAAGTTTTCTCTTTATGTGTATCTACCAGGTTGATCCTCCTGACAGTTCTCACCATCTCGGTAATACTTGGTATCATCACATACGAGCCACCATCTGTTGAGCTGTGTATCGAACCCAGCAGAAGTGACCTGTCTCTCTTCTACCCAGAGAACTCTCGAAATATCGTCCAGAAACGCGACGATCGCCGATCGAGATGCATGCAAATCCATGCTCGAGACCAACGGGCCTTGAAGGAACTTGCCAGAGGGATTGTAAGAAAAGCTGGTGCCTGTAGATGATGACGCTCCGTGAAGGCCGCCACCACTTCTGATACTGTACAAAGCAACATCTATAAACACGTCCTGGACGGTCTTTGTGTAGTCAACGACCAGGCATTCCTCCTCTAAAGTAAGACCTAGCAGGCCATAAATCTTGTCCCGTGATCTTGGCATTCATAATTGCTGAAATGGGCTATGCAAACAGACAGGCCCGAATTTGTTCTCCCTTGGAGGGACTGATAGATACCGACGATATTGAAGTGGGAAGAAGCGCTATCTTCCTCTAGCCCAAGTGAACTTCCCTGTGGACGGTCATGGATGGCGTTTATCAAATATCCAAGCGACACCCAAACGTTGCCACAAAACACATGCGCCCTTCGCGGTAATAACATCTCTTGTACTACCCATAAACGCCCGAAGTACTTATGTCGTAACAGTGCTTTTGCATAGTCGAATCTTTGTGATGCAGTTCCTGACGTGTTGAAAGACATGACCAGATCTCGCGATTCATGACCAAGCCAAATGATGACCAGATCACAAGATTTATAGATCCTAGACATCATCTGAACTTGATGGTTACGCTCCGCAGTATGGCCCTGCGAGATGCAGATCTGGTCTACCCAGATATAGTACTCATTGTGGTCATCGTTGCGATATGCCAGAAGAAAGTTGTGCAGATTTTCGCGCATCTCAAAATGCTCTTCTTCAATCAGAATGTGCGCTGTTGGAGACGGGGGACCCCAGGTGTAAGACAACGCTATGTACGGGGGCGCGCTTTCCACATCGAAGATTTGGAGGTTGCATTCAACGGTACTGTCGGCGGCTCCGGGCTTCAAGGAGATTAGGCGAATCTGTTGCTTTTCAAGATCGAGGGGCTTGTAGTTGTATGGCTCCGTCCGACTCATAACGTCACCTCGCACAGGAAGCATTCGAAAGGGCCAATGGTGGAGACTGGGAAAAGATAGAGTGGGAGGGCGTCGCAGATATGCGACGAAGCAGAATTAAAGAAGGAGCCAGGCTGGGCAACGTGCAATCATGCACCGCCACCTTAGTAAGGTAATATGATATGGACCGATACGACTTGAACCCTAAGATCGCTCGTCATCAACGAGAGCAGCATAATCAGAGCATCAATCTTCACGCAGACACAACAAGCACAATACAAGATTCGCAAACATGGTATCGATTTTCGTCCCTGAAGACTCGTCCTTTCTATATCCATAGGCACTTGGCACCAGCTTCCCGGTGTATGCTCCCGATCCAGCTCCTGAACGAATGTGGGGTATAGGGGTATGAGAAAAGAGTAAAAGCAGGAAAAAACAACAAGGGGGGAATACAACGATCAGAAACACAATAGCCAAACAGTCAGTCCCTACTAGATAAGCGATCCATAAGTCATCATCTCAACATGTGTGTCTTAAGTCGCTCAAAGGAGGGTCTTCTTTGGCTATAACAATCTGATGAAGAAGGGTGTATCAAGGCACGCAACCACGCGCACTTCATGTGTAACTAGCAAAAGCCAACTGTTGACCCGAAAGACTCGCTGTCGTAAATCGTCAAGGTGGTGTGAGAGAGAAGGGTAAGGTCGAGATTAAAAGGTTTAGATGAAGAATGCATCGAGAGACTCTCAACGAGACAGACAGTGCACCTAACTGTCATCCTCGGGTTCGTCTTCGTCATCATCTTCATCTTCCTCGCTTATGTCTTGTTGAGATTTACTCTTCTTGGGTGGGCCAGCCTTGAGTTGAGTTTGGGAAGCTTTTCGCTTGGGTCCTACACTCTTGGCTTTGGGGGCGGATGCAGCAGCGCTGTTCTCCTTGTTATCAGTCTCACCGTCTTTGGATGCAGCAGCATCCATGGCAGCGACCTCCTCAGCGGTCAAGAATCGACCACCTGGTCCACGGGGGCGGCGCATGGCATGATTGTGCCTCGACTCGTGCAAGTACGGCTTGCGACCCTTTGAAGTAAGGCGGAGGGCGTCCTCCAACTTTTGCCTTGCAAGACGACGCTTGAGGATGCGGTGGAATTGTTTGGCGTTGACGTAGAGCGGAGCTTCCTCAGCCTGCGGCCCAGCTACAAGCTCGGGCGATTGCTGGTGCTGTGGAGGCGCTGCCATCTGAGGTGGGACAGAGATAGATGCGCGCGGTCCGACGTGGTTCATAACCGGCTGAGGTTGCTGCATCGCAGGACTGCTAATCTGCGTGCTCATTCTGCGCTGTTGCATCTGACTGGGCGTCATCTGAACTTGAGAGGCCAGAGGATTAGCCATGCCGGCTGAAACTTGAGTAGGCGACCGTGGTGCGGCGCGTCCATCGGGCTTCAACTGTCCTCCAGTCATGCGCGGCGATGCTCTTGGGTCTTGCGCAAGCTGCCCATGCATGGCATTCTGATCGTATCCATATGCTCCCGCAGGACCTGCAGCAGCAGCAGTGGCCATCGCCGCTGCCTGTGTTGGCGACATACCGTACGCCTGAGGTATGCCACCCATATAACCTTGCTGCGCGTATCCCATCTGCTGGGGATGCTGCTGGTGTTGGGCGCCAGCTTGGCCATAGCCCTGCGATGGGAGGATGGGTGATGTTTGTTGATATGAGTGCATCTGCTGCTGCTGTGTCGGCGATGTGATTGAGGGATTTCCGGCAGCGGCATTCTGAGCCCCGCCATAAGGCTGGATGTGCCCGGGCGCATGCCCGTGGTGGGGCTGCTGGTACTGAGCGTAGTCGGTCATGGTAGGAATATGTTGTCTTGGTGTTGCAGGTGTACAAGAGTAGCCTGAGACGCGCGACTTGGAAGCGGCGTTGGTAAGAGTGTCACCCGAAATGCGCTACTGGCTGACAGAGACGCAGGGTGTCTGATCTTCGAAGAAGCCTCAGTCGTTAACAAAAGGAGCCTCAACTGCGATAGTCCGTGACGTGCGTTGCCTAGGGCAGGGTCGCGTGTGATTCGTAGGAGAGTCTACGATGTGCGCGCAGGGACGCGACTCGGAAGATGAGTCTACGGGGGTTTATTGGAGACTGGTAGCCTAGAGCTGGAGACGAATTTAGTACGCGACCAATAACG